>ML797791.1:46465-90239 GCA_009831015.1 Picea engelmannii | reverse complement strand
GTGCATGGTGTATTATGGTGTATTGGTGTAACTCTTATACTATTGTTCATTGTTCATTGGATATAGTTGAATGGTTTAAGTATAAGTTGAAAAAGGTTTTAAATTGTACTTGATACTAATTCACCCCCCTCTCAGTATCAACACTCTCAAGAGCATCGATGTTGTGAATTGTTGAAACATAGACTAGCTAAAGAAATTTTCAGTTTGAAATAGATTTCCTGGTCTCACTTTATAATTATGAGCAGACATGATCATCTTTAAGGATTTTTACATTGCCCTAGCTTTTAAAGAAAGTAAATCAAGTATGCCTTTCTATCCTTGAAAAGTTGGTTTCATCAGGAAACTAAGTTCAGATCATAATGAAGGCAATTAAGAAGAAAATGCAAGGCTAAAAAATAACAAGTGTTCTAAAGACTGGAATTTTCAGCATCACCCCGCTCTTCTGAATATCTTTAAAATTATATCAAATTGTAAACAATTTCTCAAGAGTTGTGGGAAGTGTTTGTAAACCCATCGGGATACTGAACAGGTATGCTAGCAGCAGGTAAATTCATACATGATTCCAAGACAACTTCGTCGGGGTACTGAACAGGCCCGCTAGCAGCGAAGCAATGTCAGGTTAAAGAAAATTGTCAGGTATAAATTTTGATATTGGTCATAAGATTCCTTCATTTTGAATTGAAATTTCTTGGATAGGTTAGAGGCGTCAGAGTGGGTTAATTGACATCCCGCCGAGGCTATGGATGTCTGCTGGTAGCAGTGTCCTTGTCAGCAGTATCAGAGCCATTGACTTGAATATTGTTGCTCTCATTTTTTTAATTTGTCACTGGATTTCATTCGAACAGGAAGATATATGAACCTAGACTGTGTAATGATCCTTGGAATGCTTGATGTCCTTCAGTTGTCTTTGATCTGTAATCATTCTAAACAGTCTTAACATGAACTCATCGGTGATGCAGAGATAACTGCTTCTCCCAATAAGTCACCATTGTTGGCAGCTCCACAATACTTTCACCTTTTAAAGTGACAAATAAAACTTATTGTAGTTGCCTACGCTTTGTCATATAAATATTTCTATTTGAAGGTGAATTTTCGGTTGTAAAACCGTGTTTCGTTTATTCCTATTTTATTTTTGATTTCATTCTTTGTTCATGAATGAAAGCATGAATGAAGCATTGAAACTTATAACTGTATTGCAATTGTATCTAAGGCTTATTTCTCCAGAAGGGTAAATGTTCTTACAAATCTATTAAGGAATGTTGTTTTGCTTTGAAGCTTATCTATATCAATAAAACAGTTTATTTAAGTTGCTCATGGGTTATAAGATATATCTTGAGTACTTAAATGATACACCAAGAATCGATTGGCAATAGACTATGGGTTTGTTTCATTTATAATTCTTGGTAAATCATTTTTTATTTCAAATGGTCATTATGCTTTGGTTTGTAAAACACCTCTTCTCCTAACCTTAGAAAATCAACTCCACTCTTTACACAATGATGAGATTCAAACACACCCGATCGTATTATGTACTCTATTTGAGGTGGCAGTTTGAATCGTCAGTTCCATCATTCCAAGTTAAAGTCTTGGGTTTCATTCTGTACTCATGACATTCATTACACAAAACGCCTGATTTTCATGGTTTGAAACCAAAAATGGTTTAAAAACTCTAAGATGGATGAGGTGTCGTAGGGTTTGTTCTTCACCTCCTGGAAAATTCAGTGCTACAACAAAGGTATGCCTATTTCTCTGTTGAAATATAGATGGCATGGATTACTGGTTGTGTTAAAGCGATTTGTGACTTGTGAAGGCCGCTACAGCCTCATCTTCCTTTATCATATAAGATTACTCATGTAGTTTATCGATTTCCAGTTAAATATGCCATTTTATTTATTAAGGAGTTTATATAAGATGGCTAAGAGATAGAAAAGGCAGAGTTTGAATTCCAGTTTATTCCACCATGGGTTAATTAGGTTGTTGTTAGTCCATCATTTGAAACTACAGGGTGACAATTGGGATACTTTCCTAACTCGCAATGGCTTCGTTACTTTAAACCCTGTAGAGATGTTTGTGGTTGATAAGTCTATTCTGGAAAGGCCCCCTATTCCTTCTAGTGACAGACCAGTTTCCGTATGCAAAGAACCCTGTGATAAGACTATGCTCGATGAGCCTATGTTCGAGAAATAGGATGCTGACCCTAGAGTAGTTAAATCTCCTGAGAGTGAGCAATATGTTTTCCCTAATACCATTGCAAAGACCATAAATAAGAATTTTCGCAAACTATTAAAGAACGATTCAGGCATAGGGTTTAATAACAAAATATCTAGGAGATTAATCTCAAGGATATTATGAAATAAATCAAAATCTCATGTGATCTCGATCAAAGCGATCGAAGTCCATGAGAGCTCTGATTCCAAGATCGAAAAGTTCCTGGCAAAGGAAGACCCTAGTTACTCTAAACTGGATTTCAATCAGACTTACGATTTTATAGATAATATGACACCATGCCTGAAACATAACGAAGATTTTCCAGGGATCAAACTCATTCAAAAACCCACAGTGGACAGTGGTAGCATTTTGACACACAGACATGTTTTTCCTCAATGAACTATTCCAGATCCACTGTGTGAAGTGTGTTTGCATTGGATAGGAAAATATTACACAGATGTCCCCGCCCTTCAAGTGAATATCAAGACCCTCATAGCTCAGATTGACTCATTAACAAGTGAAAACCACGAACTCAAAATCAGTGCATAAAGGCAAGGAAAACGCTTGAAAAGGACTAGAAATGTAATAATAAAAAATGTTGAATGTGTCAAAGCAGTAATCAACTCTGAGATTTTATGAGTTGAATTTAGTATTCAGTTGAAAGGTAAGATTTGTTTTTATCTTAGTTCTTCTTTTATTGTTATTTTTCTAATTAATATGGATTGAATTAGATTTTTGTTTTTTAAAATAAGACTAGCTACAGAATCAACAGATTTTGTAGGCAATCTATTCTCATGTAAAATTTTGGAAAATATTAGTTGAATAAATCTCTAATTTCTTCATTTCGTTTTCTTTTAGGATATCATGTATCTTGTGGTGATCTCAAAAGATGGAGTATTTCTGGGCTTATTTAATTAGCCATTTCTTTTGGCTCATTTTGTAAAACAAAAACAAAACTTTTATAATTTTGGGAGATACAGTTTGATATTGAGTGGTTTTATCACCCTCTATTTTTGTAACTAGTAAATCATCTTGGGATTTGATCCTATCTTAGAACATAGGATTCTTAGTTTACCTGAACTCTTTAAATACACATTATTTTGTAATATAAGACATCTTGGCTTGGGGATGAAGGTGGACGATTAATTCACAAACTTGAATGGAACAACAATTTGCATTTTAGCTTTAGCTTCCTGTAGATGGTGTTTTCATTTATACTTTGTTTATCCTGATAAACTAATAGTTTTTGATAGCTTTAGATTTCACAATCTGTTATGTTTTTGGGATAATTCTTTTTGAAATATCATCCATATTTGATGCTTCGGATATTAAACAGAGTGATCATTTATTCAGCTCAAATGAAAAGATTTCTCTTTAATTTTTAGTTGAATGATTAAATGCAATGTTGTTGCAATCAGATTTATCTTAATGTAATTGCTTGCAATCATAATATCACAGTACCTATTTGTATCATTCATTCTATTAGTAAAACTCAAATGCCAACACATTGTTCTGCATTTGTTCAGAACAGTTTTAAGGTGCATTGCATGTTTCCCTCTTGGATAAGGTGGTTGGATGTTCTCTAATCGTGCAGATGTTTAGATGCATATCATTAACTCACTAACAGGTTAGCTCATTTATGTTTTTTTGTCATTTACTCATCACTAAAACTCGAATATATGGTTTAGATTTTGACTATCCACATATTTTTGTTTCATAGTATTTTTTCTTATTAGTTTAGATTGATAAAGAAAAAACTAAAAATTATCTTATGTGCTTTCTTTATCTGCTTCTTCAAAGTAGTCATTCTTCATATTGAGTTTTGTAAGTTTAGATTAAAACTTGCATTGTGTATATCATGTACATAAATAAGATAAGTAAATCTTCTATTTAATATATCTACAATAGTTACGTCATACTTATGTACATATATATATATATTTATATATATATATATATATATATATATATAATAATTAGTAATTAGTTAGTTATTTCATTTTTTTTATTTGTTTCTTTAGGATTCTTAGATTGGCTGACGGAGCCATTAAACCCATTAGAACGAGTTATACCAAACAGATTGGGTTATTTAGACAACCCTGGACCGAACTCATTCTTCCAATTGACGGACAGTCATTTTTGTCCGTCAACATAGTGCTATCCCAATTTGACTTATTTAGGCCTAGGCTATAGTGATACTGAAATGGCAATTTGTATGTGCTCCAAAGGTGCGAGACAAGTTTTGATTTTTTCCTCTTGAGACTTCCACGTTGAGGTGAGGCATTGACAACTATTCTTTAGATATCGATGCTCAAATTGTCTTCAATAGTGTGTTGTTTGATCTCACATAATTAATATTAATATATTCTTTGATCTTAATCTTAGTCCATAACTTATTTTTCACTCATACTAACTTCATTTTTTTCGGTTTTATCTCTAAGATGTGATTTTTCTTACTTGCAAAAATTTAGGAATTTGTTTAGACGCTACAGTGGAATGTCCATGCTAGTGTGCAGTGAAGCAATATTGGCTAGTGAGGATGACCATAATACTCACAATACCTGGTTGATACTTATCCATGACAAACAAGACATGTGATGGCATAGGTAGAGGGTGTGTCTATTTGTCTCTCCTTTTGGTTCTTATCTCGCTTCTTATGGCTTTGTAGTTTTATTATATTAATTGTGTAGTGGAAAATTTTGTCTTTCGTGTCCTTATTCACATCATTCAGTAAGCACTTGTATCGGGATTTCCCCTTCTTTTCATTGAGAATAATTTTGAGTAAAAATGTTGTCACCATTGAATAATCGTTAGGTTTAAGGTCATTGTTGTCTGTGGTAGGTTTTGAATTTTCATTTTGTCAATTTGCAAAAGATTTTCGCTACAACATGAATTATAGTAGAGTAATTAGTAGATTCACGAGGATGTGTATATATTTTAATATGAAAGGCTAATGAATTTATTTTGTATTTGTTGTGTTTTTTTATAGGGCATTGTACAACTACGAACTATCCTAGAAAGTGGCTTAGAATCTGAACAATTTTTTTTTAACATATGAAGAAGCAAGAAGTCAAACCCAAGACAAAGGACTTCCAAGATAAACAAAGAAAGGAATGACTAAAAGGATAAGTGGAAATAACTTCGATAGCAGTAAATAACATTAAAAGTCCCTTATCTCTTATCATATCAGGCTTAATGGTAATGTTGATACATGAGTAATGGAAAATTTTATTTGGAGTTATACACACACACACACACACATCAATTTTAGATGGGTGAAGTGAAATTTTTTTGAAATGTCGTGTTCATGTGTTTCACTGATCTCTTGATAGGAACAATGGAGAGTAGGAGCAAAATTGGTTTTTGGAGAAAGCATGGCGCAACAAAGAAAGATATAAGGGAAATTTCATTTGGAGTTACATGCGCACACATATACACTTTGATTTTAGATGTATGAAGTTCAACCTTTTTGACATACCATGTTCATGTGTTTCGCTTATCTCTTAATAGGGTCAATGGAGAGTAGGAGAAAAATTAGTTGTTGGAGAAAGCATGACACAAGAAAGAAATGGAATGCATTTTCGAAAGCCCTTTCTCATTCACATCCCCCCTCCTCAATGAATTTGTGTCGTGTCATGTTGTGTGTATGTGCAAGTGATTCCCATGTCTCGTGGTTGTTTGTTCGTATGCATTGTGTGTTTGTGTATCTATGCTTATATGTATGTGAACTTGTGTTGTGTCTTGTCACAAGGAGGGGGCATGTGATATATATTGTAATGGACTAAATCTCGATCTGGATCATCTCAACCAAGAAGAAGTGAAGGAAGGAAGACAACGCAACTCATCTCTCTCTCTCTCTCTCTCTCTCTCTCTCTCTCTCTCTCTCTCTCTCTCTCTCTCTCTNCCTTTTCTTTTCATCCGGCTATGTTTCTAATTCATTTGAATGGATGTTATTTATTAACCACAAAGGACTAACGTAATTAAACATTCAAACATTGAATATTTTCATCGATGGAGATTCTCTCTCTCTCTCTCTCTCTCTCTCTCTCTCTCTCTCTCTCTCTCTCTGTAATGTAGGGATTCTAATTTTAATTGTGATTAATTTTGTTTTTCACAAAGAGATACAACCCCCTATGCTATCTTTTATTTTTTGAGAATTTTCAAACTAAATATTGTGCAATTGAATCAATGCAGCAAGACTATTTTCAAAATTTTGAGAGGAGGCACATTTTTGTATATTTTACAGGTACTCGAGCTAATATTTGTTGTTTATAATATATTAGATGTCTTCACAAGAGAATAGTTTATGATGTAATGTCATGTAGTGTGTAAAATACTTATGCAAAAGCTAGTTTGGAACGATTTTAGTTTCTCATTTAAAATGATTATTGTTCATATTTGCAATCTTTGCCTAATGATGAGACTCAACTATATATTGCAAATTAATTGTAAGAATCTTTTGATGCTCTTTTTGGGAATTGTGTAGATGTTACATTTAAGGGAATAGGTTAAACATTGGGTAGCTTGATGCATCCTAGTGTTTGGTATTTATTAAAAGTACTTGTTTAAATGCATGTATCATAGAGGCTGCTAGATGTTGGTTTTATCATAGAGGACTTTGGTTATGGTTTCTACGAGTTTTGAATGTAGAGTCGCTTCTGAATAAAAATACGTATGAGCGAGGTTCTTATATTTATTTTGATCTAGTTACGTGGGGTACTATTGGAAAGGTTGTTAAAATGTTTCCAGTGTGAGGATTTTGTGACCAACAATGCCTTATTTTGATTAGTTGAAGTCGATAACATTGTTTGATTTTTTTATTTCAAAATCTAAGTTTCTAAAATTGTTCAAAAATTTGGTCATGTTGCAGAAAAACTTTGTGGGAGAGCATGCCTCATTTGAATCGACATTAGCATAATCCAAAGAAGGCCTTAGTTTCCTCGACATTAACATATTCCTGGACTGGATGTTCTCAAACTTTTAGTTCAATGTCCTACTAAAGTAATATTTTCTTTTTCATTCATTTTTTTTTGTACAATGGAGAAAGATAAAAACTTTATTTTCTTGATGTAGAAACATAAAATAGTTGTCAGTGAAAGGCCCCCCCACCTCCCTCCCCTGCCTCTTTTGATATCTCATGTTAGTTGTTGATAAGATTTAGCATTGGTTTCAATTTTCAAAATCGTGAGTATATGTTACTTTTTGAAACATATTTATGCAATTTTAACTCATATCATGTAGGATTGAACACAACATATCTATTTCCAAGGTTTACCATTTCATTTTAACTTCAAACAATATTTGACTAAGCAGAGTTACTTGTTATCATCCTCTTTGGACATAGAAAATATCATTCTAATGCAGTATGAATCATCTTATAATATAACTCAGATAAGGATAGTTATAGATTCCTTTAATCAGGTGTCAACTATGAAAGTTGCAGTTTGACATCATTTGGTCATCTTCTCTGCCATGTGAGCCATGAATGGATCCTTCATAGAATCAATAATGGTTATGTTTTTCTTGGTCGCCTCCTCGTTATGAGAAGCCAAGAATTTTTCATCGGTAGGTGTTGGAATCTCTTTCTCAACGTGCTCCTAAATCTCGTCTTCCTCCATAGGCATCTATGGCCAAAGCTTCCCAGGGATGAAATTGGAAGCTCCATCCAATTTATCACACTTTCTAAGTCTAATGGTAGACATCTGTGCAAGATCTAAATCCACCTCAAAATATAAGTTATCAATAATGAAGTAAAACAAGCCCTCCTAGGGCTCATACACTTAATCCAAACGTCTTAGCGTTCCACACCCAAGAAATCGATACAAGGTTAGCATACCACTCCCAAGGACAATGTGATTGAAATATCAATGTATCATATTTATAATCAAGGTGTATGTTAACTTTTATTAGCCTCCAATATGGACACAAACACAACACACGAGACATGGTTATCTCATGTTGTGATTTGTATATGCCTGGATGCCTTTTAGTATAGTTGCAGCCATGAAAGAAATTTTTAACTCTTGTCGTGATTTTGTTTTTACTCTTATATCAATATCTTTTAACGCTTGTTATAATTTATTTCAATGTATATATTTACATTTAAATTTCAATTGTATTTAGAGTGTTATGATTTTTCATTGTGTGCTTTTATTTCCACAACTCATTAATTGGCCATGAGGAATCTTTCAAGTCTTCACTTGAAAAAATTTACCCTTGTTTGTTGGTCTTTTAGAATATTCTTCTTCTAGACAAGTAATAAGTTTTGTCTATTCTATTATTGTGTTGTGTTCGTGAGGGTCTCATCGTTTCCATCTCTAGGCTCAAAGATTTATTTGTGCATGTCCTGTTATGTTGCAAGGCACCTTACTCATTGGTTAATGAGAAAATGGGCAACACCAAAAACTGCACTTGAGAATAATCAACATCGTGGATACCAAAAGTCCTTAATGAAAATGCATTTCTTGCTAGGTAAGTTCCTCATTCATCTATGCATTCTCGTATAGCTTATATTCTTTTTTCTATGCTGTAATAAATCCCATCACTTTGCATCATTTGCGAGGGTTAGCTTGTTGCAGTGTCACAACTCATTTATCTATGCATTCTCATATAACTTCTATCCTTTTTGGTATTCTTTTTACTATGCTATAATAAATCTCATCACTTTGCATCATTTGCGAAGGTTAGTTTGTTTTTGTGTCGCAACTCAAGACTTCTCTCTATCTTGTGTGGTAGGACATCTTATTTAGCGATGGATGACTATAATGGAAACATCCAAACCTTCTAAAAGGGGGTTTACAAATTCTTGATGTTTCCTCTGTACAAAGTAGTGGATTCAAACCAAGGAAGAGGCGATTTTGAGAGCACTTGAGAAGATTAAGATTGAAGGATACCAAATATCACTAATTTAAAGGCTTTGATTGCCAGGTAAGTTGTTCAATTACCTACGACTACTTTGTTTTTCATATATACATATTTATAATAAATATGTATATTAACTTCTATTAGCTTGCAATATGCACACAAACACGACATGTAGGATATAGTTATCTCATGTTGTATATGCATGGATTTTTTTGTCGAATGTAGTGGCAGCGTAACTAGAAATTTTCAACTATATCTAGGATTTTGTCTTCTTACTTTGATGTCATGGTTTTCTTATGCTTGCTATTATTTTTTCCAATATATGTATTTTGGATGTATATAGTTACGTTCAAATTGTAGCTATGTTTATAGGGTTCACATCTTTCTTTCAATGCTTTTATTTCCACAACTCAACTAACCATGAGGATTCTTGCAAGTCTTCACTTAAAATAATGGGAGTATGGTTTTCCCTTGCTTGTTGGTCTTTTGGATTATTATGCAAGGTTAATGACTTTCTTTTGTATTTTTTGTGTTTTGTTATAGAAAATTGTACAACTCCGAGCTATCCTAGAAAAGGGCTTAGAATGTAGACAAATTCATTCCTACCTACGATGAGACAAGAAGTCAAACCAAAGATGGAGGACTTCCAAGATAAACAAAAAAAAGGAATGAATGAAAAGATAAGTGGAAATCTTCGGTAGCGGTAATGAACATTAAAATTCCCTTATGTCTTATCCTATCAGATTTAATACTTATGTTGATACATGATTAATGGAAAAGTTAATTTGGAGTTATACACACACATAGTTAGATTTTAGATGGATGAAGTGCATCTTTTTTGAAATGTCGTGTTCATGTGTTTCACTGATCTTTTAATAGGAACAATGGAGAGAAAGAGAGAAATTGGATTTTGGAGAAAGCATGGCGCTAAAAAGAAAGAGATAAGGGAAAATTTAATTTGGATTTACACGCGCACACATATACACTTTTATTTTAGATGTATGAAGCTCAACCTTTTTGACATACCATGTTTATGTGTTTTGTTTATCTCTTAACAAGGTCAATGAAGAGCACGAGCAAAATGAGTTGTTGGAGAAAGCATGACACAAGAAAGAAATGGAATGCATTTTCAAAAGGTCTTTCTCATTCACATCCCCCTCCTCTATGATTTTGTGTCGTGTCATGTTGTGTGTATGTGGAAGCGCTTCCCATGTCCTGTGCTTCTTTGTTCTTGTTTTGATGTTTGTTCATATGTGTTGTCTGTTTGTGTATATGTGCTTGTATGTATGTGAACTTGTGTTGTGTAGAGTCACGAGGGGGCATGTGATATATATTAGAATGGACTAAATGTAGATTTGGATCATATCAACCAAGCAAAAGCAAAGGAAGGAAGGCACTGCAACTCATCTCTCCTGTTCTCTCTCTCTCTCCTCTTTGGATTGCAGATTTTTCGTTCCATGTATTATTATTTTCTCAAGACCTTTTATTTTTGTCTGTGTGTGTCGAATTCAATTGAACATTCTTAATATTTTATTTATTAACCACAAAGGACTAACCTATTTAAGTAATCAAACGTTGAATCTTTTCATCGATGGAGACTAGATCTCTCTCTCTCTCTGTGTGTGTGTGTGTGTGTGTGTGTGTGTGTGTGTGTGTGTGTGTGTGTGTGTACTGTAGGGATTCTAATTTTATCTGTTACTAATTTTGTTTTTCATAAAGAGATACAACCTCCTATGCTATCTTTTCCTTTTTGAGAATTTTCCAACTAAATACTGTGCAATTGAATCAATGCAGCAAGGTTATTTTCAAATTTTCGAGAGGAGACGCTTTTTTATATATTTTACATGTACTTGAGCTAATCTTTGTTGTTTATAATATAATAGATGTCTTCATAAGAGAATAGTTTAAGTTGTAATGCCATGTAGTGTGTAAAAAACTTATGCAGAAGCCATTTGGAACAATTTCAGTTTCTCACTTAAAATGATTATTGATCAAATTTTGCAAACGTTGCCTAATGATGAGACTCAACTATACGCTGCAAATTAATTGTAAGATTCTTTTTATGCTCTTTTTGCAAAATAGTGAATATATGGAGCTTTCCATAAGATGTTTTTCCAGTTTTGACTTTTATCATGTATGGTTGAATACAAAAGATTTATTTATGAGTTTTACCATTTCATTTTCACTTCAAACCGTATTTGACTATGCAGAGTTACTCGTCATCATCCTCTTTGGACTATTCGGAGTTACTCGTCGTCATCCTCTTTGGACATAGAAAATAGCAGTTCAATGCAACATAAATCATTTGATACTATAACTCAAATAAGGATAGTTTTTTATTCCTTTAATCAAGTGTCAACTATGAAATTTGCAATTGTACATCATTATGACATATCTTGTTAAAAGTAATTGTTGGTTAAAATATGGGATTCTTCTCCAAGAAATATTCTTTCTTGGGATTCTAGTGGGGGGAATAAGCATTATATCAAAATTATTCCATCAACTTTTGTTGCCAAATTTATCCCATTTTGAGTAAATCTAAATGTACAGGGCAGTCTTCATGAATATGAAAGCAAGATAATTCTTTTGGAAGGGTGGTTCTAAATTCAGTCCCTCATTTCAATATTTGAGAATTGTTCAATATTTCTCCAATTGTAACATTTTCATTGACGATGATTTCAATACTTCTTAATTGTTGATTGTCACTTCATGGATAATTGTGATGCTAACTTGTGCTTCACGTCAGCCAAAAATGTTTGGTGTCAATGAAGTTCAAGTGTCAAGTCTTTTGTAACTCCTGATACTATAATATAATGATTCATTGGTTAATTCCAAGTGTTAAAGTATGCATATTTTCATAGTTCCTCATAATGTTGTTTGTAATTCTGGAAATAAACTGTGTATGGAGTGTCTTACTTCCAATGTTTTGCCTTTTAGCACTATGCACATAAAACCCACAAATAGTAAATGTTAATTATATGGGATGGGGTGGATATTGTTCAATGTTCAATGTTGAATATCTCACTTATTGACACACTAGGAAAACTTACTATCATGTTAATATGATTTTGAGCATGCTAAAATCATATTTTACAAATTGGTTATCTAATCTTTTCCTGATGCAAGCATTTTATTGTTTAAGAAATATATTCGACAATTTTCGAATTTCACCTAGATAGATATTGGATGGCGGGAAAATCTTTGCTAAATGTTTCTAATAAACTCTGCAAAACTTCCTACTTAAACCAATACGTGTAGAATAAATGCATGAATTTTGGGTCAAGGTGTGAGAGTTAATTAGAGTTTAATTCAATCTTGGTTATCCTTGTTAGTAACCTTTGTGTTAGTGCAGATGCTTTGAAAATAATTATTAATTTAAATGAATTGTTGATACCTTCTAAATTTTGATTCACCCAGAGTAACATGCCTATTTAGCATGAATGATAGGTGGATTATTCTCCACATGTGAAATTCTTTGGAATTTGTTTTAATATATTTTTATAAAAATCCGACAAACACATGTTGAAAGATGATATATTCATATTAATATTTTCAAAATGTATCCATGATATGGACATAGAAGTTCAATAAATTCTTGCATGGTATAAGTTTTACATTACATAACTGGATCTGGTTTCCTATGTATGA
This sequence comes from Picea engelmannii, assembly GCA_009831015.1. Lineage (NCBI taxonomy): Eukaryota > Viridiplantae > Streptophyta > Pinopsida > Pinales > Pinaceae > Picea > Picea engelmannii. Next base: position 77,519 of record ML797791.1, on the reverse strand, counting down.
ATTCATATGATCAAAAAATGTTGGATCTGGGAAATGGGGTTTCAATATTTTTTTATCAGATGAAAATGGCATTTTTGTGATGAGAAAATAATTCCTACACGCCGAGAATGGCCTCCATGTATGAATTCATTCCCTATAGCTCTCAACAAATGATCTAAATTTGGAAATGAAATGTGCACAACTTGAGCAAAATTTGGCTTTCATTAAATGTCAAATGTTTTGGCTTAACTTTATGTAACACAAAATTAATTTATTTTTCATAAATCAAAATTTTGCATAACTAATGATAATATTCAAGGACCAAAGAAACATTAAGTCTTAATAAAATAACTTATGAAAATAAGATATTCTCCAAGGGGATTCTATATATTCCACTATTCTCTCAGGCTTATTATATGGAAATAGGTACATTCAAGGGTTCAAAGACCATACTTTGAAGAACAAGATTAGTGCACCACATGACAAAGGAATAACAGAGTTCAAAATTGAAGACATGAAAATCCATTTAGGACACCAACATTGCTAGCTAGAAAAAAGGCCACATGTTTTTAACTCATTGCCTTTTGTAATTGTTGTTATAAAAATGCTTCCATAACTATCTTATGGTTAGATTCCTTTCCAGCTATTTGTTCATACCCTATTTTTTCTTGGAGCATCCCTTTTAATACCTATACGTATGTTTGGATGATGGTTCAATTAGCCATGTTGTACAATTATGGCATGAGTGGAATTTTAATATAACATCTTGCAATTGAAGGATGCTTATAAACTTTTCATAAGGGAATCAAGTATGTAAATTAGAAGATTTTTTCATAAGGAAAAAAGTATTGATATCTTCTATATTTTTAACTAGGAAATGTGTTGGTGAGGTAGTACAAGGAATAAGGATGGTGGCTACAAAGGCATATGACTAATTTATGCATCTCATTTGGACAATATGACAAGGTGTCATATGGTGAATGAAGGATGTTTAAAAGATTTATTGTTTGGAAAGTAGTGGTCTATTACCTAGTTTTGTGTACATTTGGTTTCTCTACAAGATTTTTCCTTTTTTTCTTCTTGTTTGTTTTGTACAAGTGAGTTTGGGTTTCTTATGAAGTGTGAAATGGTTGTATAGTTGACTTCAAAAAATTCTTGACTTTTCTTCTTGATGTTGTATTCTTGATCTTCTAAATAGAAAGAAATTAGTTACACAATTGATTTGGGGCTTTTTGAAACTTTTCCAAACCAACAACTCTCTTCTAAACATTTCAAAAATACTTGAAAAAAGTGGGGTTGGGTTTCAAAATACTCCAAAACAAAGAAGCAGAGATCGAAACAATGGCCTCTTGATAAACTAGCTCAAAGCTCAACATAAAAGCAAGTGTCAAAAGTCTTGGAGTTCGATCGCTATAAATGTGTAAACGTTCAAATTGTATTTATTAGTTTTTCATTTAAGAATGTTTGGTCAATCATTCTCTTAGATTTTTTATTTGTTTTTCTTACTATATACAGACCTACAAAATCAACTAAAACTAACGGTTTTTAGAAGACAAGAACAAAATGTAACAAAAACCCATTTTCATGTAAAGACACTTAAAACTTGTATGAAGGGTGTCTTTTGTGTGATATATAGTCTCATCCGACTTGGTATGGAGTTGTTGATGTGGTTGTTCTAAGATGGAGAAAAGGTGGGGACTAGGCTTAGATATGTTAGTGCTTTTGGGAAAGAAGTTTATGTAGTTCATTGTTGTTATTTGTGTATTACTATTATTGTTGACATTTTTTTTGTGATTAATGTTGAATTTAACATGCAAATGATGAAATTTCTATAATGAAAAATCAACTAAAAACAAACTATAAGATAGTTAATGGAGCTTTCAAGTCAACTTTTATCCCTTTCTAGATGATAATATGACCATGTCCATTGGTATTGTTCTAATGGTTTTTGTCAATAGTGAGAATGCATGCCTTTCAATTGCTATGTTCTTGTCTCTATATTGGAAATATTTGTGGTGAGTTATTTTGCATTACCTTTACCTTTTCAATAGTCTTCTTTTCAAAGGAGACATCAATATTCTCAATAGATTTATCAGTAATTAGTTAATGAAGCTTTCAGGTCAACTTTTATCCCTTTCTAGATGATAATATGACCATGTCCATTGGTATTGGTCTAATGATATCTGTCAATAGTGAGAATGCATGCCTTTCAATTTATATGTTCTTGTCTCTATATTGGAAAGATTTGTGCTGAGTTATTTTGCATTACCTTTTCAATTTCTCTATTCTTACTGGGCTAGAGTTTGAAGGTTCAATTTAGCCATTGAAATATGCAAATTTAGATCTTGCAAACAATTGACAAGTGTTATATGGTGTGTAATTTTTTGGGACCTAACATTATAATCACAAATTGGCCATGACTTTTTCCTTGTACATTTCCATGAGATGATGTTGATCTAGAGATGGTAGTTTCAACCATTAGATAATTGTATTATTTTCAAAAGAAAAATTCATTGAAAAAGTCATTATAAGCTACCTTTATTTCATTGAAATATACTTTGTAGTTGGTGAATCTTGTTAGGATGGAAAATGGTGGTCCCTACTTCAAGTGTTACTATTATTATACTTGATATAACTTTAATACAAACAAAATTATTATATTAATGAGAATTGAGCCCCTTTTTAAAAGCTTGGTCCAATCTCAAAACAAAGTATGTAGAAGCATTTAAAGAGATAGACTATGAAAGTTGTAAATGAAAATGCCTCCATGATGCAACAAAAATGGCATGCCAAAGGAATCCAAATATGGGTGGGTTACCTTAAGACAATGTATTAGATGACCAACATGAATGCAATGTGGAAAATCATCAAAATTGCACTCCATTAAACATGAAAATTTTAATAAATTATATGCCATGACATTGTTTCACTATGGTTGAGTAGAGATAAACTTGTCCATGTTCATGATACACTAATGTTGTTGGATTTTGGCTAATCCATTGCTAGTAATGCTTGTGTAAATCATGTGTGATCTATACAATATCAAACCTTTATTTTCTCAATGATCAAGGCACATTAGGCATGTTCTTACCAAAAACGAGAAACGGGGCTCGCGTTTTCAAGGGATAATAATATTGAAACCTCTTTGAGTATATTATACATATAAAATTAATTAGTAATGTAGTTTCAAGATGGGAATGAGACAAGAATAGGGAACAAAACAAGAAACGTGTCTTGTGGTTAAATTTTTGGTAATATGGATTATTAAAATATGTTGTTGAGTAATTCCTCTATATAGTTTGTTGCTTTTAAACTGAATAAATGGTAGCATTCAAGTGCTTTGATTTAGTCAAGTAGCATTTTCATTACTAACTAGAATTGACATGAAATGCATGATATGGAGGTGCAAAATAATTTACCTTTAACAAAATCTACTTGTGAAGGCCTTGAAATTTATGACATTGTTGATATGATTAGTTGCCCTTTTGTGATAAAGGCTATTTAATTTTTTTCAAGAAGCAAATTTATAGTACATTTTTTAAAATTTCACCGCTATCCATGGAGAAAATTTGATTGAAGGAAGTGGTGTAGAACTAAGAATTTTTTTTAAATGATGGATGTGATAACAAAGGATTTGTATAAGCAAGAAATAGAATAATTTTATATATCTAGCGATCCTTGTGAATTCATGTTCTCGGGAAAAAATTGGGACATTTGAATTTGACATAAAATCTAATAAAATGGGAAAAGAAAATGTCATGCTTTATTCAGTTAATTTTTTAATATTAATATTAACATATGTCGACCACCAATTAAATGAAAACGAAGATAAATGAATCAAATATGATGTTCTTTCTAGTGAAGTTCAACAAAACACTAGTAAGAACTGCAAAATGTTTGAATATTGACAATACACCCATGCATGATAGCCTTGTCCATTTGTATGGAAATTTACCAATTTTTCATTGTTATGTGAATCCTTGTTATCATTGTCACTAGGGAAGGGTAAATAGCAAGGCCTTGATATTTGACACATTTATATTTTGAATATTTTTATTTAAATTTACATATCATTTTTGTAGGTTGCTATCATAAGTGCAAATTCTCTTAATAATGTGACAGGCCTAATTTATGGGTATTTTTATTATTAGCCTTGACAAGATGCATTGGAGACATGCTTATATGATGTAATATTTACAAGTATGTGGCTCAATAATACTATGTGGTTGCACTCATTGCTTCAAGTGTAAATGTGTAAATTAAAAAGAAAGAAAAGCTAGAGTGTTTAGTGTTAAAGTGAAAGAAAGTTAAATAAAACTAGTAGATCATAATGATAATACAAATCATGAAAAAACTGGCCATAATAATAAAAAAGAATATGAAAAATATGTTGACGTTTTTTCTCCTACAACCAATTCATTATCAAATCAAACTATAATATAAGAAACCATAAACTTCATTAAACCATATAAATACTATTTCCACAACTAATAACCACATAGCTATGAGTTTTGCAATAGAAAACAAGCACCAAAAGAACAAAAATAATATCTAAATATGATTTATTGATTGGAAGATAATTGAAAACATATGTAAGACATAAGATATGATCTCAATAACCCCCAAACCCATATTACACAATGCCCAACAAAGGTGGGTATGCTTCACTAACTCCATTTGCAATACAAACCCTTTTTACATTTATAACCCCATGTTTTGTAATTAATACAAAATAATGCATAAATCCACTAACTCATAATGACCATAACTATGAGAAAAACAATCAAAGTTGCCTTCATAAAAAATTAGGGCCTAAGAGGCCCTCATCACTATTTGTTGACTTGTCCTCGAATCAACCAAGAAATACACATGCAAAGTAGAATCCAAATCACAAATATTGCAACAGTCCACACCTTAAGAATCTACTCATCTCTCTTATCTTCTCTTCTCGAGCTCTGACTTCAGGGCATCCCAGTTGTCACACATCAAACATCAATCTGCAACTAGAACAAGGTACATGAAGTGCATGGCAAGAAAAATACCAATAAAGATTACCCTGCCACAACTTTAGATCTACAAAAGTCATCTCAACACAAATTCTGAGTAAACAAGATTGTTGTTACACCTAAGCAACGTAATTGGAAAACTACAATTAAACACAATAAACCCATTGTGTCGCAAATCACCCATGCAAAATAGTTTATAAACAGTTACCAATCCCAACCACTGGCCATTGAGATGCATATAAAACCATGACCTTGAGCCTAGGCACTTTGAAACATTATCCCAATATGGTGCAACTACAACACCCAATCTTAGACTTATCCAACTCATAAACATCATAAAAATTAATGGAAATCTAGTTGGGGTCATAATTTGATTATTCTCTAGGAGGAACTTGATACTCTCATTTTACTATGTTCGAAACAATATTTAGTCTGATATTCATAATTAAATTACTCAAGGATATTGATACTTTCATTTTACTATGTTCAAAACAATATTTAGTTTGATTTTCATAATTTAATTACTCAAGGGTATTGATACTTTCATTTTACTATGCGCAAATATAGAAATGAAAGTCTAAATAATATTTATTTCAATTTTTTTAGGTGTCTAATAAACTTTGTCAATCTCATGGGAAAATAAACATCAACATCATCATTAATAAAAGTTTACACATCTCTTCCCTAACCCATATTTAGCTAAAACATAGGTTGGAAAAAGGACTTTGATAAATGTTTAGAACATTGGGACATCCAAGATAGTATAATCCTCCATCAAAAATATTTAAAATTGAAAACAAAGTGATGAAAACATCAAAGACAAAAGAGAGACATGTTATTATAAAAAACAATTTGAAAATCCTTCCTACCCTAACAAGGTTACAAGTTTCAAAATTAAGAACTAATTTTAAGGTGCACAGCCAAACTAAGAACTAACTCTTAAGTTTATAGCCAAGATGACAAATGTACCCTTATGAAAACTCCAAAGGAAAGAAGAACACTATAATCTATGAAACATAGAAGAGATTGAAGATGAGGCTTATTCCCTTCTAAGATGCCTATTACACAACAATATTATAATTAACTCTATGGTGCATAGTGAAAATAACAGATGAACAATTCAAAAAACTTGGGAAAAAAAAACTATTCTATGCAACCTAGAGGAGATTGAAGACATTCATTTTTTTCTAAGTTACCCTCTCTACAACGATATTTAATGCACTTATAGTGCTTTTCATAGTCACAACATAGTTCATGCAATCCACGATCAAATTAAGTTTGAAAACACAAAAGCAAATAATAACTTTTTTGGGGGTGTGTGAAGTTTAATAAGTTACACCTTCCCAATAATGACCATCAACTACGTCTTTCCTCCCACTCAAGCACTCTCAGACGTAGGTAATATCTTGCTTCCCACAATCCCAAGAAGTTTGGTGTTGTATAGACCATTCCATTAAGGATATCCTTCATAAAGGGAAATAAGTAGCTACATCTGAAAGAGTAAGTAGATAGGCCTCCTCCCTAACATGAGGAGATTGGTCACTAAATATATGAACTCATGGTAGGGATGGCTAACCAATATCTTGGGAAGAGAATAACAATGCTTTTATTTATGTTAAACTATAATTTCATTAGTTTTATTATTAAACGAAATTCAATTAAACATTCTACAATTTGGACTTTTTCCACACATCATTTTGGAATCACAATTTTTCATTAATTCAATGTAGTTTTGAAAACACAAATTCTAAATAAACATGACATCATTCTAAAAACTTAACACTTAATTAAGTATAATTTTTGTATAATTATTAACATTAATGTATTAAACATGGATTTATCAAGGGCTCAAAGGGATTAAATCTCTTGAGGTGAAAACCTTTTTTAGATTGCAAAACTTGAGGAAATGTTAAAGGTTTGCACCTAGAGAGATTTGATCCCTCTTCGTTCGGGATTAAGATTCGGAGTTAATATGAATCTATGCTAGTAATTTTCATTGACCTATGTTAAATTTATTTTTTAAATAATATTTTATTAAGTTAAATCTATTTACTTAAAGCATAATTTTTTATTAAATTTGTTTTTTTAATAATATGTTTTTAAAATTGTATATAAATTTTTAAATATATAGTATAAATTGGTCTACACCCTATTAGTCTTTATCATGAGTGTTAGTCTTTATCATGTCTTTTCTGGATGGTTTATTTTAATTTTATTATATGTGTGAGAGTTTTTTTTTTTTTTTTTTTTAAGTGTGTTGATATTCAAATATTATATATAGAAAAAAAGTTGATATTCAAATATTTCATTAAAGATGAATATTGAAATATTTTTTGAAATGTCATATCTTAACTCCATGTTAATCATTAATTATCTATCATTTACACATCTCCCTTACACTCGGATGTAGAAAGCACATATTGAAGGATTAATATTTTTTTTGCTTTTAATTACATTATATATAAGTAACATAAAAATGTTTTACTTAATGTAGACATTGATATACTTTATTTATGGTTGACATTAAAATAGTTTTTTATTATGAATATTTTTCTTAAATGCCAAAAGTCAACTCAGTGTTAAGTAGGAAGGAATAACACCTCTTCCTTATATAATGTGAAAAACACTTCTCAATAGTTTAATATCTTTTAAAAATAATTTTATTATATATAATAAATTTTAAGATGACATTTAAATTTTTAAACATATAGTATAAATTAAAATCTTTGAAAAAAGTCGTGATATTTGATTCTCCGGTGAACCATTCTTGATCATTGCGTTGAACCATATTTGATTCTAATTGATCAAAATAATTAGATATTGCGGTGAGCTATGTAGCAATTTGATTCTATGGTGAGTTGTGTAGCAATATGAGCCTGTAGTGAAACATATTTAATTCTACGGTGAACCATTTTCGATCCTGCAGTGAACCATTTTCGGGCCAATATTATGTAACGATTTGACTCTGCAATATGTATTCTACGGAGATTTGAACCATATGTATTATGCAGCGATTTGATTCATGCATGTATTGGAAAGCACATCTCTCATGTGCATTTTAAATCATCTGTATTGAAACTTCTACAGTGAATATTACTGAAACGATGAATATTGAACTCTACGGATAATGTTTTTTCTTGGAAATGAAAGAGGCTTCTTATGGAATAAGAAAAAATCATGCAAATGCAGGTGACGAAACCGTTGTAGAATGAAAAATGACCACGTGCATTGCCCTGGACATCGAGTTTCGGAGTTCCCAACCCAATAATATGGTATAAGAAGCTTCTTCCTCGACAAGAGATTCACATGAAATCCAATAATCATACAGAATCCCTCGACAACGCGACGTTACACCAAACTGCATACAAAAACACTGTAACTGTCTACGCAACATAATAAATTGCAACAATATACTCGACAATACATTTTTCTGAATCTTTGTAACAAATTTATAAGCTAGTTCAACCCACAAGATCAGAGCCACTGAAATATGACCATTGGATGTACGCCACATGCTAAGATCAGAGTTATCGAATCTAGCCTTCGGATGTATGTCACGTTGCGATATTAGCTCTCTGATTTGGTCGCCAGATGCAAGCAACGTGGCGAGATGAGTTCTTCGATCCGATCGTCAAATGCACACCACGTGGGGTGATGAGAGCTCTCATATCTGGTCATCGGATGCATGCCACGAGGTGAGATGCTCTCTGATATGGCTGTCAGATGCACGCCACGTGGCAAGTTGAGATCTCTATGATCTATCTGTCATATTCATGCCATGTGGCGAGATGATATCTCTCTGATCTAGCCTTCAGATGCACACCACATGGCGAGATGAGAGATCTCTTATATGGTTTTCTGATGCATGCCACATGACGAGATGAGAGCTCTTTGATTTGGATGTTTGATGAATGCCACACAATGAGATGAGAGCTCTATGATTCGGTCGTCGGATGCATGACACGTGGCAAGATGAGGGCTCTCTGATCTAGCTATCAGATGCATGCCATGTGGCACGACGAGAGCTCTTCGATCTGCCCACTCGATGCTTGGCATGTCGAAAGTTCATAGCCATTCGATCTACCCACTAGATGCTTGGTATTTATTTTTCAATAATATAGGCTTAAGCATGAAGTTCATTCCATTTTTAGCATTTAACTTAAACCATAAACAATTTGTTGCGACAACCAAGATCACAAGAAGAAACACCATGCACAAGTACACAAGAAGTATCCTAGGAAACCCTTATCAACAAGGGAAGAAAACCCAACCAATCCTTTGTTATATTCTTCAAGAGAGAGACCTCCACCACCATAAAACCTAGCACACAAAATGGTGCTTACAAAACCATGGGATACTAGCCCCCAAGAGAGGTGCACACTTTTCCTAAGAAGTAAGTACTTGCTGAAATTTCCAAACTCACACTTATGATATGATTATTCAATGGGGAATTTATATTTACTTATATTAGAATGAACCTATCAACAATGGTGTCTATTGGCACAACAGGGCTGACCTCAATAACTCACAATATAATTAATAATTACCATATTAATAATATTTTACATTAATTATCTTTCACTTTATGGTGGGGTCGACCTATACCATTTACATCACAAATAGGATTATAGGTAAGTCTGACTCTTGAAAAATATAGCAAGGGATGTCATACACCCACTAGTGCTCAGCCACTAGGGGAACATCCATCTATTCTTAGCCACATGGATGTCCACATCTCTATCTCATTGTGTCTCATAGGAGAACCACACTCACTAGTGCTCAACCACTAGGATCACGTTCACCTATGCTCAACCATAGGCACGTCCAACTCAATAGATCTCTTTCTCATTGTGTCTCATAGGATAACCATATGGAGTATCACATCATCTCAACTTTCTTCATAGAGGAGGCCAATACATCATTTCATCTTGCCTCATAGAGAACGATACACCCAACTCATGGGCTTCGACACACAGGGGCACACAACATTCCATCTCCATCAAAGAGAGGAACCACACACCCAACTCATGGGATTCCCTACACAAGGGCACACAATATTCCATCTATGTCTTAGAGAGGAACCACACACCTAGCTCATGGGCTTCACAATATTACACAGGGGCACAACGTTCCATCTCTGTCTCAGAGAGGAACCACACACCCATATCATGGGCACAACCAACTCATGGGCTCTCTCTCAGGTCGACTCACTAATTCTATGTCATGGAGGATGTCTCACACAGTTGTAATCATAAACACTCCCTCTCAGCTAGGGAGGAATTCTCCACTAGGCCATGTCTCTCATGAAAGTACTCGAACTTCATCTTGGCAAGCGGTTTGGTGAATATGTCTACAATCTGCTCATGGGTAAGAAGGTATTGCACATGTACTATTTACCTCTACACCATGTATATGATATAGTGATATTTTATCTAAATGTGTTTAGATCTATCATGAAACACAGGGTTCTCAGATATCTTCACATAGCTCTGGTTATCACAATGGATAGTAGTAGGATCCATCTCATGATAGAATAAATCATTTAGAAGTTTGTGAAGCCACACTGCTTCGCAGATTGCCACACTCAATGTTATGTACTCTACCTCTGTGGTACTCAATGTCACAGAGCTTTGTTTCCTGCTGCACCAAGAAACCATGGCAGAACCCAAAGTAAAGCAACAACCAGAGGTGCTCTTCCGGTCCATTGTGCTCCCCGCACAATCTGCATCGACATGTCCCTGTAGGCTCAAGTCTACATTGGAGACATATCTTATGCCATATCTAACTGTGCCTCATAGGTATCTCAATACATGTTTTGTTGCTATCTAGTGAGTATGTATCGGTTGGCTCATGAACTGGCTAAGCACATTCACTGCATAGCATATATCAAGTCCGGTGTTAACCAAATACATCAGTGATCCAATCAACTATTTGTACAAGTGTGGATCAATCTCTCCTGAATTGGCATCACTCATCTTCTTCAAATCCATCACCATTGGTGTACGCATGGATTTGCATTTTGTCATACCAAAATTTTTCAATATCTCCACAGTATATTTTCCTTGACTCAGGAAAATCTCATCTGTCCTCTGCCATACTTCTAGTCCCAAGAAGTAATGCATCAAGCCTAAATCCTTCATCTCAAGTTTTTTTGTCAAGGCTTGTTTGCATTCAACAATGAGTCTATTTGAACAGGTGAGGAAAAGGTCATCCACATATAGGACCAATATTAAGCACTCGTTTCCATCAATGTGATAATATAGGTTTGGATCAACAACACTCTTGTTGAAGCCCAAACTCATCAAAAATCCATCCATTTTCTCGTACCAAGCACGAGGTGCTTTATTTAGTCCATACAAGATTTTCTTCAACCCACACACATTAGATTTTTTGTTGTGTATAACGAATCCTTCTGGTTTCTCAATATAAAATTATTCCTCAATTTCACCATTGAGAAAGGTTGTCTTTACATCCATATGATGTAGCTTCCAACCCATGGAAGAAGCTAGTGAAATGGATGGAAGTGTATTGGGCTACTGGAGAAAAATTCTCATCATATTCAACTCCCTCTACTTGCGAGAACCCTCTGGCTACAAATCTCGCTTTGTATTTCTCGATGCTTCCATCAGCTGCATGTTTGATTTTATAAATCCATTTGGAAGTCACTACATAATTTCCCTCTGGTCTCGGAACAATGTCCCATACATCATTTTTCAATATAGACTGATATTCTTTTGTCACGACATCTTTCCATACCTGTTCATCTGAAGCTTCTCCATGACAAGAAGGCTCGGAGTCAATGATGTGGCTCATGGCTAACAAGTAGCTTGATAATCTCTTTGGTCTCTTGCTCTCTCTGGTTGTCCCTTGAGGAGTTGTATGTCCCTCTACTTCCTGTAGAGTTTGTCTGGCACAAGCAGGCCTTTTATGTCCCATTGTAATATCTCTGGGCATGTCAATTGGATCAAATAGATCAACTGGAACAACTAGATCAACTGGGACCAGGGATTATTTTAAGGATGGAAATTTATTTTAAAATTTAGAAACCTTGGCGAATCTTACTAATCCTTCATATTCTAACTATAAATGATTGGTGATTTTTTGTAAAAATATTCAAATTTATAAGTATTTTATATAGTTTTTATAATTTTTTGGCGATTTTTAAGGTAAAATAATTTTATCCTATAGAATTTGGGTGAATCATTTTTAAAATAGCAAATCTCATTTTTGGAAAAACCATGGAAAATTAGCCCATGAGCGAAATTTAGCCCCTAAAGTCATTCCTGACTAGGACAACTGGATCAACTGGAATAATTTTTGTCTCCCTCTGAACTTGTGAAGGGAGAGAAGGCATTGTCTCACTATCAATTTCCATATGAGATTCTCTGGATCTTTGGAAGGCTATCTCTTATTCAAAAGTAACATCTTTTCTTATTTCAATCTATCTCTGACCAGGAATGTAGATCTGATATGCCTTTGAGGATTCATTGTATCCTACAAATGTGCCCTTTCTCCCTAAAGGGTCTAGCTTGGATCTCTTCTCTTTGGGTACATGAAAATATACTGAGCACCCAAATATCCTGAAGTGTCCAATCTCAGGCTTTACTCCGGTGAAGGCTTCTTCTGGGGTAATGGTCTTCAATTTCTGATGAGGACTCCTATTCTGAACATATATTGTTTCCATGCATGCTTATTCCCATAGAGTCATAGGTATACTATGATCATGTATCATTGCTTTGGTTTCCTCAATGATAGTTCTGGTTTTCCTCTCTGCAACACCATTTTGATGAGGGTTGTGAGGAACTGTGAACTCCCTCTTGATCCCTTCTTCAATACAAAAATTGTTGAAATATTTGGAGGTGTATTCTCCTCCATTATATGATCTTAGTACCTTGATTTTTCTTCCAGTTAGGTTCTCAACCTGAGCTTTGAATTCTTGAAATTTTGCAAGGACTCCATCCTTGTTCTTCAGGAAGTAAATCCAAGTTTTCTGAGAGTGATCATCTATGAAGAGTACATAGTACAAGTACCCATTCATAGATGCAATAGTCATTGGCCCACACACATATGAATGTATCAAGTCCAAGATTTCCTTAGATCTATTGTCACTTCTCAAGAAGGATCCTTTAACACTCTTTCCAAGAGAACAACCTTTGCAAACACCTTTATGCTGAATATGTATCTCTATAAAACATGTTACCATCTTCCCTAGAGCTGGGAGAGCTCTATAATGAATGTGAGCAAGTCTTCTATGACATTTCTCACTCAAGCTTATAGTTTCATGTATCAGGGCCTAGACTGGTTTGATGGTTAATCTGTACAATTTGTTTTCTCAGACACCAATTACCTTGGAAAAATTTATATGTGAGTCTTTGTGTCATGCATTAACTCTTCCTTATGGAAAGGTAACCTTGTAGCCTTTGTCTTCCAAGTCAAAAATGGAGACAAGGTTCCTCTTCATTTCAGGTACATATAGTACTTATCTTAGTTGAAGTTGCATATATGAATCTAGTTGGAAGGTAGAAGTTTCAACCCCTTTCACATTATATTTGGCATCGTCTCCAAGGACATGTAGATGTGTCTCTTTCTCAACAAAATTTGTTAGGTGATCTCTAAAACCGGTCATGTGTCTGGAGGCACCACTACCAATTAACCAAGTATTATCATTGGTAGGGACCATACCTGAGAGTGTTGAGATGTTGATGTCTTCATATCCTTGAATTCTTGGCTTCCAGGAAATGAGTTTTCTTGGGCCACCAAGCTTGTCTTCCATCATGATTATGTTCATCATAATTTTAGATTTTTCACAAACCCTTGTCAACTGGGCTAGAAAACCCAACGGCTAGGCTAGGATAGCACTTTTAGGTTTTTTTGGACTTATGACTGCCAACAATAAGCCTTTGAAATATTGAAGAACATTTTTGAGCTGAAGAGCTCCTTCAAAGAGTTGTAGAAACCCTAATTCTAAAATTTCTGCAGAAATTAGCAAAACCCTAGAAACCCTAGGGCTAAAAAGTAAAAATGCTTGGAAATTAAATCTGAAGTTTTCTAGAGGTGCATTGAAGGGGGGCGTACACTCCTATGCACTTTTTATCCCCAACATCCAAGTGGCAAGTGCTTAAACTCCTCAGAAAGGTAGGTCGCACAGATTTTCTGGAAACCCTAGGAGGGTCGTACGGTTTTGCAGAAGAGAGAGGATTACTGAATTTTTCTTATGCAATGGGTTCTTCAAGACCTATGTTCTTATATCGTGTTTATTTTTTAATAATATAGGCTTAATAATGAAGTTCATTCCATTCTTATCATTTTAATTAAACCATAAACAATTTGTTGCAACAAATAAGATCATAAGAAGAAACACCATGCACAAGTACACAAGAAGTATCCTGGGAAAACCTTCTCAACAAGGGACAAAAACCCAACCAATCCTTTGCTATATTATTTAAGATAAATACCTCCACCACCATAAAAATGAGCACAAAAAAGGGTGCTTACAAAACCCTAGAAGACTAGTGCCCAAGAGAGGTGTGCACTTTTCCCAACAAGTAAGTACTTGCTGAAATTTCCAAACTCACACTTGTGATATGATTCTTCAATTGGGAATTTACCTTTACTTATATTAGACTGAACCTATCAATAGTGGTTTCTATTGGCACAACAAGGCTTACCTCAATAACTCACAATATAATTAATAATTACCATATTAACTATCTTTAACATTAATTGTCTTTCACTTTATGGTGGGGCCAACTTGTACCCTTTACATCACAAATAGGGTTATAGGTAAGTCTGACTCTTGAAAACTATAGCAAGGGATCTCATACACCCACTAGTGCTTAGCCAATAGGGGCACATCCATCTGTGCTCAACCACAGGGATGTCCACATCTCTATCTCATTGTGTCTCATAGGAGAACCACACTCACTAGTGCTCATCCACTAGAATCACGTTCACCTATGCTGAACCACAGGCACGTCCAACTCAACAGATATATTTCTCACTGCATCTCATAGGAGAACCATTTGTATTATCACATCATATCAAATATTTGAACATAGGAGGCCAATACATTGTTTCATCTTGTCTTAGAGAGAATGATACACCCAACTCATGGGCTTCCCTACACAAGGGCACACAACATTCCATCTCTGTCTCATAGAGGAACCAAAATCCTAGCTCATGGGCTTCACCACCTCACACAGGGGCACGAAATTCCATATTTGTCTCAGAGAGGAACCACACACCCATCTCATGGGAACACCCAACTCATGGGCTCTCTCTCAAGTCGACTCACTCAGTCTATGTCCTGGAGGATGTCTCTCGTAGCTATAATCATCAACACTTGGCACATGGCAAGTTCAGAGCTCTTCTATCTTTCCCTTGGATGAACGCCATGTGGTGGGTCTAGAGCCCTTGGATTGGAATGTTAGATGAATTCCATGTCGATATATCTCCTATGTCACCCTCATGGGCAGGTTGCTTTTGAAATATTGTAACTACAAAGAGTATTCTATTTATTATTGAGTTATTATTAATTAGATCAATCCCTTTTTTTGGATTTATCATGTCGGGCATTATAATTGACCAAATATCCTTTTATGGATTGGTCAAACCCTAACTGTATTATGCTAATCAATAAGTCGACCCCCAAGCCTAATTAAAGTGGTTTTAACCACTAAGAAGAGAAGTCAGCCTTGCCCAGTGAACAGACACCTTTCCAACACCTGCTAGCTAGTATAAATAAAGGAGGCTAGTGCCTCATTTGTTCACTCACTCATTCACTCATCAAGTGCGCAAGTTTGGTAGTTGCAGTTGGGAGAAGAAGGAAGAGAGAGGCACATTTCTCAGTGTTGGATATTCTCTAGTGTTTTGTTTTATTGTCTTGGCATTGTATTGGCTATCTATATTAAGGAAGTTTTTGTTGGGTTTTCTCCCCCATGAGGGTTTCCCAGGATAAATTTTGTGTATCTTGTGATTGTGTTTCTCTCAGTGATCCTAACTATGTTTTTTTTATCTAGTAAATTGAAAATAAACCTAATAATAGCTCAAAACTTAACATGGTTTTAGAGCTAAGATGAAGAGAGAGCCTTTCACTAGATATGAAAAAATGTCACTGTTGTCATACAAGAAAATTAAGGCTTTTTATTGAAGAGGAATTTCAACCTAAAAGTCATCAAGGAAGTGTGCCCTAGCCTAGGGAACTCTTTGGCAGCCTCAATCCACTTTTCAAGTGGACAGAACTCCCGAAAAGTGAAACACTAGTTTTCACTAGTACCAGAAAATCAGAAATCCAGGAAACAGAACCAATACCAGAAGTACCAGTCCAGATTTCTGCAAGCCTAGTTTGAAGGGGTAAAATTTGGATTTTCTGAAATATGACTGCACCAGGCTACTCGCCTCAACCAAGTGCACCTCCTGGTAAGTTCAGATTTAAATTCTAAGCATTTTCAATTTTTGGTCATTTTCCCAGCTCCAAGTCAAGATGTCTGCAAGCGCTAAGCTTGTTGACAATTTAGAAGGTGTGGAAAACTTGTGTGCCTAGAAGTATAGGATTGTACTCATTCTTGAAGAGAATGACCTAGCAAGATTCATTAAGGAAGATGTATGTCCAAAACCCATTAATCAAGTTGAATTTCTATGTACATGAGGAGATTGGTCACTAAATCTATGAACTCATGGTAGGGATGGCTAACCAATATCTTGGGAAGAGAATAAAAATGTTTTTATTTAGGTTAAACTAGAATTTTATTATTTTAATTATTAAATGAAATTAAATTAAACATTCTACAATTTGGACTTTTTCCACACATCATTTTGGAATCACAAATTTTCATTAATTTAGTATAGTTTTGAAAACACAAATTCTAAACAAACATGACATCATTCTAAAAACTTAACACTTAATTAAGTATAGTTTTCTTATAGTTTTTAATATTAATGTATTAAACCTGGATTTATCAAGGGCTTAGAGGGATTAAATCTCTTGAGGTGAAAACCTTTTTTAGAGTGCAAAACTTGAGGAAATGTTAAAGGTTTGCACCTAGAGAGATTTGATCCCTCTCGATGCTTGATAGATTTGGGGTTAAGATGAATCTATGCTAGTAATTTTCATTGACCTGTGTTAAATTTATTTTTTAAATAATATTTTATTAAGTTAAATCTATTTACTTAAAGCATAATTTTTTATTAAATTTATTTTTTTAATACTATATTTTTAAAATTTTATTTAATTTTTTAAATATATAGTATAAATTGGTCAACACTCTATTAGTCTTTATCATGTCTTTTTGGGATGGTTTATTTTAATTTTATTATATGTGTGAGAGTTTTTTTTTTTTTTTATGTTAAGTGTGTTGATATTCAAATATTATATATAGAAAAAAAAATTGATATTCAAATATTTCATTAAACGTGAATATTGAAATATTTTTTGAAATGTCATGTCTTAACTCCATGTTAATCATTAATTATCTATCAATTACACATCTCCCTTACATTGGGATGTAGAAAGCACCTATTGACGGATTAAGAAATTTTAATGTAGACATTGATATACTTTATTTATGGTTGACATTAAAATAGTTTTTTATTATTAATATTTTTCTTAAATGCCAAAAGTCAACTCAATGTTAAGTAGGAAGGAATAAAACCTCTTCGTTATATAATGTGAAAAACACTTCTCAATAGATTGATATCTTTTAAAAATAATTTTATTATATATAATAATTTTTTTTAATAATAAATTTTAAGATTACATTTAAATTTTTAAACATATAGTATAAATTAAAATCTTTGAAAAAAGTCGTGATATTTGATTCTCGAGTGAACCATTTTCGATCATTGCGCTGAACCATATTTGATTCTAATTGATCAAAATACTTAGATACTGTGATGAGTTGTGTAGCAATTTGATTCTACGGTGAGTTGTGTAGCAATATGAGCCTACGGTGAAACATATTTGATTCTATAGTGAACCATTTTCGATCTTGTGGTGAATAAATTTCGGGCCAATATTATGCAACGATTTGACTTTGCAATATGTATTGTTATCACCATGACGATCCTTCTTCAAATCTAAATTTAAATTTAGCAGATGACTAAATAAGTGTAGAGACATGGCGTTATTTGGAGGTTCAGGTCGTACGTGGTGGTAATATGGAAAAATATGGTGAAAGAGCAAAGGAAGGAGTATTACAGACCATTGATCTCAAAATAACCCAGATCGACGGTTGAGTCCCATATCGGGCGATAAACTAGAATGACACTTAACTATACGAGGGCGGACCGGGGAAAACCATTGTGGTTTTAAAGGTGGACGTGTGGTGCCTCCAGAGATACATTGAGGTGAAAGGCGATCTGCCTAAAACCATTTTCGCAAAATCCTCGATGCCACATGTTCCAATACGTCAAATTGACGATTCATGTAGAGGAAAGCGACGGTTGGTCAAATCACCACACACCACTCGTTTGGGTACTTCACGACCGTATGATGTCAGGTGAACTCCGTCGGATAATGAAGTCAATCATTTGAAATGCATTTGTTGAGCATGGTAAACCAGCGTACCTGCAAATCATCTTGTTAGTGATTCATGATTGGTCGATTCTCTTATTTATGTAGGAACATCTTAGTTTCCACGAAAGTGGGATACATGGACAAAGTCAATCAAGCCATATCCAGTGAAACAAGTCATTCAAGTAATAGGGCAAGTTTATCTACGAGTAAGAAGGAAAGAGCGATTGCACGTATACTAGAAACAAAATTCCATACGAAACCTGCTACAGACACAAGATTAGAAGTCAAGCTAAATCCCATCATGAGGGAACTAATCATCAACATACGAGTTGTGAAAAAGAAACGGAGAAAATGACATAATACAAAAACCATAACCGAAACGGCTAAAATCATTGGAGAGAATCAACCGGTCTGGTTGGACACTCTAAAGGAGGAGATTGCTAAGATGAAATGAATTCTCAGGTGTGAATACGTACATCCCAGCATATTTTGGACAGATGGTGGTCGAATAAAGGGGCCTGGATATGACAGACTTGTTCCTAACGATCCCTTTAAATTAGGATAATTGTTATTATAAATCATTCATTTTTTGTAACTTATCTCTAATTTTAGAATTACGGGGAAGTTTGAATGTTTTGAATTCCACGAGAAATTCCTCTATATATGTATTATCTTGAGGATATAGAATGGATGGAGAAAAGAGGAGCCTGTCCTCTGTGCAGGAAGACTTTGTAAAATTTTGGGGCTAGAATGAATATATAAATGCAAAGGCAGATTTTGGACTGTTTACGAAAAGATTCTAATGAGTGGTTATATGAGTCTTGTTTTATTTCATAGTATGTGATTCATGTTATCCTACATTTCATTTTTTATTTCATCTGTCTAAATTGGAGAATTAGAGGCCCATAATTCATTATTTGATGCTCTTGGATTAGCAATTTAGACTATGTTTATCTCTTCTTAACCAATTCATAATTCATTACTGTAATGCTCTGATGCAATTATGTGTTTCCTTTTCTTCTGATGCCATGCTAATTTTAAAATATAAACTCAGACTCACTGCCTCAGTTATCTTGTTCCTCTTGATAGTTTCATTGATTTACAAATACATTGTTCATTCCTGACTCCATAGCCCAAATGTTATCTTCACTTCTCGAGCAAATTATGCAAACCCCCCAAAACAAACCAAATCTAGCCATTGTGCATCAAATAATTATCAAGTGACATGAGAGATCCCTCTCTAAGTTGAGAAGGCTAGTGCCCATCTCTTAAGTTGGTTGAAATAGTTACCTATGTCGTTTGTCTATTCAAGCGGGAAAAGTTTACAGAGTGCTAACATTCTGGTGCCGTTGTCGGAGATGAAATTAAAAAACTTTCCCTAGGAAAGAATGACATTGGTTGAGTCCTAAGGTCTAAGAGTAGCAGACACTAAGGCACATATTGGCTGTATTCCTTCTCTGGCAACTCCACACATCAAAAAATCAATTTGAAGGCAATTCCACCGATAGAAGAATCCAGAAAATTTCAATTTTCACTGGTGACTCCACTCTTAATGCAGAATCCAGATCCCGAAACGTTATTGGCAACTTCACTAAAATTTCAAATGTAGTTCAGAGACTCCACTGTAATATGAGATACCTTGACATAGGTATGAAAATTCATCATGGAAGAAAGCAGGTACTTAAAATGGGATCTCCTCCAAAGCATTTTACTATTTGTTATAAGTTACCTTTGCTCCTTCCTTGAATATGCTAAACAAATTTTTATTTACCTACTGCATTCCAATGATGGTCATGAAAATCTTTAAATTGTATATCCTTCTCTTAAATTTGTACATGCATATCCTCACGGTATCACTGATTGTGATAATATTTCCACATTTGGGCCATGTGATGACCATGACCAAGTTCATGAACCTCATGAAACTAAGGCCGATGTCTCTTCCCCTATTCTTGGTCCAACGTCCTCCAAATCCCAACATAGATACATACCCCTGAAGCTACCCCAAGTCCTCCATGATTTCCCCCCAAATCACTATGAGTATCTACCCGTGTTTGATAGAGAACCTAATGTCACCTCAGTTGAAAGGCGCGTTCAAAAGTTTGAGCATTTTATATATTTATTTGAGATTGACCATAATGACATTTGTATGAAATCCTTCTCTCAATCCTTGAAAGGGGACACCAAATATTGGTTCAAGCATTTGCATCCAGGGACAATTAGCTCATGGGAAGAGTTGAAGAATGTATTCTTAAAGTTTTGGGGCAAGGAAAAATATGTGAAGTTACAACTTATTGAGTTCTACGCCTTGAAAAGACAGTGCAATGAAACTATTTCTATATTCAGTAGAAGGTTTTCCAGTATCTATTAAAATTTATCTGAAGAAATTCAACCTATTGAAACCGTTGCTATGCTCCATTATGCAACTACCCTCATCCAGATTTGTCTTTCCTCCTGATGGAAAGAAGACCTAATTCCTTACAACAAATGTTTGATGATGCCCAAGATATTCAACACAACATCCAGGCATGTAAATAGATCCAAGACGAGGGGTTGGATTCTCAAGAACATGAAAGTGAATATGAACAGAAAACAGTTGATAGAATTGACAATATTATGGGTCCTCTTGAAGTTTCAAATGCTTATGATTGTGCTAAAAATTATATTCCACTTAGAAGAGGTACTATTTTATCTTATGAGCCATCCCATGATAAGCAAGGGGTTTATTATCTAATATATTCTTTTGTATAAAGTCAAGAGGATGAGTTTGCAAAACAGTTTGTTGAAGAACAGATCAATGTTCCAAGTCTGTTCTTGTTAGATGATGTTAATTTTCCTGTATATGAAAAATACGAGGATGATCGTGATGTTGAAGACTTTCTTTTTCAGCAATACAGTGGGGAGAAAGGTATTAGATCAACTGAAGAAAATTATCTACCCTTGTGCTTTACTACATTCAAATTTTTGAGAGAGAATTCTCAGATCGAGAATTCTTAGATCATTGTTGAGGCAAACGAATTTGTGCCGATGCAAACTCACACCAAACCAACGAAATAGATTGACAAGATATTGGAGCACTCTTCTCAGATTCTTGATGACCCTATTATTTGTTTTGAGGAATACCTTGTAAATTCATAGATACATTCATTGGTCGAAGACAAAGATGAAAGTGAGCATGTCCAGAAACCCAAAGAGATGGAAAAATGTACCTATGATGATACTAAAAAAAATGAAGAAGGTTTCGAATCAGGTAACAGAACCTTGCCATTGTGTTTTCCATCATTCGAATTATTAAAAAAAAAATGTCTGTAGCATTTCAAATCAGAGAACGTCCAAGCATGGCATTGAAAGCGAAGAAATAAGCAGGCTTACAGATAAAAACTCTCTCCCCTTATGTTTTTCTTCCTTTGAATGGTTAAGAGAAAATCACGAAATTTCAGAAAAAATAGGGAGTTTTGACTATATTCACAGTAGCATTGTTTTACATGAAAAGGTTGTCATCATTGAAGAAAACCAACTACATTCAAATACATTGCACGACCATTACTTGGAAGGGAATTTCAATTCAGAATTACAATCTATGCTTAATCATCAGATTAAAGAAGAAGTCGATCAAGAATTTTTTTTCGAAGGTCTTTTTCTTTCTTCTAGAATTAATGCAGATGTTCAACAATATTTCTAGCAAGACAAGGTATTTCAAGGTTGTCTTTCTTCCCCTGAAAATGACGTAGTGATCCTATTTCTGAACAGCCTAGATATGGATGAAGATTTTGAAATTTCACCTATGAAAACTCCAAACAGCGAGGAAACCCTTATGGAGGAATCTTTCTCTTCTATCTTGATTCCCAAAGAGGAATCATTCTTCCATATGATTCATGATCCCGAGACACATTATATGGGAAAGGTTTACGATCAGAATCTACCAATAACAATGGATTACAACGAATCAATGTGTGTACCAGATATGAATATTTTTACACCAGATGATGTTCTCTAGCCATGGTTGCTTTATGACTAAGGAAATCCCTACAACCAGAATTCTCAACAAATCTGTTAGTTTTTTAGAAGTAAACAAGTTGAATCACCTGAAAACAAAAATGAAATGGAAGGAATGAAACACGATGATAGTTTTATGCATATTTTATAAGATCCATTTGCAAACCTATTAGAGGAAATAAACAGTCCAAATGTTTTAAATTTTTTGAGAATTATGGATGAATTTTTTAATGAATCATCAGTCAACAGGATTTGGGGCAAGCTTGTGCAAAGTAAACAGATAGTGGATAAAATGATTAAATGGTTTCATTGGCATTTTGATTTCACTTGATTGATAATTCATTTCAGTAGTTAGAGTATATAGGAGTGTGCAAATAAGCTTGTTGGTCAAGCAAAAAAAAAAATTAGTTTGGATTTCCAATAGTATGTACAGTCATATTTTAGTGGTGCATTCAGTATTCTGTATATAGTTGAGAGTAGTTTGCAAAGTCTGGTTTTAAGATTTGACGTTCAGTCTCCAAGACATAACAAAATACATGCACATGTTTTGAAGGTGAACAAATGAATAAGGCATCGTTTCTACAGTTCTTTGCCACCTCACAGGGAGGATAACATCCCCAGTTGGAGCCTATGTTATCACCATGATGAGCATGCTTCAAATATAAATTTAAATTTAGCAAGTGACTAAATCAGTGTAGATACATGGCATTATTTGGAGATTCGGGCCATACATGGTGGTAATATGGAAAAATATAGAAAAGGAAGGAGTCTTACAGACCGTTGATCTCGAAAAAACCCATATCGATGGTTGAGGCCCATATCAGGCGATAAACTAGCACGACACTTAACTATGCGAGGGTGGACCTGGGAAAACCATTGTGGTTTTAAAGGTGTATGCGTGGCACCTCTAGAGATACATCAGGGCAAAAGGTGGTCTACCTAAAACCATTTTCGCAAAAGCCCCGATGCCACATGCCCCAATATGTCAAATCAAAAATTTGTGTAGGGGAAAGCAATGGCAGGTCAAATCACCACACACCACTCATTCGGGTACTTCACAACCGTATGATGTCAGGTGAATGTCATTGGATAATGAACTCAATCATTTGAAATGGATTGGACAAGCGTGGTAAACCAATGTACCTGCAAATCATCTTGTCAGTGATTCATGATTAGAACTCTATAACCACTGATTCTCAAGTATGGAGGCATCATCTCATCCATAAGTAGAGTAATCTCCAAATTGGTCGATTCTCGGATTTTTGTAGGAACATATTAGTTTCCATGAAAGTGGGATACATGGACAAAGTCAATCAATCCATATCCAGTTAAACAGGTCATTCAAGTAATAGGGCAAGTTTATCTACGAGTAAGAAGGATAGAGTGATTGCACGTATACTAGCAACATAATTCCATACAAAACCTGCTACAGACCCAGGATTAGAATTCAGGCTAAATCCCATCATGAGGGACCTAATCATCAACAGACGAGTTGTGAAAAAGAAACGGAGCAAACGACAAAAGACAGAAACCATAGCCTAAACGATTGAAAGCATTGGGGAGAATCAATCGGTCTAGTTGGACACTCTAAAGGAGGAGATTGCTAAGCTAAAATGAATTCTCAGGCGTAAATAAGTACATACCAACATATTTTTGACAGATGGTGGTTGAAGAAAGGGGCCCAGATATGACAGACTTGTTCCTAATGATCCCTTTAAAATAGGATAATTGTTATTATAAATCATTCATTTTTTGCAACTTATCTCTAATTTTAGAATTATGGGGAATTTTGAACGTTTTGAATTCCACAAGAAATTCCTCTATATATGTATTATCTCGAGGATATAGAATGGATGGAGAAAATAGGAGCATGCCCTTTGTGCGGGAAGACTTTGTAAATTTTTGGGGCTAGAATGAATATATAAATGCAAAGGAAGATTTTGGATTGTTTATGAAAAGATTCTAATGAGTGGTGATATGAGTCTTGTGTTCTTTCATAGTATGTGATTCTTGTTATCCTATATTTCATTTTTTCTTTCATTTGTCTACATTGGAGAATTAGAGGCCCAAAATTCATTATTCGATGCTCTTGGCTTAGCAATTTAGACTATGTTTATCTCTTCTTAACCAATTCAGAATTCATTACTGTAATTCTCTGATGCAGTTATGTGTTTCCTTTTCTTCTGATGCCATGCTAATTTTCAAATATAAGCTCAGACTCACTGCCTCATTTATCTTATTCCTCTTGATAGTTTCCATGATTTGCAAATACATTGTTCATTCCTGACTCCATAGCCCAAATGTTATCTTCCCTTCTCCAACAAATTATGAAAACCCCCCAAAACAAACCAAATCTAGCCACTGTCCATCAAAGAAGTATCAAGTGACATGAGAGAGCCCTCTCTGAGTTGAGAAGGCTAGTGCCCAGCTCTGAAGTTGGTTTAAATAGTTACCTCATTCGTTTGTCTATTCAGTCGGACAAAATTTACAGAGTGCTAACATGTATTATGTGGAGATTTGAACCATATGTATTATGCAGTGATTTGATTCAGACCTGTATTGGCGAGCACATATCTCATATGCGTTTTAAATCATCTGTATTGAAACTTCTACAGTGAATATTACTATTGAACTTTGTGGATAGTGTTTATTCTTGGAAATGAAAGAGGCTTCTTATGGAATAAGAAAAAATCATACAAATGCAGGTGGAAAAACTGTTGTATAATGAAAAACGACCACGCGCATTGCCCTGGATATCGAGTTTCGGAGTTCCTGACCCAATAATATGGCAACAGAAGCTTCTTCCTCGGCAACAGATTCATATGAAATACACTACTCATATAGAAGACCTTGACAACATGAAGTTACACCAAATTGCATACAAAAACACAGTAATTGTCTATGCAACATAGTAAATTGAAACAATATACCCGGCAATACATTTTCCTGAATCTTTGTAACAAAGTTATAAGTTGGTTCATCCCGCACGACGAGATCAAAGCTCCCAAAATCTGGCCATTGGATGTATGCCACATGGTGATATCATAGTATGGTCGTCAGATGTATGCCACGTGGCGAGATGAGCTCTCCGATATGGTTGTTGGATGCAGTCCACATGGCAAGATGAGTTCTTCGATCTAGTCATCAGATGCACGCCACGTGGGGAAATGAGACCTCTCAGAACTAACCGTCTTATGCACTCCATGTGGAGATATTCTCTCCAATTTTTCCATCATAATCACGCTACGTGGCGAGATGAAATCTCTCTAATCTAGCCATCAGATGCAAGCCACATGGCGAGATGAGAGATTTTCAATCTAGCTGTCAGATGCATGGTGAGATGAGATATATGTAATCTAGCCATTGGATGCACACCACATGGCGAGATGAGAGCTCTCCGATCTGGCATTCGGATGCACGCCAAGTGGCGAGATGAGAGCTCTTCGATCTGGCCTTCAGATGCACACCATGTGGCGAGATGAGAGCTCTCCGATCTGGTTGTTTGATTCATTCCATATGGCGAGATGATAGCTCTCTGATATGGTCGTCGAATGCATGCAACGTGGCAAGATAAGAGCTCTCTGATCTGGTTGTCAAATGCACGACATGTGGCAAGATGAGAGCTCTTCGATCTGGTTGTCGTATGCACACCATGTGGTACGACGAGAGCTCTTCGATCTGCCCACTCGATGCTTGGCACGTGGCGAGTTCAAAGCCCTTCGATCTTCCCACTAGATGCTTGGCACGTGGTGACTTCAGAGCCCTTCGATCTTTCCCTTGCATGAACGCCATGTGGTGGGTTCAGAGCCCTTGGATTGGAATTTTATATGAATTCCATGTTGATATATCTCCTATGTCACCCTCATGGTCATGTTACTATTGAAATACTGTAACTGGAAAGAGTGTTATATTTATTATTGAGTCATTATTAATTAGATCAATCCCCTTTTGTGGATTGATCATGTCGGGCATTGTAATTGACCAAATCCCATTTATGGATTGGTCAAACCCTAAATATATTATGCTAATCAATAAGTCATCCCCTAGGACTAATTAAAGTGGTTTTAACCACTAAGAAGAGAAGTCGGCCCTGCCCAGTAAAGATACACCTTTCCAACACCTGTGAGCTAGTATAAATAAAGGAGGCTAACAACTCATTTGTTCACTCACTCAGTCACTCATCAAGTGTGCAATTTTGGTAGTTGCAGTTGGGAGAAGAAGGAAGAGAGAGGCGCATTGCTTAGTGTTGGATATTCTCTAGTGTTTTGGTTTATTGTCTTGGGATTGTATTGGCTATCTATATTAAG
The DNA here is from genome assembly GCA_009831015.1 of Picea engelmannii. Taxonomy (NCBI): domain Eukaryota; kingdom Viridiplantae; phylum Streptophyta; class Pinopsida; order Pinales; family Pinaceae; genus Picea; species Picea engelmannii. The sequence continues at coordinate 50,718 of ML797791.1, read as the reverse complement.
GAAGTTTTTGTTGGGTTTTCTCCCCCATGAGGGTTTCCTAGGATAAATGTTGTGTATCTTGTGATTGTGTTTCTCTTAGTGATCCTACCTATGTTATTTTTATCTAGTAAATTGAAAAGAAACCTAATAATAACTCAAAACTTAACATGGTTTAATAGCTAAGATGAAGAGAGCACCTTTCACTGGATAAGAAAAAATTTCGTTGTTGTCATACAAGAAAATTAGGGTTTTTCATTAAAGAGGAATTTCAGCCTAAAACTCATCAAGGAAGTGCACCCTAGCCTAGTGAACTCTTTGGAAACCTCGGTGCACTTTTCTAGTGGACAAAACTCTCAGAAATATAAACCCTAGTTTTCATTGGTACCAGAAAACCAGGAAACCAGAACCAATACTAGGAAGTACCAATCCATATTTTTGCAAGCCCAGTTTGAAGGGGTAAAAAATGGATTTTTTGAAATCTGACTACACCAAGCTACTCGCCTCAGCTAAGCACACCTCCTGGTAAGTTCAGATTTAAATTCTGATCATTTTCAATTCTTGGTCATTTTCCCAGCTCCAAGTCAAGATGTATGCAAGCACTAAGCTTGTTGAAAAGTTAGAAGGTGTGGAAAACTTCCATTCCTGGAAGTATAGGATTGTACTCATTCTTGAAGAGAATGACCTAACAATATTCATTAAGGAATATGTACCAAAACCTACTGATGCTACAACTAAAGAAAAACACCATAAGGACATGGTTAGGGCCAAAAGAATTAGTGTAGACTCTATTAAATATCACTTGATCCCTCAAGTGTCTTCAAAGAAAAATCCAAAAGAAATTTTTTATGGCCTAACCAAAATGTATGGAGGAAAGAATATCAACCATAATATGAATCTAATAACTCAACTCAAAAGTACAAGGATGCAGAAAGGAGAAACAATTCATGAATATTTCTCTAGAATATCACAATTCAAGGAACAACTAGAAGCAATTGGATATACTTTAGATGAAGATGAAATCATAATGACAACTCTTAATGGTCTCACAAGTGACAATACCTTAGGATGCATTCATCCAAACCATTTGTGCCAGAAAGGAGGAACTACATTTTGACAATCTTTGGGAAGATTGTGTCCAAGAATAAGCAAGAGTAGCTAACCGAGAAGCAGTACTATCAAGGGATGATGATCAGGCCCTAGCTATTCATACTAAAGGAGGAAGGAAAACGTCTCACTTCCAAAAGAAAACTCATCAACATAAGGAATCTCACTCCCCAAAGAGATTCAACAATTCTCATAAAGAATCTCACCCTCAAAGAAGATTTTGGAAGTTTCAAAAAGGTCAAATAAGAGAAAGAGATGCATCCTCTTATCAATGTTACCATTGTGATAATATGGGACATATTGCTAAATATTGTCTAGCTAAGAGAGAATAATACAAGAAGAGAAACAAAAGGCACCATGCCCATATAGTTGAAGATGAAGAGCCACCCTCAAAGATGATTAAAGAACAAATTGAAGACTCTGTCTTAATCTCTGCCCTCTCAAGATCAATGTCACCTGGTGAGGATGCTTGGCTCATATATACTGGTTCTTCCAAGCACATGATAGGTCAAAGAGACATTCTCTCTAGCCTTATAGAAAACAACTTTCCCCAGAAAGTTACACTTGGAGATGATTATCAATACCCCATCAAAGGTATGTGAGAGTCCAATTACAAACTTGATTCAGGAACCCCAATGAAGATGAAGGATGTACTATATGTACCAGGTTTAAAAAAGAACTTGATTTCTATCTCAGCTTCAGACAAGAAAGGATTCAAAGTTTCTTTCATAGATGGACAAGTTCTTATGTGGCCTCAAGGAAAAACCATAGAAGATGCAATCGTTATTGGAACAGAAGAAGGTGGCTTGTATAATCTAAAAGGTCACTCAGAAGCAGCCTTGACTCATTTCATTTAAATTCCATGTGAACTTTGGCATAGAAGACTATCTCACATCAACTACAAGGCATTACAATATGTGAGCAAAGTAGTTACAGGTCTAACAGAATTCAAGGTTGACCATGAAGGTGTGTGCAATGGATGTGCACAAGGAAAGAACATCAATAACCCTTTCTCGAAGAGTGGCAGTAAAGAAAAAGGAGTCTTAGAGCACATCCACTTGTATGTATGTGGCCCAATTCCATAAACCTCCATTAGTGGGTATGTATACTATGTATCATTTATTGATGACTATTCTAGCAAGACTTGGGTTTACTTATTGAAATCAAAAGATGAAGTTTTTGGAAAATTCAAGGAATTCAAAGCCTTGATAGAGAATCTCTCTGAAAGAAATATCAAGACACTCGGGTCATATAATGGAGGAGAATACACCTCAAAATATTTTGTAAACTTTTGTAAAGATGTTTGGATTAATAGGGAGCTCACCACTCCCTACAATCCTCAGCAAAATGGTGTAGCAGAAAGGAAGAACAAAACTATAATGGAAGTTGTGAAGACTATGATTCGTGATCAAGATCTTCCAATGCACTTATGGGAAGAAGCAACAAGGACAATAGTGTATGTACAAAACAGATTATCCCATAGTGCACTGGGGTTCAAAACCCCCAAAGAAATATTCTTTGGAAAGAAGCCAGAAGTAATCCATCTCAAGATATTTGGTTTCCAGTGTTTGTACACATTCCAAAAGAGAAGAGAACCACGTTGGACCCTTTAGGAAAGAAGGGAATATTTTTTGGATACCGTGCGGTCTCAAAAGCCTTTAGAATTTATATACCAGGTTACCATCACATTGAGATCAACAGAGATGTAACATTTTATGAAGATGCAATACTCAAGAGATCAAAAAGATGCCATCTTGAAGAAGTATATGAAGAAGAGCCTGTAGCTCCCAGAGTTGCAGAACCAGTAAGAGAAGTCACAATTTCCCCTGATGATGAGATTCATGAAGATCATGATATGTTAGAATCTCAAGAACCTCCCCAGATGATGATATCTCACAAGAGAAATCCATCTTGGGCGAGGGAACTTATTCAAGATGGAGAGAAGTATGGTGCCCTAGAAGTTACCATGAGACAAGTTAAGAAACCCAATCCATTCTCTAGTTATATGACTTTGATGTGCGATCTCTTAGAGAAGGATCCTACTTGCTTTGAAGAATCCATTCAGAATAAAGAATGGGAAGATTCCATGACAAAAGAATACCAATCTATTATAAAGAATGATGTATGGGAAATAGTTCCCAGACCGAAGAGAAAATATGTGGTATCTTCCAAATGGCTATACAATATAAAACATGTTGCTGATGGAAGTATTGAGAAACATAAAGCAAGGTTTGTAGCTTGTGGATTTTCCCAAAAGGAAGGAATTGATTACAAAGAGATGTTTTCTCCTATAGCCAGATACACTTCTATCATAACCATCATAGCCTTTGCAGCTAAAATGAAGTGGAAGTTACACCAGATGGATGTGAAAACAACTTTCATAAATGGTTTCATTAAAGAAGAAGTGTACATAGAACAACCTCAAGGGTTTAAGGTTGAATATAGAAATAAACATGGTTTCAAGTTGAAGAAGGATTTGTACGGATTGAAGCAAGATCCTAGAGCTTGGTATGGAAAAATTGACAATTTACTGACGAGCTTCGGCTTTACCAAGAGTAAAGATGATTCTAACCTTTATTTCAAGGTTATGAATGATGAGCATGTTATATTGTTGTTGTATTTAGATGACTTATTCTTAATTGGAGAATAAAAGGTCATAATTGATTGTAAGAAGAAGCTCGCTACAGAATTTGAGATGAAATACCTAGGCCTAATGAACTATTTCTTAGGCCTTGAGGTTTGGCAAAGCCTAGAGAGGACCTTCCTTAACTAAGGGAAGTATGCAGTTGAAATAATGAAGAGACTTGATATGTTGGAGTGTAAATCCATGAATACACCCATGGAAACAAAGTTGAATTTCTTGGTTGATACTTCATCAGAATTGGTTGATGCCACGTTGTACAGACATATCATTGGATCATTAATGTATCTGGCAAATACCAGGCCATATATATGTTTTGTTGTGAACACCTTGAGTCAATTTATGGTAGAACCCAGACGTGTTCACCTTGTTGCTGCAAAACGTGTGATGAGATACCTTAAAGGTATGTTGGATTTTGGTCTCAGTTATAATGGAGATCGTGACTTCATACTGAGTAGTTATACCGATTTAGATTGGGATGGAAGTGTCTCTGATAGAAAGAGAACCTCGAGATTTTTTTCCAGTCTAG
>ML797791.1:28754-46450 GCA_009831015.1 Picea engelmannii | reverse complement strand
CTCATGGCAGAGTAGGAAGCAAACAAGTATTTGTCTCAATGCAATAGAAGCAGAATACATTACTGTATGTTCTGCCAGTTGTGAATCCATATGGCTTCAGAAGTTGTTGATAGGTCTATTTGATCTAGAGACTGTGATTCTATGTGATAACCATAGTTGCATAAAAATGACAAAAAACCCTCTGTTCCATGACAAGTCAAAACACATAGAAATTTGATATCACTACATTTGTGATATGGTGCAGAGAGGAGCTATAAAGCTCCATTATGTTGGGACGAATGAGCAGGTTGCAGATGTGTTAACCAAGCCTCTATCTCGTGTAAAGTTTGAGCACTTTCGAGAAAAGATTGGTATAGTCTGAAAGGACCTCCCTCGAAAGGGGGAGTAGTGTTTATGCCAGCCTTGTGTTGAATATTTCCAACCTCATGTTGATGTTGATGTGATGCCAACTTTGTGTTTAATATTTCTAGCCTCATGTTGATGTTGATGTGATGTCATCCTTGTGCTGAATATTTCCAACCTCATGTTGATGTTGATGTGATGTTGACCTTGTGTTGAAGATTTCCAACTTCGTGTTGATGTTGATGTGATGCCACCCTTGTGTTGAAGATTTCCAGCTTCATGTTGATGTCGATAAGATGCTAGCTTCGTGTTGAATATTTCTAGCTTAGTGTTGATGTTCATGATGCTCCAGCCTTCATGTTGTGATGTTGTTGTTGTTGATATTGTATCAACCTTGTGTTTTTATTGATGATGATGGTGTATTAGTGTTATACTAATCCATATTGATGCAGATGATGATGATTCCATTCCAACTCCTTGTCGTGGATGACAATATTGATGATGAGAAAAACTTTCGATGATTTATAGATATGCCAATCAGTGTTCTAGATATTGTTGATGTTGTTGCCCTCTCTCTCTCTCCTAATGATGTTGTAGAATACCCTTCTTGTTAAGGGGGAATGTTGAAATATTGTAACTTCAAAGAGTATCCTATTTATTGTTGAGTCATTATTAATTAGATAAATCACCTTTTGTGGATTGATCATGTTGGGAACTGTAATTGACCAAATCCCCTTTTGTGGATTGGTCAAACCATTATTGAAATAATGTAACTGCAAAGTGTATTCTAATTATTATTGTTGTATTATTCATTATATAAATCCCCTATTGTGGATTAATCATGTCGTCTATTGTAAAAGACCAAATCCCCTTTTGTGTATTGGTCAAAACATAATTATAATAGGCAGAATAAGAAGTCACCCCAGAATATATTAAAGGTGGTTATAACCACCCATATTGAGAAGTCGGTCATGCCAGTGAAAAGACACCCCCACGCGTGCTAGAGTTGTATAAATAAGGAGGCTAGCGCCTCATTTAGACACACTCACTTGTTCATTGAGAAGTAAGTTTCGGAGCTACAATTGGAGAAGAGAGAGAGAGAGAGAGGCACATTCTTGGGAGAGGAATTTATGTATTTGTTTGAGTTTTCTCTTGGCATTGTATTAGCTATATATAATAAGGAAGTTTTGTTGGGTTTTCTCCCCCATGAGGGTTTCCTAGGATAAATGATGTGTCTCTTGTGATTGTGTATTTCTTAGTGATCCTGTCTTATGCTATTTTTATCTAGTGAAATGAAAATAACTCTAATAATAGCTTAAACCTTAACATGGTATTAGAGCTAAGTTGAAGAAAGCATCTTTCACAAGAGAAAGAGAAAAATGTCACTGTTGTTGTACATCAAAATTAGGGATTTTTGTTGATGAAGTATTTCAGTCCCAAAACCATCTAGAAAAGTGTTCCCTTCCTCAAGGATCACTTTGGCATCCTCAATGCAACTTTTCAGTGGCTAGATCTCCCAGAAAGTGAAACCCTAGTTTTCACAAAGTACCAAAAAACCAGAAGTACCAGAAGTACCAGAAAACCAGAAAGCACCAGTCCAGAAATCTGCAAATCAAGTTTGGAGGGGTAAAAGTTGGATTTTAATAAATCTGACTACACCAGGTTACTCGCCTCAGCTCAGTGCATCTATCCTTTGGATCAGGATTTCAAAATTTGAAATTTGAAAAATTAGGGTTTCCTCATAAAACACTAAATTTGCAGTTGCAGTTGCATTCTCAAAACCAGTTGCAGTATCAATTACAATTGCAGTACTAGTTGAAGTATCAGTCGTAGTACTAGTTGCAGACACCCTTGAAGTTTTTAAGAGTTGGTAATGATTATCGTTGCTACCAAATGGTGCCACTACCTGCAAATGTCGTCAGAGGTATGTACTCACACATGTTTAAACAATTAAGCTTTAAAAGGTATTTGCAGGAGAAGGGATCTCTTACCATAGATCCATAAGGATCTCAATATCCAACACATTCAGAGGAATAATGCAACCCAGGTGTGATTATTCTGATATGCATCTATTTTTTATGACATTATTTTGATCAGTATTGCATGTTGTATCTATGACCATCATTCAAACCTTTAATCAAAATCTGAGTCAAGGTATTAGATGGATTAAAAATTGAAATCATAGATTTTATCCTCTAACCCAACCTTATGTCAAGATATCATATTGTCTTAGTACAGAAGACAGGTTGAAGAAATCACTCGTCATCTTGAGTGAAGGAAACTTGGAAGAAAAGAAAGCACAACTCATTCTTGAGGACAAGGCTCCAGGTTCCAGGTTTGATTGATTAAGTTGATAAGATTCAAAACGTGCAAGTGTCAAGAAAACACTATAGTAGCAGTCTTTGAAAAGTATTATGCTTGGTATCATGTGAGGATATTGAGAAAAATGCTTAATGTAATCATTTTCTTGATACAACTAACATCTCTTCTAGGAGAAACCTCGTGTGTTAGTTCCAGGTTTCCATGGAGGAATGTTCGATCACAACACTATAAGAGTGTTGACCTCATTTTGTATTGTATCGCTTACTTTTGATCTTTGCTTCAGACAAACCACGAGTGATAGCTCTAAAGGAGCTACTATGATGATTATTCGTGTTATTGTTTTATCTACTATTATCAAAATGATATTATTCTTGCTTGTTGTTTCATTGACCTTGTTTCAGGTCACGGGTGATAACCCTGAGGAAGCTATAGTGAAGGTTGCAGAAGGCAACATATCATATGAGGCATGAAGCAGACTATGTACATGACCATATACACTCATGCACCAAAGAAGATGAAGAAGAAGCTATCTCTTGAGATTTAAAATATCTCATATGAAGATTGACTGAAAGAAGCAGAAGGCTCCAAAGATGACCGAACATTAGAACATGAAGTAGATCTCATTTGAAGCCTGACTTTGTCTCCTTTATTTAGACTTCGTATTCAACACCAAGTATACCATGTAAGATTTGATGAAGTCCTTGTAGACTCAAAAGAAATCGAGAGAAAGCCTGATCTTAGAAAGGATCAGATGAAGAGACAACTTCCAGGACTGAAAGACAAATGTCGTGAGAAGACCAGATCGTAACTTTAGAGACTCCTAGGAGATATGCAATCTTCGAGAATATTCCCTTGTTTCAATGACAAAGAAGGAAGCTAGTCAGAAAGACTAGGATATGGATTCTTCTGTGAGAAGAAAAGTCAATATTGACTTCCAATATTGATCTATACAAATCAAACATGTTGCAGATGTACAAAGCCTGATGTATTTCCAGAGGATTATCCCAGCAAAGGGGAGAAGACTATGACGAAACAGTTATTGAAGAAATAGTTCCAGTATTTATGAAGACAACCAGAATAACCATGATTATATATAGTATGAGATGCAGAGGGAGCAATCCCCATATTTAAAATTGAGTGGAAGTTGGTGTAGTACATCAGTTGGGTCATGGAGACATGACTATGATAGCGTTACCCCCATGAAAGAAGAATATATATCCTCAGTATTAGTTATTGAGCCACTCTCAGTTTCAGATGAAACTATTTTCGTGATAGAATAAGAGGAGTTACTCTCATATTTTAGCAGCCACAATGAGCCTCAAGGAAGTTGCAGGTGAAAAGTCCTAGATTCCAGAAGGAACAGTTGCAGAGAGAGTAGAGGACATACTCCTAGACAATGAGACAGATAGTGCCCTGCAAAAAGAACACAGAGCTAGCACATGTTTGTGCAGATTGAGTTGTCGCTGAGAAAGTGTACAAGATTGGTACAATATAATGAGAAAATTTGATTTGAAGTTTGAAGACTCATGCCTGGCAATTGAAGAAGGATATGTACGTGTTGAAGCAAGCTCCTAAGAGCTTGATATGGAAGAATTGGCAGTTTATTGATGAGATTTAGCTTTACCAAGAGTAAAGTTGATTTTAACCTCTACTTCAAGGTTATGAAGGATGAGTCTGTGATATTGTTGATGTATGTGGATGACTTATTCTTAACTAGAGAAGAAAATCTCATCACCGAATGTAAGAAGAAGCTCGCTGCATAATTTGAGATGAAATACCTTGGCCTAATGCATTATTTCTTAGGTCTTGAGGTATGGCATAACCCAGAGAGAATCTTCCTTAACCAAGGGAAGTATGCAGTCAAAATCCTGAGGAGATTTGACATGTTGAAGTGCAATTCCATGAATACACCCATGGAAACGAAGTTGAAGCTACTGGTCGACACTTCATCAGAATTGATTGATGCCACGATGTATAGACAGATCATTGGATCGTTGATGTACCTAACGAACACCAGACCATATATTTTTTTTGTCATGAACACCTTGAGTCAGTTTCTAGTAGAACCCAGACATGTTCACCTAGTTGCTACAAAACATGTGATGAGGTACCTTAAGGGTACATTAGATTGTGGTCTCATCTATGATGGAGATCATGATTTCACACTGAGTGGGTACACTGATTCAGATTGGGCTAGAAGTGTCTCTGATAGGAAGAGCACTTTAGGATGTTGCTTCAATTTGGGATTAGCCATGATCTCATGGCAGAGTAGGAAGAAATCCATCATTTCTCTCAGTACAACGGAAGCAGAATACATTGATGTGTGTTCTTCCAGCTGTGAAGATATATGGCTTCGTAAGTTATTGACTGGTCTATTCGACCTAGAGATGGAAGAAACCACGATCCTATGTGACAACTAGAGCTGCATAAAAATGACAGAGAATCTTGTATTTCATGACAAGTCGAAGCACATAGAGATCCGATATCATTACATCCATGACATGGTGCAGAGAGGATCCATAAAGCTCCAATATGTTAGCACAAATGAACAGGTTTCCGATGTGTTGACCAAGCCTCTATCTCATGTAAAGTTTGAGCACTTTCGAGATAAGCTTGGTATAGTCTGAAAGGACCTCCCTCAAAAGGGGGAGTAGTGTTGTGTTGAGATATGCCAGTCTAGCACTGTGCTTCCAGCTTAATTGTTGTGACGTAAAGCCATTCTAGTACTGAGATTCCAGCTTAATTGTTGTGTTGAGATATGCCTAGTACAATGCTTCCATCTTAATTTATTTGACGTAAAGCCAGTCTAGATTGTTGTGTTGAGATATGCCTAGTACTGTGCTTCCAACTTAATTATTGTGACGTAAAGCCAGTCTAGATTGTTGTGGTGACATATGCCTAGTACTGTGCTTATAGCTTAATTGTTGTGATGTAATGCCAGTCTAGATTGTTGTGGTGAGATATGCCTAGTACTGTGCTTCCAGCGTAATTGTTGTGATGTAAAGCCAGTCTAGACTGTTGTCTTGAGATATGCCTAGTACTGTGCTTCCATCTTAATTGTTGCGACGTAAATCCAGTCTAGTACCGTACTTCCAGATTAATTGTTGTGACATAAATCCATCTTATTACTGAGCTTCCAGCTTAATTATTGTGACATAAAGCTAGTCTAGTATTTTGATGTGCCAGCTTAATTGTTGCGATGATATGCCAACTTAATTGTTATATGGTGTGCCAGCTTAATTGTTGTGATGATGTGCCAGCTTAATTGTTGTGATGATGTGCTAGTTTAATTGTCATGATGTTGTGCCAGCTTAATTGTTGTGATGATGTGTCAGCCTCATGTTATGATGATGTATTTCCAGCCTCGTGCTTTGTTGCCAGCGTCATGTTGTGATGATGTGTTGCCAGCCTTTGTGCTATGATATTTCTGCTCTTGATGTTGTTTCAGCCTTGTGTTGTTATTGATGATAAGGATGTATTAGTGTTATACTAATCCATGTCGATGCAGTTGATGATGATGATGCCACTTCAGCCTCTTGCTGAAGATGATGATGATGATGCCACTTTGGATTCTGAGTCCTTGATGAAGATGATGATGATGATATTATTTCATCTTTAATGTTGAAGACGATGATGATGTTACCTTAGCCTCATATCGATGAGGATGATGATGCTACTCCAGATCCATGTTGTGTTGATGATGCTCTAGCCTCCATGATGTGTTGATGATGCTCCAGCCTCTGTGTTGTGTTGATGATGAGAAAAACTTCTGATGATTTATAGATACTCCAGTCAATGTTCCAAGATGATATTGACGATGTTGTCCTCTCACCCACCTGATGTTGTTGATGATGTTGTCCTCTCTCTCACCTGATGTTGTTGTAGAATACCCTTCTTGTTAAGGGGGGGTGTTGAAATAATGTAACTACAAAGTGTATTCTAATTAATATTGTTGTATTATTCATTAGATCAATCCCCTATTGCGTATTGATCACGTTGGATATTGTAAAAGACCAAATCCCCTTTTGTGGATTGGTCAAAACATAATTGTTATAGGAAGAATAAGAAGTTAGCCCCAAAATATATTAAAGGTGGTTATAACCACCCAGATTGAGAAGTCGGCCCTGCCAGTGAAAAGACACCTCCACACGTGCCAGGGTTGTATAAATAAGGAGGCTATCACCTCATTTAGACACACTCACTTGTTCATTGAGAAGCAAGTTTTGGAGCTGCAGTTGGAGAAGAGAGAGAGAGAGGTGCATTCTTGGGAGAGAAATTTTTGTATTTGTTTGAGTTATCTCTTGGCATTGTATTGGCTATCTATAATAAGGAATTTTTGTTGGGTTTTCTCCCCCATGAGGGTTTCCCAGGATAAATTATGTGTCTCTTGTGATTGTGTATTTCTCAGTGATCCTATCTTATGCTATTGTTATCTAGTGAAATGAAAAGAACTCTAATAATAGCTTAAACCTTAACAACCATAACTATATTATGCTAATCAAGAAGTCGCCCCCCATGCCTAATTAAAGTGGTTTTAACCACTAAGAAGAGAAGGCATCCCTGCCCAATGAAGAGACACCTTTATAGCACCTTCCAGCTAGTATAAACAAAGGAGGCTAGCACCTCATTTGTTCACTCACAAATTCACTCATCAAGTGAACAAGTTTGGTAGCTACAGTTGGGAGAAGAATGAAGAGAGAGGCACATTGCTCAGTGTTGGATATTCTCTAGTGTTTTGGTTTATTGTCTTGGCATTTTATTGGCTATATATATTAAGGAATTTTTTGTTGGGTTTTCTCTCCCATGAGGGTTTCCCGGGATAAATGTTGTGTATCTTGTAATTGTGTTTCTCTTAGTGATACTACCTATGCTATTGTTATATATTAAATTGAAAAGAAACCTAATAATAACTCAAAACTTAACAGTTACCCTATGCAGCAGATGAGATCCCACGGTCTTGACTATCCATACACTTTCTAGAATTGTCGCTCTGACTCGGCCAACTTCTTGGAAGAACTTGCGACATGAAGCTAAGAGAAATTCCCTCCACACCTATGCAATCATGGGATGGATGCCTAAAGACATGTCACAGAGCCTTAGCAGAGGGCATCGATGAGAAGAGCCAAACACAAGAGAAACCATTGTCCGTCATTTGTAGTTCATTTCCCATTATACTCGACGAGTCGTATATATATATATATATATATATATATATATATATATATAGAGAGAGAGAGAGAGAGAGAGAGAGAGAGATTTACTTTTTACAAGAAAATAAAAATATAATTAAAATTATTGTGTAACACTCAAATACACCATCTATGTTTGTGAATGTGTTAGCATATAACACTCAAACACACCATCCATGTTCTCTAAAAATTACATAAAACATTACATTATAATAATGTTGCATGATATTCTTTATGTCCATATAAATTTTATTATCAATCATTTTGATAATCCTTCTTTCATTATTATTTTTTAAATTAAAATAATTTTTGACACTCAAATGATATGAAATGTTCTTATTTTTACATATATTTATTTTACAATAAATCTGTGAAAATGTTCTTATATTTACATATATTTATTTCACAATAAATCTGTGAATTTTTAAATTGAAAACATATGTTTTATATAAATCAGTTTAGATTTATTTTAATTCCCAATCTATTTTGAGTTGGCATCAAATTGTAAATTATTTTTTAGAGTACAAAACTTGAAGAAAGTACCTATTAACTAAATCAGAATTTTTTTACTTTCAATTATTGTATCTCTTTCTCTTTATATAAAGAGTTGATATAGAATTATATAGAGTTGAAACAAAACTAATTAAAAAAAATAGACGGTTACCATACATACCCCTTAAATTCTATTACTATATTCTCGTGTCGGGCAGGGATAATAATATGGAGTGATGTCATAATTGTGAGTGATTTAACGTATTGGTCTAGGATATACATTAAATGTTGTACGTCCAAAACCCATTAATCAAGTTGAAAAAATAAAGGAAAAATAAATGTATTGATACAGAAAAAATAAAAATGTGTAGTCAATGGAATATAATTGGTTACGTGCAATTTAGAACCTTCGCAGGTGCAACCAGACTCATTGTGTATCGGAAATGATACTATACAAGGAGGAAAATATATATGATAGGCACTTATAAATCAGTTCAACAATTTGATAGCTTCTGAAACAGTGAAATGTAGAAATAATATTATCGAGAAACTTTGTACCAACAAGGACGATTGGGCTCCAAACTCAACTAAACTAAATGACCATGCTTATTACAGCCTTTGAGATTGGTTAAAACAACCATGCTTATTACAACCTTTGAGACCGGTTAAAATGACCTTTGCCACATGCATTGCCCTGGACATCGAGTTTCAGAGTTCCCGACCCAAGAATATGGTAGAAGAAGCTTCTTCCTCGACAAGAGATTCACTTGAAATCCACATCTCATACAGAATATATCGATAGCATGACAATACACAAAATTTCATACAAAAAACACAGTAACTCTCTACACAACACAGTAAATTGCAACAATATACCCGACAATACATTTTCCTGAATCTTTGTAACAGATTTACAAGTTGGTGCAGCCTGCAAGACGAGATCAGAGCCGTCGAAATATGGCCATTGGATGTATGCCACATGGAGAGATCAGAGTTTTCAAATCCAGTCATCAGATGTATGCCATGTGGCGATATGAGCTCTCTGATATGGTCTTCGGATGCAGGGCATGTGGTGAGATGATTTCTTCGATCTGGTCATTAGATGCATGCCACGTAGTGCGATGAGAGCTCTCAGATATGGTCATCGGATGCACGCCACGAGACGATATGATCTCTGATCTGGTCGTCGGATGCACACCATGTGGTGAGATGAGAGCTCTCTGATCTGTCTATCAGATGCATTCCACATGGTGAGATGAGAGCTATTCGATCTGTCCGTCAGATGCATGCCATGTGGCAATATGAGAGCTCTATGATCTAGTCGTAGGATGCATGCCACATGGAGAGATGAGATCTCTTCAATCTTTCCATCAAATGAACAACACGTGGTGAGATGAGAGCTCTCTAATATGGCCTTCGGATGCATGCCACGTGGCGAGATGAGATCTCTTCGATATGGTCGTTTGATGCATGTCATGTGGTGAGATGAGAGATCTTTGATATGGTTGTCTGATGCATGTCGCGTGGCGAGATGAGAGCTCTCTAATCTGGCCATCGGATGCACGACATGTGGCAAGATGAGATCTCTCCAATCTGGTCGTTGGATGCACGCCACATGGTACGACGAGAGATCTTCGATATTTCCACTCAATGATTGGCACATGGCGAGTTCATAACTATTCGATCTTCCCACTAGATGCTTGGCACATGGTGAGTTCAAAGCCCTTCGATATTCCCCTTGGATGAACGCCATGTGGTGGGTCCAGAGCCCTTGGATTGGATTGTTAGATTAACGCCACATTGAGTTATCTCCTATGTCTCCCTCATGGGAAGGTTACCCTATGTAGCATATGAGATCCTGCAGTTTGGACTATCCATATGCATTCTAGAATTGTCGCTCTGACTCAGTCGACCTCTTAGAAGAAATCACAACATGAAGCTAAGAGAAATTCCCTCCACACCTCTGCAATCGTGGGATGGATGCTTAAAAACAGGCCATGGAGCATTAGTAGAGGGCATCGACGAGAAGATCCAAACATAAGAGAAACCATTGCCCATCATTTGTAGTTCCTTTCACATTATACTCGACGAGTTGTGTAGAGTTAATTCCCTTGCAAGTGGAGCCCTAATATACTTGGAGTACCTTCACCTGGAAATTAGAAAATTCTCCCACACTCCAATTGATCAGGGTGGTTGATATGCCAACTCTTAAAAAGATAGGGAGGCTCGTCCTTGAGCTCTGGTGGATTTTTACGCCCCCAAGTGGCAATACAACAGTCCTTGGTTTGCATGAGTGATTTAGATTGCTGACACCTCATCTAAGGGAATCAAATTTAGTTTTAATAAATATTAATATCTAAATTAAATTAAAATATAAACTAAATGTAATATGTCTTACAACTTTTTACTTACACATCACATTCATTTTCCTAGCATGTAAAAGTTATCAAATTTCAATACACGTTATGCGCATCCTTGTTTCTCTTAAAAATATCAATAAATTAAACAATAACATGCATTTATAAATCTTTTTTCTTTTATAACATGCATTTAGATTTTGCAATATGCCAACATGTCATCCAGAGATTTCAAAATAAGGCCTCAAGGAATTTAAAAATAAGTCATCGGGACATTTAAAAATATCTTATTAGGGCATTTCAAAACATGAGCTTGACAATAGACATACCCAAATATTCAAACTTGAGAGGGATCTTAGGGGAGTATTCTTAACCTTCACATCTAGTGAAATTTGAAATTTCTTGTTGATTGGAAAAAATTAATGGGTCAATTGCATTGAATTTGTAGGCCCTCCAAAAAAACACAAGAAGCCCCTTCTAGATATCAAAATATAATTTCGACCAAGGCCTTAATCTACACATAAAGGCATTTTAAATTGAAAGTCTAGGTCCCATTTAATATTTTGTGTGAATGTGTTAGCATATAACACTCAAATGCACCATCCATGTTCTCTAAAAATTTACTTATTTACAATAAAATAAAAATATAATAAAAATTAGCGTGTAACACTCAAATACACCATCCATGTATGTGAATATGTTAGCATATAACACTCAAATACCCCATCCATGTTCTCTAAAAATTAAACATAGGTACATAAAACATTACATTATAATAATGTTACATGATATTCTTTATGTCCATATAAATTTTATTATCAATCAATTTGATAATCCTTCTTTCATTATTATTTTTTAAATTAAAATAACTTTTGACACTCAAATGATATGAAATGTTCTTATTTTTACATATATTTATTTCACAATAAATCTGTGAATTTTCAAATTGAAAACATGCATGCCACGTGGCGCGATGAGAGCTCTCATATGTGGTCATCGGATGCACTCCACATGGTGAGATGAGAGCTCTCTAATCTGGCTGTCGGATGCATGCCACGTGGCAAGATGAGATCTCTCTGATCTAGCAGTCGGATGCACACCACATGGTGAGATAAGAGCTCTTTGATCTAGCCGTTGGATGCACACCACATGGAGACATGAGAGCTCTTCGATCTAGCCATCAAATGCACGCCACATGGCGAGATGACAGCTCTCTGATCTGGTTGTCGGATGCATGCCACATGGCGAGATGAGACCTCTCTGATCTAGTCATCTTATGCATGCCACATGGTGAGATGAGAGCTCTCTGATCTAGTTGTCTGATGCATTCCACATGGCGAGATGAGAGATCTATGATCTGGTCATCAGATGAATGACATGTGGCAAGATGAGAACTCTCTGATCTGGTTGTCAGATGCACGCCACACGGCGCGATGAGAGATATTTGATATTCCCACTCGATGCTTGGCACGTGGCAAGTTCAGAGCCCTTTGATCTGCCCACTATATGCTTGGCACGTGGCGAGTTCATATCCCTTCGATCTTTCCCTTGGATGAACGCCATGTGGTGAGTACAGAGCCCTTGGATTGGACTGTTAGATGAAAGCCATGTTGAGATATCTCCTATATCTTCCTCATGGATAGGTTACCCTATGCAGCATATGATATCCCACGGTCTGGACTATCCATGACAAGTCAAAACACATATAAATCTGATATCACTACATTCGTGATACGGTGTAGAGAGGAGATATAAAGCTCCATTATGTTGGCACGAATGAGTAGGTTGCAGATGTGCTAACCAAGCCTCTATATCGTGTAAAGTTTGATCACTTTCGAGACAAGCTTGGTATAGTCCGAAAGGACCTCCCTCGAAAGGGGGAGTAGTGTTTATGCCAGCCTCATGCTAAAGATTTACAGCCTTGTGCTGATGTTGATGTGATGCCAGCCTTGTGCTGAATATTTCAAGCCTCGTGTTGATGTTTATGTGATTCCAGACTTGTGTTGAAGGTTTCTAGCCTCGCGCTGATGTTGATGTGATGATAGCCTTGTGCTGAAGATTTTTTGCTTCATGTTGATGTTAATGTGATGACATCTTCATGCTGAATATTTCCAACTTAGTGTTGATGTTGATGATGCTCCAACCTTTGTGTTGTGATGTTGTTGTTGTATCAACCTCGTGTTGTTATTGATTATGATGATGTATTAGTGTTATACTAATCCATATTGATGCAGATGATGATGATGCCATTCCAACTCCTTGTTGTGGATGAGGATATCGATGATGAGAAAAACTTCCGATGATTTATGGATATGCCAGTCAGTGTTCCAGATATTTTTGATGTTGTTTCCCTCTCTCTCTCCTAGCGATGTTGTAGAATACCCTTCTTGTTAAGGGGGAGTGTTGAAATATTGTAACTACAAAGAGTATTATATTTATTGTTGAGTCATTATTAATTAGATAAATCCCCTTTTGTGGTTTGATCATGTTGGGCATTGTAATTGACCAAATCCCCTTTTGTGGATTGGTCAAACCCTAACTATATTATGTTAATCAGGAAGTCACCTTGCAGGCCTAATTAAAGTGGTTTTAACCACTAAGAAGAGAAGGTGGCCCTGCCTAGTGAAGAGAAACATTTCCAACACCTTCCAGCTAGTATAAATAAAAGAGGCGAGCACCTCATTTCTTCACTCACTCGTTCACTCATCAAGTGTGCAATTTTGGTAGTTGTGTTGGGAGAAAAAGGAAGAGAGAGGCGCATTGCTCAGTGTTGGATATTCTCTATTGTTTTGGTTTATTGTCTTGGAATTGTATTGGCTATCTTTATTAAGGAAGTTTTTGTTGGGTTTTGTCCCCCATGAGGGCTTCCTACAATAAATGTTGTGTATCTTGTGATTGTGTTTCTCTTAGTTATCCTACCTATGTTATCGTTATCTAGTAAACTGAAAAGAAACCTAATAATATCTCAAAACTTAACAATTACCCTATGCAACAGATGGGATCCCGTGATTTGGACTATCCATACACCTTCTAGAATTGTCGCTCCGACTCGAGTGACCTATTGGAATAAATCACGACATGAAGCTAAGAGAAATTCCCTCCACACCTCTGCAATCATGGGATGGATGCCTAAATACATGTCACAGAGAATTAGAAGAGGATGTCGATGAGAAGAGCCAAACACAAGAGAAACCATTTCCCATCATTTGTAGTTCCTTTCCCATTATACTCGATGAGTCGTATAGAGTTAATGCCCCTACAAGTGGAGC
This sequence comes from Picea engelmannii, assembly GCA_009831015.1. Taxonomy (NCBI): domain Eukaryota; kingdom Viridiplantae; phylum Streptophyta; class Pinopsida; order Pinales; family Pinaceae; genus Picea; species Picea engelmannii. The sequence continues at coordinate 32,479 of ML797791.1, read as the reverse complement.
CCTAACATACTTGGAATACCTTCACCTGGAAATCAGAAAATTCTCCCACACTCCAGTTGATTAGGGTGGTTAATATGTCAGCTCTTAACAAGATAGGGAGGATCGTCCTTGAGCTCTGGTGGATTATCGTGCCCCCAAGTGGGAATATGACATTCCTTGGTTTGCATGAGCGATTTAGACTGTTGACACCTCATCCGAGGGAATCAAATTTAGTTTTAATAAATATTAATATCTAAATTAAATTAAAATATAAACTAAATGCAATATGTCTTACAACTTTTTACTTACACACCACATTCATTTTCCTAGCATGTAAAATAAGTTATCAAATTTCAATACACATTATGTGCATCCTTGTTGCTCTTAAAAATATCAAGAAATTAAACAATAACATGCATTTAGAAAACTTTTTTTTTTCTATAACATGCATTTAGATTTTGCAACATGCCAACATGTCATCCAGAACTTTCAAAATAAGGCCTTAAGGAATTTTAAAAGAAGTCATTGGGACATTTTAAAAGATCTTATTAGGGAATTTCAAAACATGAGCTTGACAATAGACATACCCAAATATTCAAACTTGAGAGGGATCTTAGGGGAGTATAAGGTTGTCAAACTTTTAAACCATGAAGGATTTATAACAAGATAGAACGCATTCCTTTCAAATGATAAAAAATAATTAATGTGAGCATGGAGATACCATCGGATTACCTAACATTATGAGACCGTAAATTGCATGTATGACCTCAGATTTTCAAACCATTTTTTGCAAAGCATAGAGGACACACATGGATTACAAATGAGTATTCAGACATGCCTTGAAAAAATCATCTTCTTAGCCTTCACATCCAGTGAAATTTGAAATTTCTTGTTGATTGGAAAAAATTAATTAGTCAATTGCATTGAATTTGTAGGCCGTCCAGAAAAACACAAGAATCCCTTTCTAGATATCAAAATATCATTTCGACCAAGGCCTTAATCTACACATAAAGGCATTTTAAATTGAAAGTCTAGGTCCCATTTACGATGATGTTTTGTTAGAATTGAATTCCTTTAACAAAATAATTTACCTTTAACAAAATCTAGTTGTGAAGGCGTTGAAATTTATGAGATTGTTGGTATTATTAGTTTCCCTTTTGTGATAAAGGCTATTTATCTTTTTTCAAGAAGCAAATTTGTAGTACATTTTTTTAAATTTCATCACTATCCATGGAGAAAATTTGATTGAAGAACGCGACGTAGAACTAAGAAAAAATTTAAAATGATGGATGTGATAACAAAAGATTTGTATAAGCACGAAATAGAAGAAATTTACACATCCAGCGATCCTTTTGAATTCATGTTCTCAAGAAAAATTTGGGACATTTGAATTTGACATAAAAGCTACTAAAATGGGAAAAGAAAATGTAGTGCTTTATTCAGTTAATTTTTTAATATTAATATGAACATATGTCAACCACCAATTAAATGCAAACGAAGATAAATGAATCAAATATGATGTTCTTTCTCGTGAAGTTCAACAAAACACTAGTAAGAACTACAAAATATTTGAATATTGACAATACAGCCATGATATCCTTGTCCATTTGTATGGAAATTTTCCAATTGTTCATTGTTATGTGAATCATTGTTATCATTTTCATTGGGGAAGGGTAAATCGTTAGACCTTGATATTTGACACATTGTTTAGATTTTGAAGATTTGTATTTAAATTTACATATCATTTTTGTAGGTTGCTATCATAAGTGAAAATTCTCTTAAGAATGTGACAGACCCAATTTATGGGTATTTTGCTTATTAGCCTTGACAAGATGCATTGGATAGATGCTTATATGATGTAATATTTACAAGTATGTGGCTCAAATAAAAACTAGAGTGTTTAATGTAAAAGTGAAAGAAAGTTAAATAAAAATAGTAGATCATAATGATAATAAAAATTATGAAAAAAACAGGCCATAATAATAAAAAAGAATATGAAAAATATGTTGACACTTTTTCTCCTACAACTAAGTTATTATCAAATCAAACTCTAATATAAGCAACCATAAACTTCGTTAAACCATATAAATAATAATTTCACAACTAATAACCACATAACTACTAGTTTTGCAATAGAAAACAAGCACCAAAAGAACTAAATAATCTCCAAATATCAAAGACAAAAGAGAGACATGTTATTATAAAAAACTATTTGAAAAGCCTTCCTACCCTAATAAGGTTACAAGTTTCAAAATTAAGAACTAATTTTAAGGTGCACAACCAAACTAAGAACTAACTCTTAAGGTTATAGCCAAGATGATAAATGTACCCTTATGAAAACTCCAAAGGAAAGAAGAACAATATAATCTATGCAACATAGAGGAGATTGAAGATAAGACTTATTTCCTTCTAAGATGCCTATTACACAACAATATTAGAACTAACTCTATGGTGCATAGTGAAAATAACAGATGAACACTTCAAAAAACTCGGGGAAAAAAACTATTCTATGCAACCTATAGGAGATTGAAGACATTCGTTTTATTCTAAGTTACACTCTCTACAATGATATTTAATGTGCTTATAGTGATTTTCACAGTCACAACATAGTTCATGCAATCCACGACCAAATTAAGTTTGAAAACACAAAAGAAAATAATATTTTTTGGGGGGCGTGTGAAGTTTAATAAGTTACGCCTTCCCAATAATGACCATCAATTACACCTTTCCTCCCACTCAAGCACTCTCAGACGTAGGTAATCTCTTTCGTCCCACAATCCCAATAAGTTTGGTGTTGTATAGACCATTCCATTAAGGACATCCTTCGTAAAGGGAAATAAGCAGTTACATATGAAAGAGTAAGTAGATAGGCCTCCTCCCTAACATGAGGAGATTGGTCACTAAATCTATGAACTCATGGTAGGGATGGCTAACCAATATCTTGGGAAGAGAATAACAATGCTTTTATTTAGGTTCAACTAGAATTTCATTATTTTTATTATTAAACGAAATTAAATTAAACATTCTACAATTTGGACTTTTTCCACACATCATTTTGGAATCACAAGTTTTCATTAATTCAATATAGTTTTGAAAACACAAATTCTAAATAAACATGACATCATTCTAAAAACTCAACACTTAATTAAGTATAGTTTTCTTATATTTTTTAATATTAATGTATTAAACCTGGATTTATCAAGGGCTTAGAGGGATTAAATCTCTTAAGGTGAAAACCTTTTTTAGAGTGCAAAACTTGAGGAAATGTTAAAGGTTTGCACCTAGAGGGATTTGATCCCTCTGGATGCTTGATAGATTCGAGGTTAAGATGAATCTATGCTAGTAATTTTCATTGACCTGTGTTAAATTTATTTTTTAAATAATATTTTATTAAGTTTAATCTATTTACTTAAAGCATAATTTTTTATTAATTTTTTTTTATAATATATTTTTAAAATTATATTTAATTTTTTAAATATATAGTATAAATTGGTCAACACTCTATTAGTCTTTATCATGAGTGTTAGTCTTCATCATGTCTTTTCTGGATCGTTTATTTTAATTTGATTATGTGTGAGAGTTTATTTTTATTTTTATGTTAAGTGTTGGAAATACTAAAACAACTGAGAGGGGGGGGTGAATCAGTTGTTTATAAGCTTAAACAATTTTATACCTTCTTAACAATTATTAATATTTCTTCATGTGTCATCAAGCAACATACAGCATATGGACAGTAAGAGTAAAGA
>ML797791.1:16045-26652 GCA_009831015.1 Picea engelmannii | reverse complement strand
TTATGAAATCCCGATCCCCGAATCTCCGATGAAGCCTCCTGGCTGCCACGCGTCCATACGAATGAACGGTCCAGATCCCTGCTTGATTTAACGGCTGCGATCAAATCGCGAAATCGCGTCTCGCGATTTCGGGGTTTTCATTGTCATTGTTCATGAGACTCGTGAAACTCCGATTCCTAATTCTCCGATGAGTTATCTCTCTCGCAACTTCTACAGATCTGATGGTCCTCGTTCTTTCGGGAAATTTGAATAAGATCCTACGGTCACTGACTCTTCTCCTCCCGATTATTGTTGCGCTGCTATTCATTCCTATTGTCATCACTGCAACCACAAATGTACTTGCCATCAATGACAAGTATTCGCTAATTTGCTTTCTGTTAACTGAAATTGCCAACATTAAGTGTGTTGATATTCAAATATTATATATAGAAAAAAAAGTTGATATTTAAATATTTCATTAAAAGTGAATATTGAAATATTTTTTGAAATGTCATGTCTTAACTCCATGTTAATCATTAATTATCTATCAATTACACATATAGACATTGATATATTTTAATTAATATAGACATTGAAATATTTTACTTAATGTAGACATTGATTTACTTTATTTATGGTTGACATTAAAATAGTTTTTTATTATTAATATTTTTCTTAGATGCCAAAAGTCAACTCAATGTTAAGTAGGAAGGAATAACACCTCTTCCTTATATAATGTGAAAAACACTTCTCACTAGATTAATATATTTTTAAAATAATTTTATTAAATGTAATATTTTTTTAAATAATATATTTTAAGATTATATTTAAATTTTTAAACATATAGTATAAATTAAAATCTTTGAAAAAAGTCGTGATATTTGATTCTTCAGTGAACCATTTTCGATCATTGTGTTGAACCATATTTGATTCTAATTGATCAAAATACTTAGATATTGCAGTGAGTTGTGCAACAATTTGATTCTACGGTGAGTTGTGTAGCAATATGAGCCTGCAGTGAAACATATTTGATTTGTAGTGAACCATCTTCAATCCCGCGGTGAACCTTTTTCGGGCCAGTATTATGCAACGGTTTGACTCTGCAATATGTATTCTGCAGAGATTTGAACCATATGTATTATGCAGTGATTTGATTCAGGCCTGTATTGGCGAGCACATCTCTAATATGCGATTTAAATCATATGTATTGAAACTTTTGTAGTGAATATTATTGAAACGATGAATTTTGAACTCTGTGGATATTTTTTCTTCTTGGAAATGAAATAGGTTTCTTATGGAATAAGAAAAAATCATGCAAATGAAAGCGGTGAAACCGTTGTAGATTGAAAAATAGCCACGTGCATTTCCGTGGACATTGAGTTTCGGAGTTCCCAACCCAAGAATATGGCAGAAGAAGCTTCTTCCTCAGAAAGAGATTCACATGAAATCCACTACTCATACAGAATCCCTCGACAACATGACGTTACACCAAATTGCATACAAAAAGAAACAATTGTCTACGCAACACAATAAATTGCAACAAATTACCCGGCAATACATTTTACTAAATTTTTGTAACAGAGTTATAAGTTGGTTCAGCCCGCACGATGAGATCAGATTCGCCAAATTCTGGCCATTGGATGTACACCACATGTTGAGATCATAACTATCAAATCTGGCCATCAGATGTATGCCACGTGGAGAGATGAGCTCTCCGATATGGACGTCGGATGCAGGCCACGTGGTGAGATGAGTTCTTTGATCTAGTCATCGGATGTACACCATGTGGGGTGATGAGAGCTCTCAGATATGGTTGTCGGGTGCAGACCATGTGGTGAGACGCTCTCTGATTTGGCTGTCGGATGCATGCCACGTGGTGAGATGAGAGCTCTCCGATGTAGTCGTCAGATGCATACCACGTGGCAAGATGAGAGATCTTTGATCCGGTCGTCGGATGCACACCACATGGTGAGATCAAAGCTCTCTGATCTAGCCATCGGATGCACGCCACATGGAGAAATGAGATCTCTTTGATATGGCAGTTGGATGCATGCCATGTGGAAAAATGAGAGATCTCTGATCTGGCCTTCGGATGCATGCCATGTGGCAAGATAAGAGCTCTCTAATATGGTCATTTGATGCATGCCACGTGGTGAGATGAGAGCTCTCCGATCTAGCTGTCTAATCCATGCCACGTGGCAAGATGAGAGCTATTTGATCTGTTCATCGGATGCATGACACGTGGAAATATGAGAGCTCTCCGATTTGGTCGTCGGATGCATGCCACATGGTGTGACAAGAGCTCTTCGATCTGTCCACTCAATGCTTGGCACATGGTAAGTTCAGAGCCCTTTGATCAACCCACTAGATTCTTGGCACGTGGTGAGTTCAGATCCCTTCGATCTTCCCCTTGGATGAACGCCATGTGGTGGGTCCAGATCCCTTGGATTGTAATGTTAGATGAATGCCACATCAAGATATCTTCTATGTCATTCTCATGGGCAGGTTATTGTTGAAATATTGTAACTGCAAAGAGTATTCTATTTATTATTGAGTCATTATTAATTAGATCAATGCCCTTTTATGGATTGATCATGTCAGGTATTGTAATTGATGAAATTCCCTTTTATGGATTGGTCAAACCCTAAATATATTATGCTAATCAAGAAGTCGTCCCCTAGGCCTAATTAAAGTGGTTGTAACCACTAAGAAGAGAAGTTGGCCCTGCCCAGTAAAGAGACACCTTTCTAGCACCTTCCAACTAGTATAAGTAATGGAGGCTAGTGCCTCATTTGTTCACTCACTCATTCACTCATCAAGAGAACAAGTTTGGTAGTTGTAGTTGGGAGAAGAAGGAAGAGAGAGGCGCATTCCTCGGTGTTGAATATTCTCTAGTGTTTTGGTTTATTTTCTTGCCATTGTATTGGCTATCTATATTAAGGAAGTTTTGGTTGGGTTTTCTCCCCCATGAGGGTTTCCCAGAATAAATGTTGTGTATCTTGTGATTGTGTTTCTCTTAGTGATCCTACCTATGTTATTGTTATCTAGTAAATTGAAAAGAAACCTAATAATAGCTCAAAACTTAACATGGTTTCAGAGCTAAGCTGAAGAGAGCACCTTTTAGTGGGTATGTATACTATGTATCATTTATTGATGACTATTCTCGCAAGACTTGGGTTTACTTCTTGAAATCAGAAAATGAAGTGTTTGGAAAATTTAAGGAATTCAAAGCCTTGATAGAGAATCTCTCTGAAAGAAATATCAAGACACTCAGGTCATATAATGGAGGATAATACACCTCAAAAGAGTTTGTAAAATTTTGTAAAGATGTCGATATTAAGAGGAAGCTCACCACTCCCTACAATTCTCAACAAAATGGTGTAGCAAAAAGGAAGGACATAACTATAATGGAAGTTGTGAAGACTATAATCCATGATCAAGATCTTCCAATGCACTCATGGGCAGAAGCAACAAGGACAACAGTGTATGTACAAAACAAATTATCCCATAGTGCACTTGGGTTCAAAACCCCCAAAGAAATGTTCTCTGGAAAGAAGCCAGAAGTAAGCCATCTCAATATATTTGGTTATCCAATGTTTGTACACATTCTGAAAGAGAAGAGAACCAAGTTGGACCCTTTAGGAAAGAAGGAAATATTTGTTGGATACTGTGAGGTCTCAAAGGCCTTTAGAATTTATATACCAGGTTACCATCACATTGAGATCAACAGAGATGTAAACTTTGATGAAGATGCAACACTCAAGAAATCGAGAAGATTCCATCTTGAAGAAGTATATGAAGAAGAGCCTGTAGCTCCCAGAGTTGCAGAACCAGTAAGAGAAGTCACAATTTCCCCTGATGATGAGATTCATGAAGATCATGATATGTTAGAATCTGAAGAACCTCCCCATATGATGATATCTCACAGAGAAATCCATCTTGAGTGAGGGAACTTATTCAAGATGGAGAGAAGTTTGGTGCCCCATAAGGTATCATGAGACAAGTTAAGAAACCCAATCCATTCTCTAGTTATATGGCTTTGATGTGTGATCTCTTAGAGAAGGAGCCTACTTTCTTTGAAGAAGCCATTCAGAAGAAAAAATGGGCAGATTACATGAAAGAAGAATACCAATCCATTATAAATAATGATGTATGGGAAATAGTTCCCAGACTGAAGAGCAAAGATGTGGTATCTTCCAAATGGATATACAAGATAAAACATGTTGTTGATGGAAGTATTGAGAAATATAAAGCAAGTTTTGTAGCTTGTGGCTCTTCCCAAAAGGAAGGCACTGCTTATGAAGAGATGTTTTCTCCTATAGCCAGATACACTTCTATCAAAACCATCATAGCCCTTGCAGCTAAGATGAAGTGGAAGTTACACCAGATGGATGTGAAAACAACTTTATTAAATGGTGTCATTGAAGCAGAAGTGTACATAAAACAACCTCAAGGGTTTGAGGTTGAAGATAGAAAGACACATGTTTGCAAGTTGAAGAAGGATCTGTACGGATTGAAGCAAGCTCCTAGAGCTTGGTATGGAAGAATTGACAATTTCCTAATGAGCTTGGGCTTTACCAAGAGTAAATATGATTCTAAACTTTACTTCAAGGTTATGAATGATGAGCCTATTATATTGTTATTGTATGTAGATGACTTATTCTTAACTGGAGAATAAAATCTCATCACTGATTGTAAAAATAAGCTCGCTACAGAATTTGAGATGAAATACCTAGGCCTAATGCACTATTTCTTAGGTCTTGAGGTTTGGCAGAGCCCAGAGAAGATCTTCCTTAACCAAGGGAAGTATGCAGTTGAAACACTGAAGAGATTTGATATGTTGGAGTGTAAATCCATGAATACACCCATGGAAACAAAGTTGAAGCTCTTGGTTGATACTTCGTCAGAATTGGTTGATGACATGCTATACAAACATATCATTGGATCATTAATGTATCTGATGAATACCATGCCAGATATATGTTTTGTTGTGAACACCTTGATTCAATTTTTGGTAGAACCCATACATGTTCACCTTTTTGCTGCAAAACATGTGATGTGATACCTTAAAGTCACATTATATTCTGGTCTCAGTTATAATGGAGATCATGACTTCAGACTGATTGGTTATACTGATTCATATTGGGCTGGAAGTGTCTCTGACAAAAAGAGCAGCTCAGGATGTTGTTTCAGTCTGGGGTTAACCATGAGCTCATGGCAGAGTAGGAAGCAATCAAGTATTTCTCTCAACACGAAAAAAGTAGAATACCTTGTTGCATGTTATGCTAGTTGTGAATCCATATGGCTTCGGAAATTGTTGACAAATCCATTTTATCTAGATATGGAAGCAACCGTGATTCTATGTGATAACCAGAGTTGCATAAAAATGACAGAGAACCCTCTGTTCCATGACAAGTCAAAATACATAGAAATATGATATCACTACATTCGTGATATGCTGCAGAGAGGAGTTATAAAGCTCCATTATGTTGGCACGGATGAGCATGTCGCAGATGTGTTAACCAAGCCTCTGTCTCATGTAAAGTTTGAGAACTTTCGAGATAAACTTGGTATAGTCTGAAAGGACCTCCATCAAAAGGGGGAGTAGTATTTATGCCAGCCTTGTGCTGAAGATTTCCAGCCTCGTGCTGATGTTGATGTGATGTCAGCCTTGTGCTGAAGATTTCCATCCTCGTGTTGATGTTGATGTGATGCTAGCCTTGTGCTGAAGATTTCCAGCCTCGTTTTGATGTGATGCCAACCTTGTGCTGAATATTTCCAACTTCGTGCTAATGTTGATGTGATGACAGCTTCATGCTGAAGATTTCCAGCTTAGTACTGATGTTGATGATGCTCTAGTGTTCATGTTGTGATGATGTTGTTGTTTATATTTTATCAGCCTCATGTTGTTATTGATTGTGATGATGTATTAGTGTTATACTAATCCATATTGATGCAGATTATGATGATGCCATTCCAGCTCCTTGTTGTGGATGAGGATATTGATGATGAGAAAAACTTCCGATGATTTATAAATATGTCAGTCAGTTTTCTCGATACTATTGATGTTGTTTCCCTCTCTCTCTCTCCTAGCGATGTTGTAGAATACCCTTCTTGTTAAGGGGGAGTGTTGAAATATTGTAACTGCAAAGAGTATTCTATTTATTATTGAGTCATTATTAATTAGATCAATCCCCTTTTGTGTATTGATCATGTCAAGAATTGTAATTGACCAAATCCCTTTTTGTGGATTGGTCAAACCCTAACTATATTATGCTAATCAAGAAGTCGGCCCCCAGGCCTAATTAAAGTGGTTTTAACCACTAAGAAGAGAAGGTGGCCCTGCCCAGTGAAGATACACCTTTCCAACACCTTCCAGCTAGTATAAATAAAGGAGGCTAGCACCTCATTTGTTCACTCACTCATTCACTCATCGAGTGCACAAGTTTGGTAGTTGCAGTTGGGAGAAGAAGGAAGAGAGAGGCACATTGCTCAGTGTTGGATATTCTCTAGTGTTTTGGTTTATTGTCTTGGCATTGTATTGGCTATCTATATTAAGGAAGTTTTTGCTGGGTTTTCTCCCCCATGAGGGTTTCCCAGGATAAATGTTGTGTATCTTGTAATTGTGTTTCTCTTAGTGATCCTACCTATGCTATTGTTATCTAGTAAAATGAAAAGAAACCTAATAATAACTCAAAACTTAATAGTTACCCTTTGCAAGAGATGAGATCTCGCAGTCTGGACTATCCATACGCCTTCTAGAATTGTCGCTCTGACTCGTCTGACCTCTTGGAAGAAATCCTGACCTGAAGCTAAGAGAAATTCCCTCCACACCTATACAATCATGGGATGGATTCCTAAGGACATGTCACAGAGTATTAGCAGAGGGCGTCAACGAGAAGAGCCAAACACAAGAGAAACGATTGCCCATCATTTGTAGTTCCTTTCACGTAGACACACACACACACACACACATTTAATTTTTACAATAAAATAAAAATATAATAAAAATTAGTGTGTAAAACTCAAATACACCATCCATGTGTGTGAATGTGTTAGCATATAACACTCAAATACACCATCCATGTATGTGAATGTGTTAGCATATAACACTCAAATACACCATCCATGTTCTCTACAAATTAAACATAGGTACATAAAACATTACATTATAATAATGTTGCATGATATTCTTTATGTCCATATAAATTTTATTATCAATCATTTTGATAATCCTTCTTTCATTATTATTCTTTTTAATTAAAATAATTTTTGACACTCAAATTATATGAAATGTTCTTATTTTTACATATGAAAATGTTCTTATTTTTACATATATTTAGTTCACAATAAATCTGTGAATTTTCAAATTGAAAACATATGTTTTATATAAATCTCATGTCTATGAAATATATTTTGAAATCTCATGTCATAACTCCATGTTAAGCATTAATTATTTATCAATTACTCATCTCCCTTACACTAGGATGTAGAAAGCACCTATTGATGGATTAAGAATTTTTTTACTTTTAATTTGCTAACATAAAAATATTTTGTCAAAAGTCAACTCAATGTTAAGTAGGAAGGAATGACACCTCTTCCTTATATAACATGAAAAACACTTCTCAATAGATTAATATCTTTTAAAAATAATTTTATTATATATAATAATTTTTTTAAATAATATATTTTAAGATTACATTTAAATTTTTAAACATATAGTATAAATTAAAATCTTTGAAAAAAGTCGTGATATTTGATTCTCTGGTGAGCCATTTTCGATCATTGCGTTGAACCATATTTGATTCTAATTGATCAAAATACTTAGATACTGTGGTGAGCTATGTAGCAATTTGATTCTACAGTGAGTTTTGTAGCAATATGAGCCTATGGTGAAACATATTTGATTTTGCGATGAACCATTTTTTATCCTGCGGTGAACCATTTTCAGGCCAGTATTATGCAACGATTTAACTCTACAATATGTATTCTATGGAGATTTGAACCATATGTATTATGCAGTGATTTGGTTCAGGCCCGTATTGGTGAGCACATCTCTCATATGCATTTTAAATCATCTATATTGAAACTTCTGCAGTGAATATTACTGAAATGGTGAATATTGAACTCTGCTGATAGTGTTTCTTCTTGGAAATGAAAGAGGCTTCTTATGAAATAAGAAAAAATCATGCAAATGCAGGTGGTGAAACTGTTGTAGAATGTGAAACGACCACGCGCATTTCCCTAGACATCGAGATTCAAAGTTCCTGACCCAAGAATATGGCAGAAGAAGCTTCTTCCTCAGCAAGAGATTCACATGAAATCAACAACTCATATAGAAGCCCTCGACATCATGACGTTACACCAAATTTCATACAAAAACACAGTGATTGTCTACGCAACGCAGTAAATTGCAACAATATACCCAACAATACATTTTCCTAAATATTTGTAACATAGTTATAAGTCGGTTCAGCCCGCACGATGAGATCATAGCCACTAGAATATGGCCATTGAATGTACGCCACATGGAAAGATCAGAGATGTCGAATCTGACCATCGGATCTATGCCATGTGGCGAGATGAGATCTCTGATCTGGTCATCGGATGCAAGCCACGTGGCAAGATGAGTTCTTCAATCTGGTCGTCGGATGCATGCCACATGATGCGATGAGAGATCTCAGATATGGTCATCAGATGCACGCCATGTGGTGAGAGGAGAGCTCTCTAATCTGGCTGTTGGATGCACACCACGTGGCGAGATGAGATCTCTCTGATCTGGTCATCGGATGCACGCCACATGGCGAGATGAGAGCTCTCTGATCTAGCTGTTGGATGCACACGACGTAGAGAGATGAGATCTCTCTGATCTGGTTGTCAGATGCATGCCACGTGGCTAAATGAGATCTCTCTTATCTGGTCGTCGGATGCATGCCACGTGGTGAGGTGAGAGCTCTCTGATCTATCCATCTTATGCATGCCACATGGAGAGATGAGATCTCTCTGATCTAGCTGTATGATGCACACCACGTGGTGAGATGAGAGCTCTCTGATCTGGCCATCCGATGCATGACACAAGGTAAGATGAGAGCTCTCTGAGCTGGTTGTCAAATCCATGCCACATGGTGCGACGAGAGATATTCGATATTCCCACTCGATGCTTGGCACGTGGAAAGTTTAGAACCCTTCGATCTTCCCACTAGACGCTTGGCACGTGGCGAGTTCATATCCCTTCGATATTTCCCTTGGATGAACGCCATGTGGTGAGTCCAAATCCCTTGGATTGAACTGTTAGATGAACGCCACGTCGAGATATCTCATATATCTCCCTCATGGGCAGGTTACCTTATGCAACATATGAGATCCCACGGTCTGGACTATCCATGACAAGTCAAAACACATAGAAATCTAACATCACTACATTCATGATATGGTGCAAAGAGGAGCTATAAAGAGCCATTATGTTGGCACGAATGAGTAGGTTGAAGATGTGTTAACCAAGCCTCTTTCTTGTGTAAATTTTTATCACTTTCGATACAAGCTTGGTATAGTCTGAAAGGACCTCCCTCAAAAGGGGGAGTAGTGTTTATTCCAGCCTAGTGCTGAAGATTTCCATCCTCGTGTTGATGTTGATGTGATGTCAGCCTTGTGCTGAATATTTCCAGACTCATGTCGATGTTGAGGTGATGCCAGCCTTGTGCTAAAGAATTACAGCCTCGTGTTGATGTTGATGTGATGCCAACCTTGTGTTGAATATTTCCATCCTCATGCTGATGTTGATGTGATGACAGCCTTGTGCTGAAGATTCCCAGCTTCTTGGTGATGTTGATGTGATGACAACTTCGTGTTGAAGATTTCCAGCTTAGTGTTGATGTTGATGATGCTCCAGCCTTCATGATGTGATGTTGTTTTTGTTGATGTTGTATCAGCCTCATGTTGTTATTTATTATGATGATGTATTAGTGTTATACTAATCCATATTGATGTAGATGATGATGATGCCATTCTAGCTCCTTGTTGTGGATGAGGATATTGATGATGAGAAAAACTTTTGATGATTTATAGATATAGTAGTTAGTGTTCCAGATATTGTTGATGTTGTTGCCCTCTCTCTCTCCTAGCGATGTTGTAGAATACCCTTGTTGTTAAGGGGGAGTTTTGAAATATTGTAACTGCAAAGAGTATTCTATTTATTGTTGATTCATTATTAATTAGATAAATCCCCTTTTGTGGATTGATCATGTCGGGCATTGTAATTGAACAAATCCCCTTTTGTGGATTGGTCAAACCCTAACTATATTATGCTAATCAAGAAGTCGCCTCGCGGGCCTAATTAAAGTGGTTTTAACCACTAAGAAGAGAAGGTGGCCCTGCCTAGTGAAGAGACACCTTTCTAGCACATTCCAGCTAGTATAAATAAATGAGGCGAGCACCTCATTTCTTCACTCACTTGTTCACTCATCAAGTGCACAATTTTGGTAGCTGCAATTAGGAGAAGAAGGAAGAGAGAGGTTCTAAGGTAGCTAGAGAGGTAGTGGGGGGGGCAAGAGGGCCCATAGTGATAATAGTGGAGGTCATTTAATGTAAGGTGGACTAGGTCCACTATATTATTAAATAAGGCCCACTAT
>ML797791.1:0-12442 GCA_009831015.1 Picea engelmannii | reverse complement strand
TGAAGGATTTATAACAAGCTAGAACACATTCCTTTCAAATGATAAAAAATAATTAATGTGAGCATGGAGATACCATCGGATTACCTAACTTTATGAGACCATAACTTGCATGTATGACCTCAGATTGCCAAACCATTTTTTGCAAAGAATAGAGGACACACATGGATTTCAAACGAGTATTCAAACATGCCCTAAAAAAATCATCTTCTTAGCCTTCACATCCAGTGAAATTTGAAATTTCTTGTTGATTGGAAAAAATTAATCAGTCAATTGCATTGAATTTGTAGGCCCTCCAGAAAAACACAAGAAGCCCTTTCTAGATATCAAAATATCATTTCGACCAAGGCCTTAACCTACACATAAAGGCATTTTAAATTGAAAGTCTAGGTCCCATTTACGATGATGTTTTGTCAGAATTGAATTCGTTTTGCTTGTCTTATATCTCTATTATATAGGATTTTGATGTGTTTATTAAGGTCAACATGATATGCAAAGCCTTAACTAATTTTAATCCTTGAAAAGTGTCCATTGGTGCCCAATGCACTTTCTAGCGAACACTTGACCAAAGCTCTTGATTCTACTTGAAACTCATTCATGAGCCATTTGATGACAAGGAAGAGCTTCGATGACCTTTGAAAAGGTTGCATAACACTTTCAAGTAGGTCACAACTAGTCATATCCATGATGCACAACAATGCAACTATTGTAAACTGTCATGTTTGTATTAGAGAACAAAAAGATCAAACATGCATCTAGTCAATATGATTCTAGCCAACAACACACAAGAATTATTTAGACATAAAAGAACAAATACAAGTGAGAGAAAAGGCTCAATTAAAATTTAAAAAAAAAATCCCCAAACCAATCCAAATGGGGCTAGTTAACGCCAAGAACACTCCATTGACAAAAGAAGTTTTGTGGAAAAGAAGGATGACACCATTTGTTGGATCTCAACGCTCCCTTGTGAAACAAGAATCATGTATTGTAATGTATTCTTGACAACCTTGTTCTCAACTTAAGTTAGGATTGATTTCCCCACAAAGCTATAATATGTACATAGAAATCATGGTAAAGCAATAAATTTACTCCTAAAAAGTCTTTAGGGTAAAAAAAGAATGTAACCTCAATACAATTTGCTATAGTATGTGCATAGGAATCATGCTAAAACAATAAATTTACTCCCAAAGAGTGTTTAGGATAAAAAAAGAATATAACCTCAATACAATTTGCTATAATATATGCATAGGAATCATGGTAAAACAATAAATTTACTCTCAAGGAGTGTTTAGGGTAAAAAATAAAGTAACCTCAAAACAATTTGATGTAGAAAATCCTTGGGAAATAAAGATAAATTCTTGAATTGTACTTAAACTTCTTCAAATATTCTCCTTAGCTATAAAATAAAATAAAATAAAAAGGCCACATTTTATTTCAATCAAATATGTAGCTTATGGTCATGGTATAGTGCAAACTCTAAGAAGGTCACATGGGTTTAGCTTATGGTCATGGTATAGTGCAAGCTCTAAGGTCACATGGGTTTCACAAAGAGGAAACCTATACTTATTTTATCATTTTCTCATTTCACATTTTGTATATCTATGCAACATTAATTTATTATTTTCATTTTTAATTAATTTTTTTTTTTAAAGAAAATGAAAAATAATATTTTCTTTTAATTGAATATAAATAATACAATATATCAAAATATATATTATTATTAAAAAAACAAATATACTTTATCAAATATATTAATTATTCTTCATAAACCATTTTATATATACATTTATTTTATATATATATATATATATATATAATAGCGTACAACACTCAAATACACCATCCATATTGGAAATGATACTGTACAAGGAGGCAAATATATATGATTGGCATTTATATTTGTATTTATATGATAGGCAAATATATCAGTTAAGCGAATAATAGTATTGAGAAATCTGCTAAAGACGAAACACAACTGGAAATCTCGACTTTTCATTTTAGCGAAAAAATGATTCAAAATCTAAAGGAACGAGCTCAGGCTTCAAGTTCATTGGTAGGACTTGCAGCACATTTTTGGAGATGCGTAATGGAAGCTCGCCAAGTCCCAGATAACCAGCCACTTCATTTGCTAGTGCTTGCAGACTTCAGAGAACGGTTAAAACCGCCTTTGCCACCAACGTATTTTGGGAACTTCTTATGCCCGGGCGTGGCCCAAACTACGGCCAAGCAGCTACATCTTCGACGTTTTTTACGGTGACTACTCTGTAAGTGTAGGGAACTCTCCAAAATATCCTGTTTACGATATAGACTATGGATGGGGAAAGCCGCTGAACATGCAGCCTGCGACCATACCTGAAATTGGAGGGATGGTTTTGGTCGACGATGGAGGGAGTATCGATGTAACAGAGTTATAAGCTGCTTCAGCCCGTACGACGAGATCATAGCCGCCAAAATCTGACCGTCAGATGTACAACACGTGCCGAGATCATAGCTCTCCGATTTGGCCGTCGGATGCACGCCACGTGGCGCGACGAAAGCTTTCCTATCTCACCGTCAGATGCACGCCACGTGGCAAGATGAGAGCTCTTCAATTTGGCCGTCGGATGCATGCCACGTGGCACGACGAGAACTCTCCGATCTGGTTGTCGGATGCATGCCACATGGCACGACGAGAGCTCTCCAATCTAGCCGTCGGATGCACGCCACGTGGCGATATGACAGCTCTCCGATCTATCCGTCGGATGCACGCCACGTGGCGAGATGACAGCTCTCCAATCTGGTTGTTGGATGCTCGCCACGTGGCGCGACGAGAACTCTCCAATCTAGCCGTCGGATGCACGCCACGAAGCGAGATCACAGCCCTCCGATCTAGCCATCGGATGCACGCCATGTGGCGAGATGACAGTTCTCCGATCTGGTCGTCGGATACCCGCCACGTGGCAAAATGACCTCTCCGATCTAGCCGTAGGATGCACGCCACGTGGCAAGATGAGAGCTCTCCGATCTGGCCGTCGGATGCACGCCACGTGGCAAGATGAGAGCTCTCCGATCTAGCCGTCGGATGCACGCCACGTGGCGAGATGAGAGCTCTCCGATCTGGCTATCGGATGCACGCCACGTGGCACGACGAGAGCTCTTGGATCTGCCCACTCGATGCTTGGCACGTGGCGAGTTGAGAGCCCTTGGATCTGCCCATTAGATGCTTGGCACGTGGCGAGTTGAGAGCCCTTTGATCTGCGCACTAGATGCTTGGCACGTGGCGAATTCAGAGCCCTTGGATCTGCCCACTCAATGCTTGGCACGTGGCGAATTCAGAGCCTTTGGATCGGCCCATTAGATGCTTGGCACGTGGCGAGTTGAGAACCCTTCGATCTGTGCACTAGATGCTTGGCACGTGGCGAATTCAGAGCCTTTGGATCTGTCCACTGGATGTTTGACACGTGGCAAGTTGAGAGCCCTTCGATCTGCCCACTTAATGTTGGGCACGTGGCGAATTTAGAGCCATTCGATCTTTCCCTTGGATGAACGCCATGTGGTGAGTCCAGAGCCCTTGGATTGAACTGTTAGATGAACGCCACGTCGCGATTCGAGAGCGTTTGGATGCACGCGACGTGTCGACAATCGGATGGTCGGGCTATCAGACCGTACGACAAAAATGGTACGGATTTGATAGCTTACGTGGCACAGATCCGACGGCCTGACGATACGAGCCGCACGATCCGACCTTGCGCTTTGAGCGAGTGAAAGAGTAGCGCGCAGAGTAGCCGACCTTGCGCTTTTTGGCCTGTTTCGCCGATCTTTTTCTGATGGCCGACGAATATCGATATGTATAGCTGCATAGTAGCACGCAGACCTCCATCCACCGCTACTATAATTTCTATGACGTCACATTTTCACCTTATGGCCGGTACTGGAGGCAAATGCGTAAGTTGCTGAGCTCAACATCGGAGATTACATACCATACTTTGCCTGGATGGATTTTCAGGGTCTCAACGGTCGATTGAAGAACATACACAAGACGCCTTGCTAGAGAAAATAGTAGAGGAACACTTTTCGCAGAATAAGCCCAACGTCATGCCAGATCTTCTGGATGTTTTTCTGGTAGCCTCAGCGGATGAAAATTCGGGGTTACAAACCATGAGAGATAATATGTGTATTATTTTTTGGCGCACACACGCATTTATAGATTCTCTGGTGATTTAGATTTCAATGGGCCTTTATTGCTTGCGCACATATCAATGGAAACGTGCAATGTGATATAAAATCCCCAGCGAAACTCGGCTTCTGGTGAACGTATGGGCAATTGGAAGGAACGGGAAAGTTTCAAGCAGAGATTCATGGAAGCCAGACTTTTCATTATCCCATTAAATATATCATCTTAAAAAACTAAGTAAAGCTCTTAACATTCCAGGCATATTTTCAACAAAAAAATGTACAGATCAATGTGTTTTTCTGGACAAAAGCAACAGCAAAAAAATGTGCAGATCAATGTGCCTTTTCTGATATTATTTTTCATTTATTTAATTATAATTGATTTTAATAACAATGTTTTAAAATAATTATAATTAATTTAATAATATATTTAATTTTTTTTAATAAAATATTTACTTTCTATTATGAATTTTAATACTCTTTATGATATTTTATAATGTTGAATTTTAAAACTTTTTATTGTGTGTATTTTTTTAATAGTATTTAGTTGGGAGATATTTTTTTTTATGTTACAATAGGTGTTGATTAAGAATCTTGTTAATTTGGTAGTTTTTATTGATTTATTCCTCTTCCCTAAAAGAAAAAACATAGCTAACAATTGTGAGTTGTAATCCCTTCCTTGATGTCCAAAGTTGATGTTATTCTTTGCCTTGTAAGTCCTCTTAGATTTATTTTCCCTTGTGAGAGAAGGGGAGGGGTTTGGGTTTTTCTTCAAAATTTTGGCAAAGGATTTAGAAGATTTAGAGTGAACCCTCGTCGCTGGCTCTTGTGGTTCCTCGTCTCCTTGATTTCCTTTGTCTCCTCTTCTTCCTCCTCTGTTTCCTCTGCATCCTCTTCTCCCTCCTCTCCTTCTTCTGCTCCTTTTTTTTGTTGGATCTAGATCCTTAGAATGGATATGTGTCGATACCAGGGTGCATTAAACCCAAGTTGGGTTCAATTGCTTCGTGTTCAAATTTCTTCCCAATGTCTTTTGGAATTTCTGAACCCTCTAGATGCCCTAGAACTTCAAATTCATTATTTCTTGTAGAGGGAAAAGCTTCTTTGGGTACCATTGGTTGAGGCATCCCCATGCATTGAACATTCCTACACCTACTTGAAAACTTCTTGCACTGAGATTCTTCTCTCGAATTTTACTTTGACGGTGGCTGCTGCTCCTGGGTTTTTGGACAACTTTTAGAAAAGTGTACATAAAACATGACAGATATTGCATTTGAATCAAATCTCTTCGAAATCCAATTTCTAATGATGCCTCCACCCATCAATATTAATTCACAAAGCCTCTAGGAGTTCCTTCTCCAAATCCACCTCCACACGTATTCTTGTGCAAGGAAACAAATTTCCTTTTGGTTCTACTCAATCAATGAATCTACCCATTTTATTCCCAATGTCTCTAAGAGTGCAATCCTCCCAGAAAATTAGAGGGAGATGAGGCAATATAACCCACATCAAGACTAATGTTCTCTTGGGTTGAAGTCTACGGACCACAAGGATAGATACATTCCCCTAAATCCTACAAGCAAGGGTCTAGAATGGAATATTAGATCCCACTCTTCTTTATTAAGAAAAAGAAAGACAAAATAGCCACGACTAGAAGCAAATGATGATACGTGTCCTTTAATTTTGGGAGACAATTGCTCTCCCATCCAAGTTTCCACATCTTTTGGGCTAGGCCAAAGACCTATAAGCTTTCTCATCAAAGCTCAGTGAAACGAAATGAGGACTTTCCTTCTTGGTTTTGAAGATGGGAGGTCCAACTGAAGAATGACTTCCAACCATTTTACAAATCTTCTTTAACGAGGCTACGATTTTTTGTGAGGGTTCAAAGACTGGAAAATAGAACTTAAAGCCTTTGAATCATCTTCGATGGTGAACAAACTACTAAGGAAACCCCATGCCCTAGGAGAACTCAACTCTTTGCTACATTCCGAGTGGCAACAATGCCCCAAACCCCTAGACACGAGTTCAAGTGGCTTATGTATTCCTTCAATCAGTGGATCTTCTAGCCTTCTACTCGGATTGGGCAACAGACAATGGATTTGTTCAATCCTATAATGTCTACACACATCAATTTGAGGGTGCCATCTTCCCAAAGTTTCCATCGTGTTTTACAATGTTGTATAATGGAAGTATTTTGTAAATCTATTGACACTATTTCTCATGGTTATTTAGACATTGTGGTTGTAGTAATATACAAGTGATTTGATTAAGATATAAGAGAGTCTTTTCTTTTCTTTTTTCTTTTTCCAAGTTACACTTCATGGGGAAAACCCCCAAGCACTTCCCCTCATTTCGAGGATGGTACCTAGGGTAAACCCTAGAATATTCAAGGTACAAGGCCAATCAACAATAAGGCTTAAATCCATTACAACAATATACTCGTTAATGGCTCAACATGTAGTAGGTACTTTCCCTCATTTCGAGGATGGTATCCAGGGTAAACCCTAGAATCCTCGGGGCACAAGGCCAATCAACTACAAGGCTCAAAGTCATTACAACAATATACTCGTTAAGAGCCCAACATGCCACTAGTGAGAATTGAACCTGGGTGGGAAGGATAACAATCATTCCTCCCAACCACCTGAGCTAAACCCAATTGACATAAGAGTATCTTGCTATCCAAATCTATTATTTAATTTAGAGATTATCTTAAGAGGTACTTGAGTATGACCAACCCATCCTAATTATGTCATTGATGTGTTAATTCTTTTTAATCGTATTCTTCGTATAATAGCATCATAATTTTATTATAAGCACAACAAAGAAAGTTATAATAGAAAATGTGTGTGTGCACACAGAATGAGTTTCTTATATACATTTATGCTAATGGGTTTATGCACTTTGAACTCATAATATGTAGGCTAGTCTCTTCATGGACACTTTGAGAGGTTCTAATTAATAGAAACCCAAAATGTTTAGAGGAAAGAAAAAGTATAAGAAGTTGGTGACAAATTGTTTAGAGGAAATGATAAGCATATGTTTAAAAAATTTAAAAACAATTCTTGGATGGGGTGATACTCATCGATACTAGGAACACCCACATGGAAGCTCTAATGATCGATGAGATGAAAACCAAGGGAATGGCAACTAGTAAATTTCTAGCACATACAAAGAATTGTGGGAGTTGAGGCAACTCAGATCCAAATGGGTTTGTACCAACTATTTCCATGGACAATAGTGATGATAACAATTAACGCAAGAGGTGGTCTACCTGGTTGGGCTACAAAGCCATCAATGTTGTGGAAGGAGAAGTCTCAGGAAGAAAGAATCGAGAGTACAGAGAGAAATAATGTAGAGGATTGAAAATGTGGCCTAATGCATGTTCAATGGGTGGTAGTCACATCCTAGATAATTGGAAAGGGTTTTTCTAGCAATGAACCTCCCAATGCAGAAAATCGAGGGAAGAGTGCATGGTTTTGTTTAATTGGGAGATTAGTGGTGACACAGTTGCAGGGTAGGCATGATCCCGAGTCTTGGGCATTGCGTAGGGAGTTGGGGTGTCTAAAACACAGAGGAGTGAGTGCAAGGTTGTTTGCTAGGAAAAGGCATAGGGTGTTCGTTACTTGGGCAAGGTGTGATGGCAAGAAGAATTATGTAAGGTTCTCGAAAAATTGGCAACATTGGCCTTTGCCCCCTAGTAATCTAAGAGAGTTTATTATTGTCCAATATGGCTAGAGGACCGAAAACAAAGGAGAGGGGGAGTCGACAGGAGGACAAGAAAAAAGAGGCTTTCCCTCCCCAAGTGTTGGGTATATGTTATATTCTTTACCTCGAGAAACGTGTTGTATTTTTTCCTCGTTTTTCATGTCACTTCGATTTTTGTGTCCATTATTGGGCAGTTTTTCAGAACATGGTTTTTGCTAATGGTTTTCTATTTCCAGTTAAGGAATTAAGGTTGTTGACTAATCCAGGTCATTGGATTAGGGTTTTGGGTGACGTTGGCTCCTATATGTATATTGTATTGTAAACAATGTATCACTATGAATGAATATTAAATATGATGGTTTTCCCGGTTTGGGTTTCCAGGGGAAAAATATTTGTGTAATGTGTGTATTTACCATTGTATCTTTTTTGTTCTTTTACTGAAAATTTGTTTGCAATAAATATTGTACAAGGTTAAAATCTACACCAAGGGAGAATGAACAATACACACGCAACTTGGGAAGCTTGGTTGGCAGAAACTCGATACTAGAAACTCTTCTTAGAGGAGGAGTGGGCCACCAGGAAGGGAGTCCACCTTCCTTAGCCAACCAGTAGAAGATAATCAATATACAATCATATATTACTATTTTAATATGCTCTCTCTAGTCCAATTGAGAAAGACATTGCTAAATAATACTTACTATGTCACTTTGGGCTGATATATGATTATTTGATTGTGTTAATTAATTCTTCTCGAAGAACGAGACTAGAGAAACTGTAAGCTAGGGTTTGGTAGACGCGGCCACAACAAAGGAAAACATGAGTACCAAGGGGGGCGTTAATGGAGCCCCCTCATACAGGCAGGTAGTAGTAGACAGAGGAAAAGGCCCACGAGGCGTAGGTTTCAAGGCACCAATGACAAGCACCTCGAGATCAGAACCGGAAAAGAGTCAGGAAAGTAACCAGAGGAAAAGTGATGACATGAGGGAAGAAGCTAGAGAACCTCAGAATACTGCACAAGAAACGGTGAGCCCCAACAGAGAATAAGGGTGCAACCCATGTAAGCCAAAGACAACAATGATACCCAAGGTGATACTGGACAATCCACAAATGCAACTCTACAGAGACCATATGAAGACACATGAGCTAATATGCAAGTTTATGGGGTTGTGGCCCACAGAAAGAATGTTGCGCAACTGGATTAAATATCTATGGAAGCCAAGCAGAGAAGTGGATCTACACCTCAGATCGAAAGGCTTCTTTACAACATTCTTCATGAACCTGGAAGATAGGGATAAGATCTTAGAGGGTGGGGCATACTTCCATGCCTCAGCAGGACTGTACATGTGACCATGAAAGGAAAACTTCTCCCCAGAAAAAGAAACCTTAAAAAATGTACCGGTATGGCTGAGACTTTACTCCTTGCCTTTAGCTTATTGGCTACCATCCACCTTTGAATCAATAGGGAATAAACTGGGAAAATACATGAAGACATCAGAAGCAACCCTAAAAGGACGATACACCTCCTATACAAGAATCTGCATAGAGATGGATGTCTCAGGGGCACTCCTAGAAGCCATAATCCTGGAATTCAGGGATGAGGAATGGATACAAAATATTGACTATGAGAAGATCCCCTTTAGATGCAGGAGATGTCATGAACATGGACACCTAATCAGAGAATGTCCGATCATTCAAAAACAAGAAGCAGATAACACCAAACAGCAATAGGACGAAGATGGGTTTATAAAACCAAACCCCAGAAATAGAGCTAACAAGAAGCACAAAAAAACCCCAACAAGGAGCAACCCGGAGGCCAGGAATAAAGAAGAAGGACGGGACAAGACCAACAAAGAGGAGGAAGGAGGAAAGGAAAAAACAAAAGCTAAAGAAGACAGGGAACAAGCTACAAATGAGGGTACAGATAGCCCAAAAAAAGGGATGGAACAAGGGAGTAGCGCAACTCCTATGGACGAAGAAACCAGAGATACCCCCACCCCCATGCAAGAGGTAGATGGATATGCGAAAATGACTCCAAGCGAGGTAGGAACAAAAGATCTTGATCTCAGAGACATTGTGGAATGGGAAGGGATCGATCTCCCAAACATACTGGAGCAATGGAAACAACAAGGCGTAGATAATGTACCAGTGGAGCAACTAGATCACATCCAATACATGTTCCTCCTAAGGGAGGAAGCCAAATCCAGAGGGATCAAGTGCACACACGAGGAGATAGGACACTTAGGAATCAAAGCAGGCGAAGGACAACCACAACTCTCACACAAGCAAATGAGAAGGAAAAAAGGCAGGAAATCAAGCAACGTCATCCTACAGGAACTAGGAGCCCTGCTAATTAATTCAGGTAATATCAAAAATCTCTTTCCCAACTCCCCCCCACATGTTTAAATGAAGTTTATAACATGGAATATAAGAGTCCTAAACAACCCATGAAAGCAGAGAATCCTTAGAAATAGACTTAGGAAGGAACAACCAGACCTCTGTTTCATCCAAGAGACAAAATGCACTGTAGATAGAATGGAAACAATCGGGAAAAAACACTGTAGAAAGTACAATATGTTGGTTGTCGAAGGACAACAGATGGTAGGAGGAATTCTCACCTTGTGGAATTCACAAGTGATGAATCTAATAGCAGCCGAGGCTACCAGACACACACTCTTGGTTAGCATGCAACTCATTGGGAATACGAAGATGATTCTATGCACTAATGTGTATGGACCCCAACTACTAGAGAAAAAGAGAAGAATGCTTCTTGACCTAGAAGACATAAAAACCTGCTCCAACAACCTCCACTAGATCCTGACAGGGGACTTCAACATCATCACATCACTTGCAGAAAAAAAAGGAGGCACCAGGAGGTTGGACAGAGATGTGGAATAATTCTCAACCTTCATAGACACAACAGAGATGGTGGACATCAGAACCAATAACGGACACTTCACTTGGAACAATAAACGAATAAATCAACATTAGGTTGCGACAAGACTAGACAGATTCTTGATTTTGAAATCCATCATTATGCAGGGGCTAAACTTAGATTGCAGCATCCTTCCCCAGGGAGGCTCTAATCACTGGTCAGTCCAATTGGAAGAAGACTTCCCAACCACCCCGAAGAATAGACCTTTCAGATTTGAGAAATTCTGGATTGAAGACCCCACCTTCAAGGAGAACATCAACCAGTGGTGGAGGGAGGGACAACCAGAGCAAGGTACACAAATGTTCAAACTCTATAAGAAACTAAAGTACATCAAATATAAGCTCAGGGAGTGGAACAAGGAAATCTTTGGCAACATAAACCAAGAGAAGAAGAACATTGAGACAGAATGTGAACACTCCAGGAAGTTTTCATAGCGGAGAGCTACACAGAGGACCGAAAAAAGGAAGAGATCCAAATGACCTAGGAATGGGAAGGAGGATGCCAACAGGAAGAAATTCTATGGCAATAGAAGTCCCGAATCAGATGGCTAAAGGAAGGAGAGAGGAACACCAAGTTTTTTCATAGAACAACCATAGACAAAAGAGCCCACAACAAAATCCTGAAAATTAAGGATCAGGATGAGATTGAGCAAGAATCCCACAAGGAAATCGAAAATGCCCTGGTAAGTCACTTCCATGGGCTAGCCCAGGAACTCAACAAAGACCGAATGGAGGCCATCCAGAGGATTATGTAGCACATCCCCCGACTAGTCACCGAGGAACAAAATAACAACCTAAACAAACCCATAGCTAAAGAGGAAATAGATCAAGTGATCCAGGAGATGCCCAACGGGAAAGCCCCAGGTCCAGATGGTTTCATAGTGGAATTCTTCAAATCTTATTGGGAATTGGTCAAACATGATGTTTATAGGGTGGTGGAAGACTCCAGATGGTCGGCCTCCATCCTAAAAGCGTTAAATGTCACAATGATTGTCCTAATCCCCAAATAAAATGAAGCAAGGACCCCTGACCACTACAGACCCATAACACTATGAAATGTGGTTTATAAGATAATCTCTAAAGTCATAGCCAATAGATTGAAACCCCTCCTACCCACACTGATTTCAAAAGAACGGGTGGGTTTTGTGGAAGGACGACAAATCATGGACAACATCATCCATGCTCACAAGATAATACACACCCTGCAAATCCAGAGGAGAGGGGGGATGATAATTCAACTTGAACTAGCAAAAGCCTATGAAAAAATTAGTTGGAACTACATGGTTAAGATTCTGGAAGCCTTTGGTTTCACCCAACACTGGATCAACTGGATTGTCATTTTAGTCTCAACGACTAGTTTCTTGCTCCTGATAAATGGAGCCCCAGCCAAACCCTTCTGGCCTACTAGAGGCATCAGACAGAGAGACCCACTTTCCCCCTTCCTTTTCATCTTGATGATGGAAGGTCTCAATCGGAGCATTAGAAGCGCAATAGCAGTAGGAGAAATCACAGGGCTCAAACCTTTCAAAAACTTCCCTACTTCCACACACCAACAGTTCGTGGATGATACCTTACTCCATGGCATACCCACGGTCAAGGAAGAAAAAATGTTCAAAAGGATCCTAGAGGAGTTTGGGGAAGCCTCGGGAGCCGAGATTAA
>ML797790.1:352114-366499 GCA_009831015.1 Picea engelmannii | reverse complement strand
CAGATATTAAAGAGGCCCCAGAATGTAATTAAGGTGGTTATAACCACCCAGTGGGAGAAGTCGGCCCTGCTAGTGAAGATACACTTCACACGTGCCAGACTAATATAAATAAGGAGGCTAGCGCCTCACTTAGACACACAACTCACTTGCTCATTGAGAGACAAGTTTCCGATCTGTTGCTGGAGAAGAAAAAGAGAGAGACTGGCGCATATCTGGGAGAGGACTTTCTGTATTAGTTTAAGAGATCTCTTGGCATTGTATTAGCTATCTATATTAAGGAAGTTTTGTTGGGTTTTCTTCCCCTAGAGGGTTTCCTAAGATAAATGTTGTGTCTCTTGTGATTGTGTATTTCTGAGTGATCTTGGATTATGCTATTGTTATCTAATGAAATGAAAACAACTATAATAATGGCTTAAACATTAACATGGTATCAGAGCCAAGCTGAAGGAAGCATCTTTCAAAAGAGTGAAAAACGTCATTGTTGTCGTACATGAAAATTAGGGCTTTTTGATGGTGAATCTTTTCAGCCCCAAAACCATCTAGAAAAGTGTGTCCTCCCCTAAGGATCAGTTTGGCACTCTTAGTGCACCTTTTCAGTGGTTGGATCTCCCAAAAAGTGAAACCCTAGTTTCACAAAGTACCAGAAAACCAGTGTACCAGAAGTACCAGAGTACCAGAGGTACCAGAAGCACCAGTCCAGAAATCTGCAGATCAAATTTGGAGGAGAAAAAGTTGGATTTTCTCATATCCAAACACACTAGGCTACTCGCCTTAGCCAAGCACACCTCCTGGTAAGTTCATATTTTGATTTTAAGCACTTTCATTTTTTGGTCATTTTCCTAGCTCGAGGTAAAGATGTCTGCAAGCGTTAAGCTTGTTGACAAGCTAGGAGTGGAAAAATTTTGTGCCTGTAAGTATAGGATTGGCCTCATTCTTGAAGAGAATGACCTAGCAAGATTCGTCAAAGAAGAAGTATTGGAACCCATCGATGCTGCAGAAAAAGCAAAGCATCAAAAGGACACAATAAGGGCCAAAAGAATCATTGCAGATTCAATCAAAGAACACCTAATTCCTTATGTGTCATCTAAGAAGTCTCTGAAATAAATTTGTGATGCCTTGACCAGACTATATGAAGGAAAGAACATAAACCGGAAGATGAATCTAAGAACTCAATTGAAGAATACAAGGATGCAGAAAGGAGAAATGATTCAAGAATACTTCTCCAGAATCTCAGAATTCAAAGAACAACTAGAAGCTATTGGAGATACCATAGATGAAGATGAACTCATAATGACGGCCCTAAATGGTCTCACAAGACCTTGGGATGCATTCATCCAAACGATATGTGCCAGAATGGAGAAACTGAAGTTTGATAGTCTATGGAAAGAATGCATCCAAGAAGAAACAAGAGTAGTGAATCGTGAAGCATTACTAGCAAGAGATGATGATCAAGCCCTAGATACTCACACCAAAGGAGGAAGGAAGGAACCCTAGTTCCAAAAGGAGACTCATAAAGAGCCTCGACAGTCAAACAAATTCAATCATAAAGAATATCATCCAAGGAGATTTCAGAAGAAAGGACAACGAAAGGAAAGGGACTACTCATATGTACAATGCTATCATTGTGACAAGATGGGACACATTGCGAAGTTTTTTCCATCCAGACGAGAAGAATACAAGAGAAAACATAAGAGGATCCATGCCCATGTAGTCGAAGATGAAGATCCACCCACAAAGATGATAAGAGAGCAGATCAAAGACCGTGTCTTGATCTCGGCCCTCTCAGGATCTATAACACCCGGAGAGGACACTTGGCTCATTGATAGTGGTCCATCCAAGCACATGACAGGACAAAGTAACATTCTCTCTTGTATCTCAGAAAAGAAGTTTTCTCAGAAAGTGACACTTGGAGATGATTACCAATATCCCATCAAGGGATTGGGAGAATCAAACCATAAACTGAATTCATTGAATTCACTAAAAATGAAGGACGTACTATATGTACCAGGCTTGAAGAAGAACCTACTCTCCATTTCATCTTTAGAAAAGAAAGGCTTCAGAGTTGTCTTTATATATGGATAATTTCTTATGTGGGCTAAAGGAGAAACCTTAAATGAAGCAATCATCATTGGAAGTGAATAAAATGGCTTGTATAATCTAAAGGGTCACTCAGAGGCTACCATGACCCATGCCATTGAAAACTCATGTGAAATTTGGCATAGAAGGTTAGCCCACATCAACTACAAGGCACTACCATACATATGCAAAGAAGTCACAGGTTTACCAGAACTCAAAGGTGACCATAAAGGCGTATGTAATGGATGTGCACAAGGGAAGAACATCAAGAACCTGTTTTCGAAGAGGGATAGAAAGACAGAAGGAGTCCTAGAAATCCATTCAGATGTATGTGGCCCAATGCCATCATCCTCCATTATTGGGTATGTATATTATGTACCATTTATTGATGATTACTCTCGTAAAACCTGGATATATTTCTTGAAAACTAAAGATAAAGTGTTCAGCAAGTTCAAGGAATTCAAAGCCTTGATAGAGAACCTTTCTGAAAGAAAGATTAAGATACTCAAGTCAGATAATGGAGGAGATTATACCTCAAAAGAGTTTGTGAACTTCTGCAAATATGTTGGGATCAAGAGGGAACTCACTACTCCCTATAATCCCCAACAAAATGGTGTAGCTAAATGAAAAAACAGAACCATACTGGAAGTTGTTAAGACTATGATCCATGATCAAGATCTTCCTATGTGCTTATGGGCAGAAGCAGCAACGGCAGATGTATATGTGCAGAACAGATTGTCCCATAGTGCACTTGGGCTCAAGACACTGGAAGAGATGTTCACCGGAAAGAAGCCAGAGGTAATCCATCTCAAAATATTTGGCTATCCAATGTTTATTCATATACCTAAAGAAAAGGGAAACAAGTTGGACCCTTTAGGAAAGAAGGCAATATTTGTGGGATACTATGAGGTCTCCAAGGCCTTCAGAATCTATATATCAGGTCAACATCACATTGATATCAACATGGATGTGACCTTTGATGAAGATGCAGCGCTCAATAAATCTAAACTATGCCAGCTTGAAGAAGTATATGAAGAGGAACCCATAATCCCTAGTACTGCAATGAGGAAGGTTCCCAGAGCTGCAGAACTAGTGAGGGAAGTCATAACTTCCCCTGATGAGAAAATTCTAGAAGACCATGATATAGTAGAAGTGAAAGAACCTCCTCAGATGACTATCCTCCATAAAAGAAAGCCAACTTGGGCTAGAGAGCTTATTCAAGATGGAGAGAAGTACGGTGTTCCCCAAGGAACTATGAGATAGGTGAAAAGACCAAAGCCATTCTCCAGTTATACAGCTTTGATGTGTGATCTCCTAGAAGAGGATCCTACCTACTTTGAAGAAGCTATTCAGAGAAAAGAATGGGAAAATGCCATGACATAGGAATACCAATCCATAATGAAGAATGAAGTATGGGAAATAGTTCCCAGACCGAAGAATAAATATGTGGTATCCTCCAGATGGCTCTTCAAAATAAAACATGTTGTTGATGGAAGTATTGAGAAGTATAAAGCAAGATTTGTCGCTCGTGGATTTTCCTAGAAGGAAGGCATTAACTATGAAGAGACATTCGCTCCTGTGGCCAGATACACTTTGATCAAAACCATCATAGCTCTTGCAGCTAAGATGAAGTGGAAGTTGCACCAGATGGACGTGAAGACATCTTTCCTAAACGGTGTCATCGAAGAGGAAGTGTATATAGAGAAACCTCAAGGATTTGAGGTTGAATATAGGAAGTCTCATGTATGCAGATTGAAGAAAGCCTTATACGGATTGAAGCAAGCTCCTAGAGCTTGGTATGGTCGTATAGACAGTTTCTTGATGAGCTTAGGCTTTACCAAGAGTAAAGAAGACTCTAACCTCTACTTCAAAATCATGAACAATGAGCCATTAATCTTACTGCTATAAGTGGATGACTTATTCTTAACTGGAGAAGAAAAGCTCATCAATGAATGTAAAAAGAGACTTGCCTCAGAATTTGAAATGAAAGACCTTGGCCTAATGCATTCTTTCTTAGGTCTTGAGGTATGGCAGAGTCCTAAGAGGATCTTCCTTAACCAAGGGAAGTACACGGTCGAAATCTTGAAGAGATTTGACATGTTGGAATGCAAGCTCATGAATACACCCATGGAAACAAAGCTAAAGTTGTTGGTCAATACTTCGTCGGAGTTGATTGATGCCACACTGTACAGACAGATTATTGGATCGATGATGTACCTGATGAACACCAGACCAGACATTTGTTTTGTCATGAACACATTGGGTCATTTTCTAGTAGAACCCAGACGTGTTCACCTAGTGGCTATAAAACATGTGATGAGGTACCTTAAAGGTACAATGGATTATGGTCTCAGCTATGATGGAAATCATGATTTCACATTGAGTGGATATACTGATGCAGATTGGGTAGGAAGTGTTTCTAACAGGAAAATCACTTTAGGATGTTGTTTCAGTTTGGGATCAGCTATGATCTCATGGCAGAGTAGGAAGCAATCTAGCATTGCTCTCAGCATAGTGGAAGCAGAATACATTGCTGCATGTTCTGCCAGCTACAAAGCTATATGGCTTTGAAAGTTGTTGACTGACCTATTTGACTTAGATATGAGAGAAAACTTGATTCTATGTGACAACCAAAGCTGCATAAAGATGATAGAGAACCATGTATTCCATGACAGGTCAAAGCACATAGAGATTTGTTATCATTACATCTGTGACATGGTGCAGAGAGGAGCCCTAAAGCTCTAGTACATTAGCACGGATGAACAGGTTGTTGACGTGTTGACCAAGCCACTATCTCATATAAAGTTTGAGTACTTTCAAGATAAGCTTGGTATAGTCCAAAAGGACCCTCCTCGAAAGGGGGAGTAGATGTTGTGATGAGACATCTCTTGCTTCCGACCTGATGGTTGTGACGTAAAGAAAGATGATGTGATATGACTAGTACTGTGCTTCCAGCTGGATAGCTATGACGTAAATCCAATCTAGTGTCCTGCTTCTGACCTGATGGTTGCGACGTAAAGCAGGACAAGTACCTTTCTTTCAACCTAATGGTTGCGACGTAAAGCAAGATGATGTGTGACTAGTACTTTGCTTCTGACTGTATAGCTGTGACGTAAAGCAAGTCTAGTACCTTGCTTTCGACCTGATGGTTGTGACATAATGCAGGATGTGTACCTTGCTTCCGACATGATGGTTGTGACATAAAGAAAGATGATATGATGAGACTAGCACTAAGATTTCGACTGGATAGCTGTGACGTAAAGCCAGTCTAGTATCCTGCTTCCGACCGGATGGTTGTGACGTAAAGAAGGATGAGTATCTTGCTTCCATATTGAGTGTTGTGACATAAAGAAAGATGATGAGATGAGACTAGTACTGTGCTTCCAGCCTGATAGTTTTGACGTAAAACCAGTCTAGTATCTTGCTTCCAGCCTGAGTGTTGTGACGTAAAGCAAGACATTGAGATGAGACAAGTATTGAGCTTCTAGCTTGACAGTTGTGACGTAAATCTAGTCTTCTATTATGATGAGTCAGCCTTGTGTTGTGATGATGATGATGTATCAGTTTTTATACTAATACATATTGATGCAAATGATGGTGGCATTCCTTTGAGAATGACGATGTTGTCGATGAAGAAAATTTCCGATGATTTATAGATACACCAGTCACTGTTCCAAGATGATATTGATGATGTTGTCCTCTCACCCACTTGATGGTGTTGATGATGTTGTCCTCTCTCTCTCACGTGATGCTGCTGAAGAATACCCTTCTTGTTAAGGGGGGGTGTTGAAATAATGTAACTGCAAAGAGTATTCTTATTATTATTTGATATATTATTCATTGTATCAATCCCCATTGTGGATTGATCTTGTCATCTATTGTAATAGGACCAAATCCCCTTTTGTGGATTGGTCAAATGTTAATTATAATAGGCAAAATAAGAAGTCGGCCCCAGCAGATATTAAAGAGGCCCCAAAATGTAATTAAGATGGTTATAACCACCCAGTGGGAGAAGTCGACCCTGCTAGTGAAGAGACACTTCACACGTGCCAATCTAATATAAATAAGGAGGCTATCACCTCACTTAGACACACAACTCACTTGCTCATTGAGAGACAAGTTTCGGATCTGCTGCTGGAGAAGAATGAGAGAGAGACTGGCGCATATCTGGGAGAGGACTTTATGTATTAGTTTAAGAGATCTCTTGGCATTGTATTGGCTATCTATATTAAGGAAGTTTTGCTGGGTTTTCTTCCCCTAGAGGGTTTCCCAGGACAAATGTTGTGTCTCTTGTGATTATGTATTTCTGAGTGATCTTGGATTATGCTATTATTATCTAATGAAATAAAAACAACTATAATAATGTCTTAAACATTAACATCGCAGGCACGGGTAAGTTGGGGGGATTTGAACTCGGAACCTCATTGAACATAACACTTCATATCATGACACTTTCCAATTAAGATGCCCCCCAGAGGTTGAGATCAAGATATCATCAAGTGAGGATAAAAGAATAATATATCAGCAAAATAGTGTTCAAAACAAGGTATGGGAATTATGAATTCATAGTAGTGCCATTTGGACTATCAAATTTCCTGGTTGTTTTTGTGTGTCTAATGAATGGAGTGTTCAGGGAGTACCTAGACAAGTTTGTAATTGTTTTATTAGATGATATTCTCATCTACTCCCAGTCAGAAAAGGAGCATGAGGAGCATCTGAGAATGGTGCTAAAGATTTTAAGGGAGCAAAATTATATTCCAAACTAAGTAAGCGCATATTTTATCAAAATAAGATCCACTACTTGGGGCATATTATTTAAGTAGATGGGATAGCAATTGATCCTGAGAAAATAGAGGCCATTAGAGGGTGGAAAACGCCAAGAAATGTGACGGAGGTCAAGTTAGTTATGGTCTTGAGTGTTATTACCAAAGATTCATAAAGGGGTTTTCAAATATTGCAAGCCCAATCACTCCATTGCAAAAGAAAGAAGTGAAATTTGAGTGGACTCCAGCATGTGAGGAAAGTTTTCAGCAGTTGAAAATAATTTTGACAAGTGCGCCCATATTAAATATTGTAGACCCAAATGAAGACTTTGTAGTGTGAAAAAATGTGTGCAAGGAAGGGCTCGCTGGAGTCCTTGGTCAAATTTTGCTACTCATGATCTAGAGTTAGCAAAAATTGTACATGCATTAAAAATGTGGACACACTACCTCATGTGGAAGAGGTTTGAGCTAATAACATACCACTGCGGTCTAAAAAATTTATTTGGACAACCAACATTAAATGCCAGGCAAACTAGATGGCTAGAATTTCTCAATGAATACGATTTTGAAATTAAACATATCAAGGGCAAAGAAAATCAGGTGGTTGATGCACTCAGCAGAAGAGCTCATGAAGTGCATATTTCAACCATCGGCATGTACAGGATATATTTAAAGGATAAAATTCTAAAATAAGTGAATTCAGATAAGATTTAATTGCAAATAAAAGAAAACTTACAGCCAGAAAATTCACAACAAAAATTTAAAAATTATGAATTAAAAGAGGATGGAATCTTCTTGTACAGAGGCAAGGTGTATGTGTCAAATTCCACGGAACTGAAAATATCGTGTTGAAATAAATGCACAATGTGCCATTTGTTGGGCACCCGAGATATTAGAAATCCAATACAATTATGAGGAGCCAATATTTCTAGTCAGGGATGAAGAAAGAAGTGGCAAACTACATAGCCTGATGTCTAGAGTACCAAAAGGTAAAGACAGAGAAAAAACATCTAGTCGGGTTGTTGCAACCATTTTCCATTCCAGAATTAAAGTGGGAGGTGGTCACGGTATATTTTATTACAAAGTTTCCCAAGAGAGTGAAGCATCATGATTCCATCATGGTGGTAGTGGAAAAATTGACTAAGGCAATGCATTTTATTCTCGTAAAGACAATGCATTGTATTCCCATAAAGACAACACATAAGGCAGCAAACATTGTAAAGATCTACATGAAGTAAGTTGTCAGGCTACATGGATTTCCTAAGGCATTAGTTTTAGACAAAGATTCCAAGTTTACATTCAAATTTTGGCAAGGTTTGTTCAAAGGATTTGGGACAAATTTGAATCTTAGTACGACATATCACCCAGAGTTAGATGGAAAAAAAGAAAGGACCAATAGGATAATTGAAGACATGCTTAGGATGTATGTGATGGATCATCCATCAAAATAGAAAGACTACATTCACTTAGTGGAGTTTATCTAGAATAATGGGCATCATGCCTCATTCAAAATGAGTCATGTTGAAGCTTTGTATGGCATAAAGTGTAACACACCTATGAGTTGGGATAACCCAGCAGACAGAGCCATCATTGGGCCAGATTTGTTAAAGGAAATGGAAGAGTAGATGACCAAGATCATGTAGAATTTAAAGGTTTCCCGTGACAGGCATAAAATTTATGCAGACAAGAACAAAACTTTCATAGATTTTAAAGTGGGAGAACATGTTTTCTTAAAAGTGAAAGAAAAAATAAGTTTGATAATATTGGGTTGTTTCCCAAAGTTGGAAGTGAGATATTGTGGACCTTTCAAAATATTAAAGAAGATATGGCAAGTTGCATACATGTTAGAATTTTTTTCATCCATGAGAATGCATAAGGTTTTTCATGTATTGTTATTAAAGAAATATGTGTCTGACCCTAACCGCATAATTAATTGGACTGTGATTCAGGTGGAAAACCAAGGTTATTTTTGGGTGGAACTACTACACATCATCGACCGGAAAGTCAAAGTGCTCTGGAACAAAGAGATAGGGTTGGTAAGGGTTTAATGGGCCTACTACTTTCCTAAATATGAAACATGGGAGCATAAAGAAACCATGCAGGAGGAATACCCACAACTTTTTGTCAATTTTGAAGAAAATAGAAGTTGAAAATGCAAGACTCCATTTTTTAGCAGCTAGTTATCGGAACCACATCTTTGAAATTCTTGGCCACTTGTGTTGATAGCCTTGATAAGAGAATGGTGTATCATGTTGGACTAAAGGCAGTGAAGGGGGCACATTCCTTAGATTAGTAGGTTGAGAAGAATGAGAGATTATGGTTGGGACTATTGTTGGAGGGTAAAATTTGCAGAAATTTGTTTTTATTTTCTAAACATTGTAATGTAAATTTGTATATGTTTTTAGCATAGTGCAGTGCATTGAGGACGATGCAAAATTGTAGGGGATGGGTAATGTAACATCCCCACTATAATCCTCAGTTTAATTAATGCATAAGGTAGATATAGATGTGGCTATGGCCAAATAATGTAAATGTGAAATCTATTTTATGAATTGTAAATAAATATAAGGTAATACGAGTTGTTGGGATATGGATAGAGATGGGGGATGATTAATCCACAAGGGAGGGGGAATGCCTAGAGAGTGTCCAAGAGGGGGTCCAAAGGGAATAATTTATGGGTATTAATTCAAACTCACATTTCTAATTATTATTATCATTTGGGAAACCTTCTATTTTTGGTTGAGTGTATTAGATCCCAATCAATGAATATCTGTCATAGGGTGGGTGTGAGAGTCACATCCCATAGTTATTGGAGAGAATGAGGATGAAGTACAGTCAACATTGGGTAGAATGAACATTCAATTGTCTTAAGAAAGGAGAAGAAATTTGTATGGGTAGTAGGAGGCAGTTTTAGACATTCAGTGGGGACATGAACAACAAGAGAAAACGGGGAAGAAGAGCTTGGGCGTTGAAACAACAAGGCTGGGAAAATTCTTGAGCATGTTGGAGCAGTTTTGGAGATGGAAATTGAAGAGCCAGGTTTCCATGCCTGGAGAGTGAACTCCTAGGTGAGTTGCATTGTATCAGCAAGTGTTTCTTGTTGTTTTTGCTAGTAGTTTTTTCTAACAGTGAATTCGCTTGAGTTCTCAGCTGAGAGATTCATAGCTACTTGTACAAGAGATACCCTACTAAACGAATGGGATGCATGATGTACTAAGAGCAGTGAAGGGGT
This sequence comes from Picea engelmannii, assembly GCA_009831015.1. Taxonomy (NCBI): domain Eukaryota; kingdom Viridiplantae; phylum Streptophyta; class Pinopsida; order Pinales; family Pinaceae; genus Picea; species Picea engelmannii. Next base: position 356,428 of record ML797790.1, on the reverse strand, counting down.
ATATTCCTTGGGTTGGATAGGTCAAGAAAAAGAGAGCTAGAGGAAATTTGGGATAGCTATAGGAGAGAACCAGTGGGTTGTGTGATATTGAGTTGTGAGGGGACTGTGAGAGGCACCCTTCTCTTGTGGATTCCTAGCACCATATCAAGGGTGACTTGATGTTGAGATATAGAACACCAGTCATCTATGGTTGGGTGGAACTTCCTTCCCAAACAGCTAGTTTCATAAACGTTTTATAAAGATAAGTGTATACTTATTTTATGTGTCATTTAGTGAGTTTAATTGTTGTTGTTTAATTTGTGTATGTGAATGGCTTAATTGTTATTTTGAATGAGTCTTTTTCTACAATTCATTTTCATCTAGACTATTGTAGATGCATGTCATTCATGGGCATCAAAAACTGGTTTAAAATGTGTATAAAACGTAGCTGGTAAGCTATAGTAAATAAATCAGCAAGAAGAAATTTTTGTTTTTATGTGTATTTCCGCTTAGTAATGTTTCATGGTTAAAATGGGGGACGTTACACTCCACTAGCCATTATACTTGTACACTATTTTTTCACCATTGTTTCATCAATATAAATTGGTTTTCACAGTATCTCCATGTTTCTTTTATGTGTTAATGATATCTTTCATTTCCTTCTCAACATAATCCAAATTAGCGCATGTGGTGTTTCTTAGGTCTATAATGGGTGAAAGGATCATCTAGACTGAAGGCTAGATTGTCTCAGATTGGGGGTGGAGCATCCCCTACTGGTTCAACATATATAGAATAAATAACCACAATAACTAGTCAATTTAAGCATAATCTTACTAAAATCACATTGCATGTTAAATATATGGTATAAACTAAATTAGTGTAACTAAGAATATGATTATGTTTACCTCTCTAGTGGTGAATTGGATCATCAGGAAATGGAATGTTTTAAACCATACACAAATCCATGTCCAAAGTCTATCTCAAGCTCCACTAGATCACCATCAATCATATTAATCACAATCTTATTAACTCTTTGGCACGGTTCAATGGAATACCCTCTATTGGACATCATCGCACCCCATGTGTGCATGCATGGAGTGATTAATGGATAGCCAAGAATGAAAGAATTGTTGGACATTGGGTTCATTGCTTCTTGCAAGTTTCGTGACATGGTTTAATCCCCTCTCGTGGATCCTAACTCTGGTGATTGTGGCGGAGATTAACGCCTACAATTTTTGGTCTAATGACAATTGTAGACCATCAAATGGTATCAGAGTGGCAGGTCTTGATTTCAAAACTCGCTCGGCATTTGTTGGGGGGGAGATGGTTGGACATTGGGTTCAACGCTTCCCACGAATTTCGTGACATGGGTTAACCCCCTCTCTTGGATCCTAACTATGGTGATTGTAGCGGAGATTAATGCATGTGGGTTTTGGTCTAACGACAATCATATTCCATCAAGCGTGTGTAGGTTGAGTAGCTTAAAACCTCTAAAAAATAGAGAACATAATTCTAATCCATGTGGGAATCCAAACCCCACGCACCTCTAGAAATGAGCCAAGTCCAACACATGGTATTTAACCATATCAAAAATATCCAACTCCACTTATAAAGAGTGTGGTGAGAAATTATTTGATCAGCATAATAGAGCATCCTGCAATATGTATGTTTTCCCCACCTAAGATGATGGATATATCCCCAAGGATAACACTAACAATATGTACCTCTTGACGCTGAAAATGGATAATGATCATCTAGCTTCTCCTCATTTGGAAGTCTCGTGCCTCAATGGTCGCTTAATTGATATACTTAAGGAATTTTTTTATTTATGTCCCCATGGTAATACAATTAGGGATATTAGGGAAATTGGGAGCATCTCGCCCGTTCTTGAACAAGACAATAATAAATTACATATCATCCTATGTCGAGGCATATTGGTTGTCCACCCCAACTGTGAGTGGTTGTTGACCCTAATCCCAACATTAGATGGATTGTCTCATGAAACCGTGCTTCACCTTTAGGGATTTACCATCCTCATAATATTTTAAGTGGTAATCATCCATCAAGAGATAACATGTATCATATGTAATGGGGTTTGAGATTATCGCGTGTGACTCCCATGCTAGCAACATCAAGTAGTTCTTCAGCGTAGGCCAGTGGAAATTATAAAAAAAATGCAAATCAATTATTAATCCAATAATAAATATAATTAATTCATTGGGTACATTTTGTTGTAGCATAAGCACCATTATACCATAAAAAAAATTTAAAAAATGATGCCCCATTGCACCAAATAAAAAATAACACAACGATGCACCTCTATCTACATAAAGCACCACTAATGGTGTTCTCTATGATAATATGTGCATTGTATGATGTGGCATTGTTCATAATTTGACCTTGTTATGATAAAGGTGATCCATGTAAATATGTGTGTGCCAACAATGTTGCCATGTTTTTTAATGGCATGTCATGCAGGGATTGCACCAATATACCCAATGTGAGCCAAGATTGGGAAAGGGCCAAAAATACCTTGATTAGTGAGATTTTCTCTATCCAAATCACTATCACAGTGCTTGCAGGACAAATTAGTGCATTATAGGTTATGTATAGGTAGCACAATTTGACCAACTCACAGTTTTAATACTACTCCTAAATATATGCACACTAGTGACATGTTGTGTCATTGTTTCCATGTAAATTGTCCACCAAAATATGTAAAAAGCACCAACATCGAGGGGTCTTATCATTCATTGGTGTGGATCATACTATGTGAAATAATCCATGATGTTCCTCAGGTTGTTCATGGCGAGGGAACAATGCCAAGACACCCTGTGAGGCTTAGAAGAAGCCTCTCCCGCTTTAGGATTTCTTGAAATAATCCAGAAGCCAGGGAGGTAACACTTTGTAACTTGAACGAAAAAAAATAAAAGTAGTTAGGCATCAAACCATTATCATAAGTCATTCCAAATATCTTAATAGCAATAAATAATGATTTTGAAACAAGACAACTTTACTCAATTCTTATCGGACTATATGTGAATAAAACTAGATCTCAACTTAAAACATATTATATATGAAATAAACTAAAATTGAATCACTTTGATTTAATAAGAAACAGGTTCTTAGGAAATAAATTAATCACATCAAATAAATAAAAGAAGTTAAATTAAAGCCATTACAGAATGATTTCATGAACAACATCCACATCCATACACAATAATAAATACTCAATGTATTTAGGTTAACAAATATTACTCACTGAAATATTTAAAAATTGATAACATCATAATAACCATGTATGTTATACTAAGAAAATTATCAGCTAAATAATGAATTAACTTCAATAAAAGCTCATGTCAAACCACTGAAAGGAATTCATGTTGTAATCAATAAATAAACAGATAAATCAAATCTAAACATATCAACAAAATAAAACACAAACACAACATAATGCCAACAGGAATCAATGTCGAATCTTATTTCAAACCATTAAATAAATGTTGTCAAAACATAGAAGAACCAGACAATGTCGTCGCAGCAAGTTCTTGGAAAGAAATGTATGAATTTCTAGAAAATGTCGACATTTTCAGAGTCTTCAAAAGATGTTTTTAGAAATATTTTCATAACTGTCAAAATAACTAACTTTAAACTAAAAAATTTAAATAAACTTAACTAAAATAACTACTTCTTGTTTTTCATCTTTGGACTGATTTGACTTTTCTTATTGGGTGGAGGATTGTTAGTTGTCAATTCTTTAATAATGATTTTCTTTCCTTGTTGGGCCGCTTTTCTTTGACATTGACTTTGATTACTCATTTCTGCAATACTTGTTGCTGCTTTGATTATTGTTCCACCTTCTTCTTCAGTTTGTGCAACCATTTCATGTCGGAGTTTCACAAGAACAAGCTTAAATCTAAGAATATCATGTTGATTAAGGTTGGTTGTCATTGATGTCAACCCTTGAAGAAAGCCCCGCAGCAGAAAGGTTTGGGTAATGGACCCAATATTGTTTTATGTAAAGATGAATCATTATTTTCTTGTCATGGTTGATAAGAAGTAAAGATGGAAGAACTCCAAAGTGGTCCCCTTATGGTGAAATCCCTCATGGGAAGACGCTTTGCAGAGTAAGAGAACCCATGCTTAATTGTGGAATAATGAGATTAAGGACAATGAATTTGTCAGGTAAACTATCCTATATGGATAGTGCTTGTCATTCCATTTCTGGTGGTATGTGGAACTTCACATAACTCCTCACGGTTAGAGAGTTATGGCCATGAGAAGTTGGAGACCCCAAGTTTGGGTAATGGACCCAAGTTTGTTTGATGGATAACG
>ML797790.1:281601-300660 GCA_009831015.1 Picea engelmannii | reverse complement strand
TCATGATATTTTCATGGCATTATGTATTACCTTGTGCTTTGTGTGATAATAACATTTAAAAAGTAAACATTTAAGGGTTGATTTTATGATTTTGTTTACAATAATGATGAGTTATTTTACCACATTATAAAAATGTGTCATTTCATACCCCAATTTTAGAATGGGTGCTACCGGTAGCAGTACTTTTCAATTTGATGGTTGATTTTGAGGTTTTGGTTTTAATGGTACCAAGTGATAAAAATTCGATTTCAAATGATCTCAAAATTTAACGTTTTGAAAAGAAAAAAGAAAAAAAAATCAAAAACATCATCTTCTTTTTTAGGTGTTGATTTTAAGGTTTTTCTAAGCTATTGTCTAAGTTTTGAAGGCCATGTTTTAAAAATGTTGTAATTTTGACCCCGTTTTAAAAAATGGTGCTATCGGTAGCACCACTTTTTGATTTGGGGGTTGATTTTGATGTTTTTTATGCAAAAATATGGGTTTTTTGGGCCAGAGTTCTCGTTTTGAGGTCACAGTTCTCATTAAGTCCGTAATTATGTTAATTGATCAGCTGCTAACCTCTATTTTCAAAATTCCATAGAAAAAATTCGAGGAGAAATGTAAACATGTGACTGATAAGGTTCCAATTCAAAACCATATATCATGATCACAATATATATTTTAAATAGGAACCAATCTCCTACTCTTAAGGTCGGACGTAGATATAATTTATGTTGGTAAGATACAGGAATCCTAGGAGGCTCTTGTCCCATAACAAGAGTGTATGTATTGAATAAAAACTCATTAGCAAACTCCAGATATTCTCCTTCAATTTCTACAAATGCTAAGAGAGAATTCCATTCCCTAGCTGGAAATTATTTCCCAGAATCATCCCTTTTTATTAGTTCAAGGCCTTTTATCTGATAAAATTCATACCGTGAAGATAAGACTAAAAATAAAAGATATGACTGGTATCTGAAAGATTTTCACTCTTCAAACAATGATAACTAAAATGAATAGCATTGGCTATAAATCCTGCAAAATCTAATTTAGAAACATTTTCAGTATCCATGAACTCATTCATAATAGCTAATGTGACCTCATCAATTTTAGTATCATTCACTTATCCCAGTATAGAGGTTATAACTGACACCATTAACTTAGCACTTAGAGAACAAACTTCAGTTTTAACTAGGAATTCCTCAAAGGTTAATGAAGAGTTTATAACAAACTTTTGAATTATAGTATTTCTTTCTTGGGTCGACTAGATTTCAACCTTTTTGAGAAGGTGAAGCTCAAGTATTATCGAGTTTGCAAGGGTTAAGTTTAACATTTGAGCCATGTCTCACGCAAACACATTACAAATATCTCTTTTTCCATCAGTTGGAACAATACATCATGTTTTTGCATTATAAAGCTTAGCAAAGGTCTAGACAAGGTCGGGATCACTGAAAACTTGAGGAGTGAGGGTCTGGAACAAACCACTCCTCCAAATCCATGAATTCTTTGAATTTTCTATAGTCTTGTGGCTAATAAGATCGCTAATTTGAGTCGCACACTCAGGATTCAACAAGGTATCGAATATATCATCTAGAAAATATTTAAAAATCTAGCTACCTTCCTCAGACACTTCATGAGGAGATTTCTTCTTTCTAGCAGACATACTACTTTTTTTATTATACTAGGAGCTTCTAATTTGAGAAAAACGAAGTGGGTTTCAATTACTTATCGCTTCAACGACCTGGGTATCAGACAAAATCTTCACTTGCTCGGGAGTTCCTTCTGCAACATTATTCAAATGCATAATGACCTAGTTCATCACCTTTCGTCATAAATAGTATGTATGTCTTCATCCTACACATGCAAAGATTTAATGCAATTAACGCACGAACGTGCCAATTTCTAATCAAATTTAATATAATTTGGTTGATCATAAATACGAATATGGTAAATACACCGTACATGTCATCATATGATTCCTTTGGAGTTATTTAAACCTTTATTAAACACATACCTTTTGTTCTAAATACAATGTGAACCGTTCGATTAAACCTTTTAGAAGCGGTTAGATCTTTTGGGCCCGAAAAAACTCATTAAAAGTTCGATTACTTCTATGCCTGAATTTAACATCGGTCGTTGATTTTGACGATCGTATGACCATTAGATATTTCGGGTGATAAATACTCAATTAAAATGTTAGTTGCTTTACACCCGAGAATAGTCCTAAGTCGTAGATATTTATTTATTTAGGACCGTTGGATCCTTTGGGTATTGAAGAACAGATTAACAAGGTCGTGACTTTGATCACGAAAAATGATCATGATCGTTGATCTTTATATTAAATACATGATTAGATCGATCTCATCATCAAATTTAAGGAATGTAAGTATCAGTTATTTCACAATGATTTAATCATATTTCAAAAAACTTTGTAAATCTAATCAGAAAACAATCTAGTTAGATGAAAAGTAACTAGATTATAAAATCATGGCATAAAGAATTTACAAGGAAAAAATTTATAAGTATAACCAAATTTAGTTACAACAATCCCCAAGGCACACTATTATATTGCTCCCATTAAATGTTGGTGCACTGGAAGTTAGTGTGTTTAACAACAAAATATACACACTAAAGAATAGTGCACTAACACAAAACACAAAAAAACTAAACTAAAAATGTTTAAACATGACACTTTATAAAAGGTTACATGGATTAGTGATTTCTCGTAAGGATCCATGTCACCGAATGGAAAATAAATTGAAAACGAGGCTTTTGGGATGAATTAAAACCCTAAACTCCATGGATATTATATGTCAATGCTTAATGGATAATGAGAGATTAGTAAGGGAGGTGGGATGATTAAACTTAAGAAGGCCTACTAGTGATACAGAGGAGGAATGGAGCACAGGTTGTGTAATGCACTGACAAAGTAAAAAATAAAATTCTTTCTTTTTACTTTTATATTCGAGATGGTTGACTTATGTTATTGATGCAGTTGTGCATTGTTATTAGATACACATTGTTTGGAAAAATGTGGTCTTATTCAAAATTGGTCTTTTAAAAGAAATATATTGTGGCATAAAATAATAGGAGCAATATATGATATTGAATGTGTGTGTTGGATTTTTGAACTAGTGTGTTTTAATTAATGTGGAGAACTACCAAGATGCTTGATGGTGGACACCAAAGAATGACAAGTTTTGCACAAATCACACTATTAAAAAGTATAACAATGTGCTAGGAAACATTAGGAGCATCATATGAAAAATGGACAATAAATGAAGTTAGAGTCATGTGATTTAAGTGTTGCAAAGCAAAATTTATGGTGTGTCATATGAACACAAAAGCATTGACATGTTTTTTTTTAAATGAACTTTCATTGGAAATGTGTATGTTTCCATGAAGAGCATTAGCATACAAAAGATGGCATTCATGTCTTATTCCTCCAATGTGTGTGTGTGTGTGTGTGTGTGTCTTGGAGCACCAATGTGCCAATGAGTGAATCCCACTAGTATGTTGATGAGGATATGGTGCATCAAAGGTCGACATTAATGAAAAATTCCACCCACCATCTATGCTAAGTCTCCATTGAAAAATCACAACAAATAAGATCCTTTAAAAATCACTTCGACAAAAAACCTCTGCTAAAAGTTTATTTCCTAGTAGTAATAATATTTTATTTGACTTATACAATGATGAGAATAGGTAGCATGCATGAGTGATATGAACATGCTAAGTTGTAATGTTCCCAAGCATAATTGCCTAGAACTTAAGTCTAAGACTTTCTTGTTGAAGTGTTTTTGTTTAATGTTTTGCAGATTGTTTCTCAAATTTGCACATGGAGTGGATTTTAAAGATTTTGCAGCATAGAAATGATAGAAATGGAACAATAATAGAATATAAGAAAGATACAAGTAGAGTAACACAATAAAGTAGCCACAAAACCTCCATACAAGAGATACACAGATCTGAGAGAGATATGAAAGTTACAAGTGTTGTGACTGGATACTCTTCCAAATTACCCTGCAATAAGTAGGAATGAGGCTTCCTAGACTCCCAATGGCTGCATGCAAGTGGAAAAGATCAATTTTTTTCCCTTTAAGCTTTGGCACCTCCAAATCTAGTTGAGTTGTGCCCCAACTGGTTGTATCAACCTTAGAAAATTTGGCTTCCTCAAATAAAGCCCCCAAACCCTTGTAGAAGGTTGTCAAACTATAGATTTGTAGATGTAGAACTCATATGAAGAGATCCCTTAGCTAAAATAATATATTTATCTCTCCAACTCACTGAATATCCAAGGAAGAGTGTGCCCCTCTTCAGAAATTTTCCCAAGTGCCACAATAAATAATTATGTAGAAGAAACCCCTCCAAAATAGATGAGAAAAGGTGCTCTAGGGTTGGAAACCCCTTCTAAAACAAGTTTGGACTCAAACCTCCCCTCCACAATCCAAATCAAACTCTCGCTTCATCAATAGTGTTCCCTACCTATAGAAATCATCTAGATCTACACCCTCTCTTCTCAACCCATTGCTGGAACTGATCTAGGAATGAATAGAATAGTGAGGGTGGGATCTTTCACCACTTTGACCAAGCTTGGATCAAGAACAGAGGATTATTTCACCTCCTTGCTTATCTCTAGGGTTTGTTTACTCAAAACCCTCAAAATGTAAGTTGCATAGCTCAAGAAGAAAATGAGAGAAAATGACATGAATGATGAGTGAGGCGCCCTCCTCTCTCTTTTATACCTCCATCTTCTAATTTTCACTAAGTTAATTTATTGACTTCTAAAGTATTATTTCATTTCCTCCTCTAAGACAATTAACTTTTTTTGTTGTTTAATCAAAGTCACTTTAATAATATAACATGTTACTCCTTAGTGACCACTTGTGCGCCTCTTATCCCCTTTTTCCTTATGAAACTATAGTCTAGAGGGGTGACTAGACTACTAAGTCTTTTAACAACCTTGTCAAGTAGAAGGGGACATTACATAAGCCCAACATATTTATTGAAGGGATTGACAAGATTCATGAATAAGTGAAAAAGGTTTTGAATGAATCTCCAATGAAATGTGAGAAGAGACATGATCGACATAGGTAAGATCATGCTTTCAAAGTCAGTGATTTGGTATGGTTGCACTTATCCAAAGAAAGGTTCAAGGTATCAAATAAGAATCCCAAGGCCGTTAGGTGTGAACCATTCAATATTTTGAAGCAAGTGGCTAGGAAAGCATTCTAACTCAAGATGTTATCTTACATGTGTTTTTATTTGATGATGAATGCTAATTTGTTGAATTTGTTTGAAACGTCGATGCTAGAAGTTGATCAAGGAATATATTCGATTGAACATACCATGGATGAGTTGTTTCTCGACCAACAAGTAGTGTTGGATGTATATTGACTTTATGATAGCAAGTTCCAAAGGAATTTAAAGGGTGATCCAAGATTATACAGAGTTCAAAAAAAAGTCAAGTTTCCCAAATAGTGTAGTAGTATAGTAAGCAACAAGCTCAACAATTATTTATGGACTTAAAAACATTTGAAGTTTATAGGGATCATCAACCTCCCAATGGAGAGGTATGATCTATCAAATAACATCGTTGAACCAACCTTGGGAAAATGGTTATGTCCCATGGAAAAAGGATTGGTCCAAGTTGGATCTAGTAAAACCAAAGGAATATGAACACGATGGAGATTGATGAAGGAAGACTGAAGGAGATCGATCAATGGAAGAAGCCACATTGGATTAGGTTCAAAAATGTTTTATCAATGCTAAACTCATCCATGAAAGGTTCATCAACGATGACATGTCCACCATTGTGGAAAAAGCATGTAGACATTGTGAAAGCCTTTACCAACCATGTCAATGCAAGTTTCCATCGACATTGTTGTCATATTAGTCATAGAAAGTTGAAGAGATTCAACCAATTTACATTGACCCTAAACCATGTTCATCGATTATAACCACTTAGGAGAATCAATGGTAGCCAGTTGACAATTATAGGAAGTTGAACTACCATAACCAATTCTTGTTGAGGTTCAATATTTAAAGAGGACAAGAACTACAATAGGGTTTTGGATAGTGCCACTCACTCTTGGGTTCAACAAGTTGCTCTAGTTAGAAATTTGTCATGGTATGATGTATTTGTTATCGCTTATCACATATTTTGTTTATAGGAAACATTATCTCTCATAAGGCTTGAAGGTTGAATGTTTATAGTTTAGTTGTGTTGTGGCCTAGCAATGCTTATAACTTTGTAATCGCTAAGCTTTGTTGTAACTTTTGATGTAAATAAGGTTATGGAGTTTTCATTCCCGTGAATTTTTTCTTGTTTATAAACTTATCTTTGTGACTTTTTACATGGATTTTGTGTTTTTTGTTGATGTCCACTGATAACAAATACATATAGGATTTGAATTTGTTAATGTCCTTTTCTACAACTCGTTGTGACAAAAGGACAAATATTTGATTCCCATTTAGTTTGTAAAGTTTGCTCCACAACGAGATTCGTTAGGATTGGTTGGTGAATTTCCTAACTAGTCCAAAACAAGCAAACATAAAGGACAATACAACCAATTAACAAATCATTTACTCACGATAAGGATAAAAAACTCTATTTGAATTCTCAAAGTTGCATTAACATCTAATTCCATTGCCTAGAGGACTATCATTTCTACCTTCGATGTACTAGGGTCCATTGCTACTTTGGGGTAGACTCCTTATCTCTACAAAGATATGACATTGGATCACAATAGGCCTTCCTCAACCCTCAACTCGACTAGTCGAGTACTTATAATTTACACGACATACCTTTTTTTCTCATCGCAACCACTTGAATTGGGATACATGCTTGATCTTTATTATGACACATTCCCCTTCAACAAATCATCCATGTGGCATCACCAATAATCAACATGAATAATTGGGATACATGCTTGATCTATATTCCTTGGCATCGTCATGAAAATATCTTAGTTGACTTGGTCAAGGTACCCATGATCTTTAACAATCAAAGTTGATTTGGTCCACTCCAATACCACTTTAACGGATGGGTTTCTAGAAATATTAGGAGTTTTTTATTCCATTGTCTAACTTTATAACCATCAAATTGATGCCATATTCTATCCATTCTCTTATATACATGTAAACACTCCACATGTAAATGACTGAAGTTAGTCATCATAGAAATATCATGAATTTATGCCATCTCTTCTTCCTCTTCCTAGCCATGATTTATGTAGAAACATCTTTATTGGTTAATTTGAACTATAATGTTTATGCATATTGAGAGTGAAGTTGGTTTCTTTTTCAGTTTCAAGCCTCACTTTTCTTCATTGATATGCAAAGTGGATTTTTTATTTTCATAAAACCTAGAAAAAGTTTAGTAAAATGGATTTGCTTTTGGTTGCACTCAATGGAAAAAGTCATTGAGGATGAAACAACCAAGTTTATCTTTAGATTCCTATAGCCTCATCCTAAGTACCATTTCTTAATAGGCCCCTTCAATGGTTGTGTGAACCCCCTCAACCCTTACTATGATCAAGATAAAAATCACTCTATCTAGCTTCTTGAACATCGGAAATTAGTTGTTCAAGAGAAAAGATGAAGGGGAAGACTTCTTATGCAGTTACATGACTTTATATTTTTGGGGTTACATGATTGAACTATGCTACAACTACTTTCATGGTTTAGAGTCACATTGATTCCTTACATTGCTTTGACCCATGCCACTCTTGTAGATCATTATTTTGTATCAAAAATAGATATAAATTTGAGCTAGTATTTGTTTTGATTTGCAATATCTCTTTTGGCTATGTTGTCTGTCTATGTCCTTGTATGTTTTGGTTTGAGTTTCATGTAACACTTAATCACTTAAGTATCATAACTGTGCAATTTTCTTCAACACACTTCGGTAGCGTTAATCCACTTATTCAATCCTAATTGCTTCCAGTTGGTCAAGTTTATGATTACGGGAGATCGCCACTTGTTGTGATCAAACACCATAAACTACTTGTTAATTATGTTCATTGCAACATAAGTCGTAGTATGAACTAATATTCTCACAGTTAACGAGACTATATTGCACCTAGGTGGTCGATCCTACCTCAGTTCCAGTTCAACTTGAGTAGGGCAAGGCCAGCTTCTACCATACAATGATTAAAATATTAAGATTTTTAAAATAAGTATCACTAGGGGAGACCTTTCAAAACATCCCTACTAGATTGTAAAATGGTAGTTCTTAGTAAAAAGTTATTATTTTTGAACTAATAATAATAAATGTTGGCTCTATTCCTTGAATTGTGTTGTACTATGAATCTGTTGTGTAAATAACTACTTATTAATTTCTCAATTTTTACTATTATCACCTCGAAGGATTTTATTTTTTTGAAGGAAAACTTCGTGGGATCCCCCCTCTTCTCTGGAATATCCAGATGGAGGAAAATTCCACTTCCAGCCATAATAACAACTAGTAATCCAATGGGACTCATTCGTTTTTAACCTTAGCTAGATTTGAACATGAGACCTCGTGACGAACTCCCCTTTGAAACAATCTATTCAAATCATTTGAGCTAACTCACTAGACTTAGCGCCTCGAAGGATATGTTTTTTTCTAAGGAAACCCAAGGGATGCTTCCCCACAATTGTGGATAACATCACTAGTAAATTTGTCGATGTAGATTAGTATATCTAACTTAGGGGGATTCTAACTAGGCACATGCCGATAAGGAACAAATAAAATGCCTAGTGACATTGGTGACAATCACTTGAGCTAACTCCTTAGGCTAAAATGTTTGGAAACATCTCATCCCATCCTCAAGCACATAAGCAAGAGTGATATTGTTGGTACCTTTCCAACCCCAATCAACCCATGAGGGAAAAACATGTCATAAACAGGATTTGAGGTTAGGTGGGAAAGATAACAACTTCTCCTCTTAACCACCCAATCTTTACCCAATTGACTAAAATGTTTGGAAACATCTTGTCCCACCCTCAAACACTTGGTGAGAGTGATATGGTTGGTACATTGTTAGCCCCAATCTATCCATGAGGGGAATACACAACAAAGCGGGATTTGAACATGGGTGGGGAGAATAACAACTTCTCCACTTAACCACCCAAGCTAGACCCAATTGGAAAAATGTTTGGAAACATATTGTACTACCCTCGAGAACTTAAGAAAGAGTATGATTAATGGTACCTTGTCATCCCCAATTGATGCACTAGAGATAAACATGTCACAAGTGGAATTTGAACTTGGGTGGCAATACAACAACTTCTCTTGTTAACCACCTATGCACATTGAAGGATATGTGTGTGTGTGTATGAAATAAATGAAATATGTCATGCATAAATTGCTTAAAGTTACCAAGGATGTTGAGTAACGGGTAGTAAAGTTTTATATCTCTTATTTGTTTCTCAATACATTTTCTGTGCAAATCGTTTTAATCTTTGTATTTGATTAAACTTGATAGTTTTGAATCGAAGCCACTTTGTTATTTTGTAAGTCCGATATCAACTTTTGTTTTGTAGATTCAATATGAACAAAGGCTTTTCATATTGCTACTTTAATTATGATAAATGAATTTTCTCCTTTGCAATGATTATCTATAGACCTCTCTCTCCCTATCTCTCTCTAACTCTACATACTAATCTCCTAATCATTTTTTTTAAATAAAATATACTTTGAGAAAAATTACATAGGGGGGCTCTGCAGTCCGATGGCGAGTTTCTTTACTAAGGCACAAAGGTTAGGAGTGCAAAACTCAACGATATAATTCTTTAAGTTAGGGTTTCTGTAGGATATGGAGGAAGAACTCCTAGACTATTCTCCAAACCAATTGGAAAGGATAAATATATGGGCTTCACCGATATCTATTCTGCTCAAACCATAAAGATAGACCGCTCCTAGAGGGTGTTAGACTTATTGGAGGATGAGGCACGAAGATCGGTATGTGAGGAAGACATTGGGTTTTCCTTAGGCGTGTACATACACTTTGTCCTATGATTATTTCTAAGAGCCAATGGGAAAAGGCTAGCTCTTTCAAGTTCCACCTCTGGGCCCAGAGGTGCATACTTTGACACACGTGCAAACCCATGGATGTTCTTTGATCGATCCATAAAATGATAGGAATTTGGTGATGGGGATGCCTCAAAGGTCCAATCATAGTAATGACATGCAACCAAATTGTTGGGAAATCTTTGCTCATGTTTTTATGAGAATTCCAAAATCGATGTCGAACTCTTTTGTCTTCTATGGTGCCACATCTGTAAGCTACCCGAAAGGAGCAATCGCAAGGGGATATCTGCAGCCTGGAGTGAATAAAGGTGGTGAATATGAGGTGTTGATAACCCTTGAGAAATATTTATGAAGAAAATATTGTTGGTTAACTTGGGATATCACTCTGAACCTTGTCCCGCAGATTTTATCAAGCCTTTTATGGGAGTGCGTAAATTGAGTGGAGGAGTAGGGTTCATTTCAAAGGTTGACGAGTAAGGTCTCCTTTACATGATGAGTAGATTCAAGAATAACCCCCATCCTTTAAACGATTCATTCCTTTCCACAAGTTAAAAAAACCCCCCAAAGAATAATTGTGTAAAGTCTAAAGGGAAGCCTACAAAATTGGTGTTAGGAGAAGACATAACTTTGTCTAAAGCGACAGAGATGGTTAATGTGGTGATTGTTGGCAGAGCTCGGGGATGGGGGTGGAGTTTTAGAATGAAGTCACTAATGATATGGGTGGATAAGAATTGGTCAACACACTTGAAATACCCTACTTCTGTGATGTTTTTGGAACGAGGATGGTTCACCAAACCCATGAGGAAGTTGAATGGGCACTATCTGGCATATGGAGCATTGAATTGTCCCTGCTTTTTATAAAAAGATGGATGCCCTTTTTTCATGCTAGTAGAGAAAATTTAAATTTAGCATTGGTTTGGGTGAGACTCCTTGAGCTTCCTCTAGATTTCTGGTCAATCGACATATTCAAGATCTATCCTTCCTTGATTCCGGGGAAATGTTAGTTGCGAGAATATTGGTAAGGTTGGATGTTTGAGATGGCTTAGCGGAGGGCTTGGAAATCACATTGATCCGGATTTTATGAGCAGAACGGAATGACTACAGATTATTAACAGGTGCTTAACACAAAATAACAGAGATACAGTAAAATTGGTTTTTTATTCAATAACGAAATAAGTTGAAACTGTAAAATGCAGCGGAAACAAACTTGTTGGAATGATGGCAGCTTATCTCTGAGAAGAGATATGACGGTTGCGCTCATTGGCAAGAAGATGATTACAGTGAGGCTCTAAAGGACTTTTTACAATAAGCAGGAATGCCAAAAACCCTAGACATCCAAAAACCTAACCCTAGGAGATGAAGTGCCAAAAGTCATGTGGGCACTGTTTGGGTAAGTTAGTACATCAACTTTCTGTGGTCATAACTTTTGCATATGATCTCCGTTTTAGGCGTATGATAGCCAGTTGGAAAGGTATCGTTGAGGAGATTCATTGTAGGCACAATATCAAAGGAACTTCCATATTGCAAACCTGGTTTCCCAAAAAAACATCGTTTAGGGCCTTAAAACGGCTTCGGAAGTGAAAACTGCTAAAAATAGTAATTTACCAAAATTGCCAGAAAATTGTTTTGAGCCAGTTGGAAAATGTGGGTGGTCACCGATATCCACTTGGATCACACATGGAAGCCACACACTCATATTCAAAGATTGGATTATGAGGGGGTCCCTTTCAGATGTTGGTGTTCTAATTGTTATGGGCACATTGCAAAACACTATAATCTGTCTTTCCAACATCTGTTAGGAAAGGGTTCAATGGGACCCGGTAAGAGACGACATGTCTCTATGGAAGTAGAAACAAAGAAATATATTAAGGGACGTGATACAAATCAAGAGCTTACAGAAACAAGTGGTGTCGAGACTCACAACTTGGGGCTTTCAGATCCATTAGAAGACCTTCAAAAGGTCATTATTCCATATATTTTGAAGGGTGCACATAAGTATTTTTAGGAAGGGATTAAAGTCGATGGTGAGGAGGAGGTGCCATAATCTAGGCAGTTTCCAGCTCTAAGATTCAGACCCTTCTCAACTGGTGATTCTTACACTTATTTCCCTCCTCTTAATCTGACTCCTCTTCCTTTGTCCAATGGGTGGTGTCAAAGTTATGGGTAGGGCTTATCCCTAATTGAAGAAGGGTTACCCTTAGCACTTAGAAATATGTCCTTCTTCAACTCCTAATCTAAGGCCATTGACAGCAGGGGTGTACTTTCACCCTCCCTCGATCCTCCCTCCCCTTCACAATTGTATGTGCCCCTCCCACTATCAGAAGAAGAAGAATCCAGTTATAATCTTAGGTCGAGGGGGGAAACCATTGAATCTGGACCACAAAAAGGTGTTGTGGGTCTAGGAAATTTCCCTTCAAGCACAAACAATGGGAGGGGGAGGGGAAGACATTCTTTCCTATCTAAATCTCGAGAAAGAGATAGAGTGGATGTGGCATCCATAAAACAACTCCCTATCAAAGGGGTGCTAAGAGCAGTGAGAGCCCTTGTATGTGTTTCTCAATGAAATTTCTCTCTTTCAATTGTCAAGGTTTGCAATCCCATCTAAAAAAAATGCCTTTAAGAGGATGGTGGAATCCATCCACGTGGATGTCATTCTTCTACAAGAGACGTTGGAGGATGAGGAAATTGTTTGCAAATTCCTAGAAGCATTGTTAAAGGGTTGGTGTTTTTCTGCAATAGATGTTAACAGTCGGTAAGGGGATTTGGTGACAAGTTGGAAACCTAAAAAATTAAATGCTACTAACCAATGGTTATTGGGTTCATGTCTTGGTCTCGAGGTCACCTCACAATATATTGGGTTGAGATTCTTGGCCTTAAAGATATATGGATCATATGTGGAGCGAGCCTCTTTCTAGGATTCTTTGATGCAAAAGTCTTTGTTAAAAATTGATATGTTGGTTATGGGAGGGGACTTAAACTTCACATTCGGATTGGGTGAAGTCTAGGGCTCTTGTGCATTTAGGGATTATTTGACATACTAAATTTTGTTGAAATTTGATGAAAGAAATTCAATTGATGTGGAGCATGTTAAAATTCAGGCCACTTCGAGGAACAAAAGGATTGGGATGGAGTTTTTAGCCAAAAGAGTGGATCACTATTTAGTCTCAGAGAAGTTATTAGATAGTTTATTTAGGGTTAGACAGTGGATTTATAGTGGAGGAGAAACAAATCATTACCCAATTGTATTAGAATTGGAAGGGAGGACTCAAAAACCAGGGAACCCTTTCAAATTATTTTTGGGATGGTTGCGACAGGACAAGTTCATGGAATTGGTAAAAAATAAGTGGATCCCCTTTGATGGAACAATGGAAGCCTCATCATCATTACAATTCGTTGCAGATTTGAGAAGTCTCAAGCAAGATGTCATTGGTTGGGCTCATCAAAAGTGCTTTAAATATGAACAAGCTCTTGGGGAGGTAGAAGAGAAACACAGATCCATCTATGAGACGAAGGAAGGAGGTTATGGTTTGAAAGAAGCAAAATAGGTTTTGTTGACTCTAGAATCTAAAAGGAGGATACTATTAGATGAGGAGGATGCTTGGTGCCTAAAAAGCAGGGTGATATGGTTATAATGTGGGGATGAGAATACATTTTTTTTCATGCATTTTCTAAAGGGCGCATAATCAAAAACACAATCTGGCAATTGAAACGAGTTGAAGGAAGGGAAGTGGACACTTTTGGGAGGCTTGGAAGAATTGGGAAGAAATCATTTCTAGGATTTATACAAATCCGAGGAGAGAGCTACCATAGTAGATATTGTAAGGATTTCCCAGGTCTTTCCAAATTTCGTCACCATGGATGATAATCACAGTTTGATGGCAGAGGTTACAAAAGAAGAGATCAAGATAGTCCTCCAAAGCTTTCAAAAAGACAAAATTCTTAGGTCGGATGGGTGGCACATTGAATTCTATCAAGGGTGTTATGAGGTGATAGGGAAAGACCTTTCAAGGGTTGTGGAAGAATCTAGAAAAGAGGGGAAGATGTTGGCTCATTTCAACTCAACTTTCATTGTTCTAATATTGAAGGATGATAACCCTCATATTTTTGATGATTTAAGGCATATCTCATTGTGCAATAGCATATACAAAATTGTTCTAAAATTAATTGCTAAAAGAGTAAAGGCTCTACTATGAAAATCAATATCCAGTGAAAATTTTGGTTTTTTGGAGGGGTGACAGATACATGAGGCAATCAAAATAGCTCAGGAAGGCCTTCACAGTGTCAAATCTTGAAATATGAAGGTTTTTATCATTAAAATAGATTTATCAAAGGCATAAGATTGGGTTAATTAGCTCTATATAAGATTGTTGCTAACACATCTAAGGTTTGAGTTTCCCATTATAAATTGGATCCTAAGTTGCTTCACCTCGGTTTCCTCTGTTGTTCTGATCAATGGAACAACAACACCCTTATTTTGGGCTAAAAGGAGCCTCCATCAAGGATGCTTGATGTCTCCATTGTTGTTTTTTCTAATGGTGGAAGGGCTCAGCCATTCTATAGAGGTTGCAAAGAGAGAAGGTGTTTTTCAAGGGATTCATGTTGTTGGGACTTTATATCACTCCCACTTACTTTTTGTAGATGACATTTTGATTTTCTGCAATGGAATGAGAAGGGATGCCAAGAAGATAAAGAAAATATTGGATTTATTCACTTGAGCCACTAGAATGCTTATAAACATTGGTAAGTCCTCAATTTCTTTATATAACATTGAGGCGTCAATCTCTAATCTCTATAGGATTCTTTCTCCATATGTTGTGAATGATCCAAACCAGGGCCTGAAGTATATGGGATTTTATCTTAAGACAAATATGTATTGCCTTGAGCACTGGAACTGGTTAGTGGCAAAGATTGAAAAAAGGTTATCCCTGTGGAGTCATAGATGATTATCACAGGCAGGAAGACTCACCCTTGTTAAATAATTTTAGAAGAAATTACTGTATATTGGATGTCGCTCTCATAGATTTTGAAAGGCACTCTTGAGAAGATTAGGAAAATTATTTTTAAATTTCTGTGGGGAGGTGCATAATATCACTTTTGTATGTTGTGGTTTAAATTGAAATTTATTGTTGTCCTAAAGGCATTGGGAGGGTGGGGACTCAAAAACATTTTTCTCTTTTCAAGAGCCTTAGAAGCCAAGAGTGTGTGGAGGTTATTGTTGGGGAAAGGCTTGTGGTGTCAATTGGTTGACTAGAAATACATAGCCCCAGATACATTGGAAGAATGGATTAGAGGGGAAAATAAGCATAAGACAGATATCTCAGTGATCTGGAAGGTTGTTCTAAAATATGTTTCTCTCATAGGGGATGACCAAGCATGGAAGATTTAAGATGGCTCCAGGCTACATATAGGCATGGATTCATGGATGGGGTGTGATGAACATTATACCCTATCTATCCCTTTTGTATAATTGTTATGGGAGCGTGGTTATCTGATCCATGATCTTTTCATCGATGACTTATCAAAAGAATTACATTAAAGAGTGTAAATGAAAGCTTATGTGAAACATAATTAAATAGGACATAATCATGGAGAAAAGATGAGAAGTAGAGCAAGAACACAAGACTTGATAAAGGAGTTCATCCCAAGAATGGACTACGTCTCTCGGCCTGCTTCGAGGTGGAGAGGATTTATATTATCTCAACAATAAAAAAATTGGCATAAATACATCATTATACATAAAGTCTGAAAAATGGCCTTTTGATTTGTTGCCCAGATGCAAAAATGGACATCCCCAGTGGACTCGTGGTGAGAAAACGTGTAGAAATGACTGTCAAATCATGAAATTTTGACATTGCTCATCCTAGTCACCTCCTGGGCTCTTTTCCTCGTAAATCGTGCAGGTAGTCTACAATTATTACTCAAACCTACATTGAAAATTATACCCAGACTATACTTGGGCACGGCCCCCGAACTCTAGTAGAAGGTCAAGTTTTAATAAATTTTGTGGGCGGACTTACCAAGTCCGCTCGTTGGCCCATTGGTGATTGGTATAAACTTAGAGATTATGGTTAGGGAGGTCAAACCCACTGGTCTCCCCTTCTTTGGCACCTATTATAACTTAAGTTTAATAGCCAACGGATATTACCATGGAAGATTCCCGCTAACTATAGGCATGGCGCCAACCCTTGATGGTGATGGGTGCATGGCTTATATGGTTGCCAACCCCTTTTTAATGATTCCAGGTACATCGACCGGGTTGTGTGGGATTCCATTACGATATGGGGGTCGCCAACTGATCCCGTGCCGACCGGCCCGACGACCATTTTTTTTGTTTTGTCATTGCCCATCCCTCATTGGGTGTTTTTGGCGTGCCACATGGCACTCGGGGATTGGGCTATGTGGCACCCTGCTACTTTCCAAATCTGTCAAGTCATCTTTTCCAGCCATCTCCATGTCATGCTACCATGTAGCAGCTCTTGGGTGGTGCCACATGGCACTCGCTAATTGACCCAAGTGGCCACCAAAATGTCAAATCATTGTGCCACATGGCAGCCTGTCATGTTTCCATGTGTCATATCGATGTCACTTTGTATGCACAATGATGGCGTCAGATGTATAGATGATGACATCAACATTGACTTTTGACTAGGTTGACCGCAACTTTGACTGGCCATATCTTCTTCGTTATGACTATGTTTGAGGTGTCGTTTGCGTCGATGGAAAGATTGTGACAAGATCTTCGACTTGGAACTATTTTAGCTGAGATTTAAAGACTTTTATTTTTTTCCCTCTAAGATCCTCCTCGATCATTCCTCCCCACTAAGAAGCTTTTAGTCCTCCAAAATCCTCATTAGTCAACTGGCAGGTAAGGGAATTTATCCCTCACTTTCTCTTTCTTGATCCACCATGCTTTACTTTGATGGGTGACCTTTAGGCCCACTCGAATATATTCTACATCACCCCTGCGAGAAGTCCTCGTTCTTTTGTCCAGGATAATATCTTCTTTCAACTCATCCAAGTACTCAGGAGAAAACTCGTCCATTGAAGGTACTAAAACACTCTCTCATTGATCCATGATCATTGGAGGCTCACAAATTTTCAGGTTCTCTACATTCACAACTAAGTATATCTGCATGTACATTGGTAGATCAAGGCGAAAGGCATTTGTGCCAATTTTCTTCAATATGGTGAAGGGTCCATATTCAATGGGTTTGAGCTTCTTGACTTCTCCCTTCAACCTATCTTTGTTGATGTGGAGCCATACTTGATATCCCACTTGAAACTGATGATCAAATATGTGCTTTTCATGGCGAGCTTTGTACTATGCCTGACTCTTTTCCAACTATTCTTGGACTGTCTGGTGTACCTGTTGGATCCTCTGAATGAACTTGTGGGCTCTATATTCATATCTTTGTTCACTAGATTCAACTTATTTTCCAAAATTCAAGTCTAATAGAGCCTTAAATAAATACCCAAAACATGTCTCGAATGGTGAACTCTTCATGGAAGAGTGCAAGGCTCAGTTGTATGCATGTTGCACATACTATATTTGATCATCCCAAAACTTGGGATGTTTGCTGCAGTAGCCTCGAAGCAAATGAACCATTGTTCTATTTACAACCTCTGTCTAGCCATCGGTATGTGGATGGAAAGTAGTACTTCTCTTCATCTTGGATTCCATCATTCTCCACAAGCTTGTCCAAAACTCTCCAAGGAATTGAGTGTCAAGATCCAAGATAATGGATGCGAGTAGTCCAAAGTGGACCCATACATGCTAAAAGAAAATACGAGCAACTTTCTCAGCAGTGATCTTCTTTTTACATGGCATCTTTTTTAAACCTATCCATTACTTCATACAAGTAGTCACGACCCCTTTTTGACACAGGCAACCCCCCTACAAAATACATGGAGATAATTTCCCAAGGATGGGAAGGAATTGGAAGTGGTGTGTACAACCCCAATTTTCTATTAGTGGGCTTACAAGTTGAGCACAACACGCACCCCTTTACATATTTGATTACAATTTCTTTCATTTGAGGCCAGTAGCAAAACCTATGCAAATGTGCCATATTATACCTACCGCAAAATGCTCAAATACAAGGGAAGTGTGTGCTTCCTTGATTACATGCACTCTTTCATTGACTAGAATACAAAGCTTGCCCATATGGTAGAGTAGTTTATCCTATACATAAAAATTATCCACTTGCGAGCCATGTGTTAGCCTCACATATGCATACTTGAAATCTTCATCATTAGCATATTCTTCAATATAACTATCATGAGATAAGGAAGCATTCTTCAAAACAATGGATGCAGAAATAGGAGGTCTAGAAAGCATTTCCACAACTTTTTTACTTGTTCCCTTCTTGTATCTGGTAACTAAATGGAATTATTGGGAGAATCCCATCCACCTGTAGTGTCTTGACTGTTGTAGCTTGGTCTGTGACTAGATATACTGCAAGGGTTGGTGATTAATGTGTATTATTGTTTCCTTTCCCATTAAGAAGTGTTTCCATTTCTTCACTCTTTGTACCAATGCATATAGTTCTTTGTCATATGTAGGATAGTTACAAATAGCCTTAGAAAAAGTTTCAGAATGAAAACAAATGGGCTTGCATTGTTGCATCAAGACTAATCTCATGGCATAGCCATTGGACTCAATCTCGATTTCAAATGGTTGTTGAAGGTCAGGTAGAGTTAGCACCGGTGCAGTGTTGATCTTTCTCTTCAATGTGTCAAAGGAATTTTGTTATTTTCCTCCCCACTGGAAGGTCTATTTCACACTAGTTAAGGCATGCAAAGGAGATGCAATGTAGGAAAATTTTGCAATGAACTTTCTCCAGTATTGAATTGCCCCTAAGAAACTCCTAACCTTTGTAGTTGATGTTGGCTTTGGTGTCACATACCCACTATCTAAATCAAATTTTTCTGGTCTTCTGTCGAATCAGAAGCCCTAAAACATCAATGGAGGACCAGCGTAAGCTGGCTCATTCTCTCTCCTCGCTCCCATGTGGTCGTGGGTCATGATCACAGTCCAGATAAACGCAATACCTCTTTCATATTTC
>ML797790.1:232294-269523 GCA_009831015.1 Picea engelmannii | reverse complement strand
ATTATCCTCTTCTTTAGATTTCTTCTTCTTCTTCTTCTTTGCAACTCTCTTCCCATAATCTGCAAATAGTTTTTCCACCATGCCTAACATCCGGTAGAAAGTTATGTGGAAATCCTTCTCATTCTCTACACGAAGTTCTTCATCCTCCATTTTCTTTCCTTGAGTTGCACATCCAATCTCTTGGTTGAAAGTCTTTAGTTTTCCTTCACCTACTTTGAGCTTGGCCCTGGTAAGCATTCACACTCACAATTCAAGTCAAAGAAGACCACTCTGATACCAACATGATCTGAGATCTTTTCATCGATGACTTATCAAAATAATTACATTAAAGAGTCTAAATGAAGGCTTATGTTCAACATAATTAAAGAGGACATAATCATGGAGAAAAGATGAGAAGGAAAGCAAGAACACAAGACATGATAACGGAGTTCGTCCCAAGAATGGACTACGTCTTCGGGTCGCTTCAAAGTGGAGAGGCTTTATATTATCTCAACAATAATAAAAAAATTAGCATAAATACATCATTACACCTCAAGTCTAAAAAATGGCCCTCTTATATGTTGCCGAGATGCAAAAACGGACATCATAGGTGGACTTGTGGTGAGAAAACATGCATAAATGACTGTCAAATCATGAAATTCTGACAATGCTCATCCTAGGCCCCTCCTGGGCTCTTTGCCTCATAAAACATGCCGACAGTCTACAATTATTACTCAAACCTACATTGAAAATTGTGCCATACTGTACTTGGGCGTGACCCCGGAACTCTGGCAGAAGTTCGAGTTTTAATAAATTTTGTGGGTGGACTTACCAAGTCCGCCCATTTTTTATTGGTATAAACTTAGATATTATGGTTGGTGAGGTCCTAGGGTCAAAGCCGTGGACCTCATGTTCTTTGGCACCCATTATAACTTAAGTTTAATATAGTGGAACCACCATTTTAAAATAGCCAACGGATATTACCATGGAATCTTACCGCTAACTATAGGCCTGGCGCTAACCCTTGATGGTGATGGGTGCATGGCTTATATGGTTGTAAACCTCTTTTTAATGCTCATAGGTATATCGTTCAGGTTGTATGGAATTCCACTAGGATATGGGGATGATACATGTTGGATATATGGGTCGTTGGTTGATCCAGCGACCATTTTTTTCAATTTTTCGTTGCCCATCCCTTATGGGGAATTTCTGGGGTGCCATGTAGCACCCTGCTACTTTCCAAACCACTCCATTCATCTCTACCACCCGTCGCCCGGTCATGTTGCCACGTAGCGGCTCTTGGGTGGTGCCACGTGGTGTCACTTGGGGGTGTCATGTGGCACTCGCAAATTGGCCCAAGTGGCCACCAAAATATCAAATCAACATGCCATGTGGTAGCCTGTAATGTTGCCACGTGTCATGTTTATGTCACTATGTATGGACGATGATGACGTCAGTTGTACGGATGGTGACGTCAGCTTTGAATTTTGACTAGGTTGACCACAACTTTGACTAGCCATATCTTCTTCGTTCTGACTCCATTTAAGGTGTCGTTTGCATTGTTAGAAATCTTGTGACAAGCTCTTCGACTTGGAGTTGTTTTTTTATGAGATTTAAGGACTTTGAATTTTTTCCCTTTTAGATCCTCATGGATCATTATCACACCCTAAACCAGGTTGTTGATCAAAATCAAACCATGTTGTGGAGACAAGGTTGGTTGTCAACAGATCATTTGGAACTTGGGGAAGATTGGAGAAATACATCGATGCATTATGTACTCAGTTTGCAGCAATCACATGTTCATATTAGAGATCAGGGGGATGCGTTGGTTTGGAATTTGTCAGCATCAGGTGTTTACACACCTAAATTGGGAGACATTCACTTAAATTCTAATGTTGACCAGAAGGAAGAAGTATGGTGGTGGAAAAGACTTTGGAAGTTAAAATGTACAGCAAAGGCATGAGTTTTTATGTGGTGTATTGTCGAAAAAAAGGCACTAACCTAAGATAATATCCAAAAAAGGAACAAGGCAAGGCCAAGATGGTTTGCCTTATGTAAAAACGATGAAGAGACAAATAGTCATTTAATATTGAATTGTCCCTTCACTGTTCGGGTTTGGAGGGAAATAGTAAAGTTGACGGGTCGGGCATTGATTTGTCAAGGTTAAAGCATTGATGAAGAACTTAAACCATGGCTAGCAAGTCCAATCCATAAACCTTTTAAAGATTTATTGTTGTTAGTGGATTGGGGGATTTGGCTTGCACATAACCATTGCATATTTTAGGATAGATCAACCTCCCCCGCAGTGATTGCAGTAAAATGTTGAGCATATTAAATTTCTTTCCACGGGAAAAGGGAACGTTGAGGACTAGGAATACGATCCCAAAAACTATCGACAAAACTCATCCCTGGGCCTTCTTCGACAAGGCCTCACAAGGGAACCCGAGACATTGTGGAGGTGGTGCGGCTCTATCCTTATATGAAACACATATATACAAACTCAAGATGGGTCTCGGCCTTGGCACAAACAGTTATGAAAAATTACATACACTAAAACTCCTCTTATTGTTCGCCTTGGAAAAGGACATAACTCACTTACAATTTTATGATGACTCTTTGAATGTGATCAATTGGGTGAATAATGATTAGAGATGTGTTGACATTCTTCTACTACCATTATTGGAAGAAATACAAGATTTGGTGAGAAATTATGGCACTTTTGTGCGTACATATATCTACATGGAACGAAAAAAAGTGGTAGACCAATTGTCAAAGGTAGAGATCGTGATGGACTATAGAACCTGACACAATGAAGAGGACACAAGTGGACAACACTATGAATATTTTCATCTTCCATTTCACGAAGAAGTTGGTCTTTGAAGAAGACTTCTTGATATCATTTTTTTGTCAGTGTATACATGGATACATGATACAGTTTATCTACTAGACTTCTTATATGAAGAATCACAATAGACGAAGTTGCAGTAAAGGAGAAAAAGATCAAAGAACAAAATTTTGGCACATCTTTACAGTCTAACGAGGAAAATCTGGAAGACGGGAAACTATGGGTTTATAATTTTGTAAAACATATCAAACATAAAATGGGCGTAGAATGGATGAGAAACTTTTAGATTGTAAAAATATCATATTTAAAATATTTACCTTTTTCTGCAGTAACGGGCTTTTATGTACCATGTCTTTATCAACAGGCATCTACAAAATGTAATTTTGTTTTTTTAAAGTAATAAAATCACTTTTTTTTTTCTAAGGAAAAAAATGATTATCGATATAATTATTTTTGTTATGGAAACTTTACTTTTGATTGTCTTTAAGACAATAATGTTAATTAATTATTTTATAGATATAAAGTTTTTCCAAAAAAGTAAACTCACCCCTACAAAGTCTTGATAATCACACAACATCAAGTGTAAGCCAATGAGAAGTTTTGGTATTTACATAAATATACTTTTTAATTAGGGGTTGTGGTTCAAGAGAGAAAATAGTGGTATCTTCAACTTCTTCATTAAAGTTTATTTGACATAAATAAAGATTGAAGTTGACTGATAATTTTTAGGTGATTAAATATAATATTTATTTATTACTATAATAATTTAGTTGAACAAAATCATTTATGTTAAATATTTATTTTCAATTTTTGTCCCGAGAAAAAAAAGTGATTTTTATTTTAGTATGAAAAAAATTATATGTTTCAAGTGTCTTGCCAAAACACAAATAAGATACTTTTGTGTCAAACACTCTAAAAAGCGAATAAACTTGGCTCATTAACCTAGTTGATATGGTCTTAGGATACCGATTATTCATCACTAATCCAAAATACAAAGAAGACATAACTACAACGTCCATGGATTTCCCCAACCCACCTGTTATCTCTACATGGTATAAAAAAAACAAAATCAGATTATGTTACATAGATTATGAATAAATTGCTAGTTTTTTTTTCTAAAAAGATGATACAATAACAATATAAACTCCTTCCTTTTTTTTCCTGTAGAAAAAGAAAAATTGTTATATTCAAAAAAGGAATATACATGTTGTTGTCTTATCATTCTAGCCTTGGTAGGCTTTCTTACAGAACTATTATGCCTATGCCAACAGACCCTTTGATGTCTTTTACAAAACACATTGTAACATTCAAAACATTTACAGCCTTACAAGAAGAAAAAAATCAGAGGCAAAATTCTATTGCCTCTGTCTTTGTGCCTTCGAAGAACTCATAGAAGCCAAAGGCTACTTTTTGCAGCTACAGTGCTTCTTTAAAGATTTTGTCTGCTTGTGTATTGAGTTCCCTCAGAATGTGATGGAAAGAAAGCCATTCGAAATTTCTGAAGGTGAGTTTGATATCCCTTAAAATTGAGGCCAGTCTAGGATTTTGAATGTTGTTTTGGCCTCTTTCCCAATCAATCACCAGTTTGGAATCTCCGAACACCTGAAGCTTTGTCATATTTTTTTCTTTGGTTGTTTCCAAAAGGGTCCAGAGTGCTATCAGTTTTTCTATGTTGTTTGTTCCACCTCCTAGTGAGTATCTCATATGGATATAGTGACTATGACTGATAAACAACAACACCCTGACTCTGCATGCAGGCGGATGTCCTTGGCTGGACCCATCCAAATATCCCCATCGGATGGTGTAATGAATGGGTGGGGGGACTATGAAATGTTGTTTGCTTAATCACGGTTTTGTCTTGAATTCTTTAGCCTGAGAGAGAGATAAAGTTGTTGTCACTTCCGGGGAAACTGTCTTATATTTAAAGACAACATTATTTCTTGCCCACCAGATGTTTGTGATCATGATACTTGGAAGACCTGCATAAAGGGATATTGTTATGTCTTGTAGCCAAGTCCTGAATCTTTCTTCAAGAGAACCCTAGTTCCAATCTTCCCTAGAATTTAGTTTTTATTTTATTGAACACGTGACTTTCTCTGCAAAGGGACGGGATAAAAATAAATGAGAAGAGGATTCTTAATCTTCTTTGCACAGTGGACATCTGCTAGGTCCACACTAGCCTCTCCTAAGGCAAATTTCCCAAGTCAATAGTTTGTTGTTTAAAGCTAGCCAAAGAGTCAGTTTAAATCTGATGGGAGCCTTGATTTTCGACCAGGACCTCCACCACCTTTTCAATTGTGTCAATGAGTTTTCTTCAAACCAGGATTTGTAGCCTAATTTGACCGAGTAAGAGCCATTATGTGATTTTTTTGACCAACAAAGGGAGTCCTCGGACTCCCTGTCCAGGGAAATGAAATTTTCACAAAGCAGGGTAATGTAAGAGTTTCATTCATCTCGTATATCCAGGGGAAGATTCAAGGATTCTGCAGATTTACATCCCCCTCTACCTTTTGGTTTAGGGAAGCCAATGTTGAGGTTGCTAAGGAAGTGGCAATTTTTTCCTTTTAGGAACTGAAGAAGGGGATATGAGAGTTTGTAATTGTTTCCAGCTCCCAACCAATTATGTTCGTCGAGTCTCACCTTTTCCCCATTTCCAATCCACCATGTAGTCCACTTATCAACAAGGGGGGAGGATTTTACAAGTGCTTTCCAGACTATTGAACCTTTGGAGGATTTCAAGGGATCATGAAACCAGTCGGTAATAGATAATGAAGGGAAATACTTGGAGTTCATAAACTTACCCATAGAGAGTTTCCCAAGTTTAGATTGCAGATGTTTCTGCATGCTAAGGCTCACGCAAAGAGCCTTAGGTTTTTTATCCCCCACACCCCAGTTCTTTCGATGTCGCGATTGAATTCCATTTGACCATAGGGGGTCCTCACTGTGTAATTTGTTCCTTCCACAAGAAACGAAAGCTTAAATAGCGAATGTCATCAAGGACTCATTTTGGGACTTTGGCTACTGAATTCCAGTAGACCAGAATTCCTTCTAGGATTACCTTGATTTGTACCAGTATCCATCCTCTAGAGAGGATCATGTTTACCCAGACGGCTAGTCGGTCTTCAACCTTTCTTATTAACCATCCCCAGTCTTATTTTTTGTAGCTGACGGGTTTTAAATTAAAACCCGGGTACTTTACTCCATCGGAATTTTTTTTCCTTTGGGCAGGGAAAGTATTGCGGAGAGAGGCTTCATCTTCATTCTCACATTGATGAACAAGGAGATAAGACTTTTCCATATTAACTTTCATTCACGTGGCGCTACAGAAGAGGTTTAAAATATCCTTGAGGGCACTCAAATTCCTATGAGAGCCATGTAATCAGTCGAATATGTCATCTACAAATAAAAGGTGTGTGTTTGATTATGATTTTGAAACTGTAATAATTTTTAAGAGACCCTTGGTCCTATCCTCCTTTGTCGAAAGGTTGGGAGCTTCTGCTATGATTGGCAAAAGAAAGGGGGAAAGGGGGCATCCCTGACGCAGCCCTTTGGAGGCTTTGAAAAAATTGGACAAGGCTCCATTGATGAGTAAGGAGAAAGAGGTGCTTTGGATACATCCCATTGTCCAATTGATTATTTCTAAGTTCATGCCCATTTGGATTAGTACTAAACATAAGAAGGTCCAATTTACGTTGTCATAGGCTTTGGAAAGGTCCAGTTTCAGGATGGTTGCCTTGAGATTTATTTTCTTGACTGAGTGGAGAACTTCGTGAGTTATGGCTACAACATCATGTATATGTCTGTTATGGAGGAAGTTGAATTTCTCTTCACTGATTATTTCACTTAGCAAAGGTCTGAGTCGCTTGGATAGGATCTTGGGGATTAATTTGTAGACTACATTGCAGCACGTGATCGGTATGTAGTCTTCAAAGGAAGAGGGGCATTGTTTCTTAGGACTGATACATAAGAACATTGCATTCATAGGGTCGTGAACTCTTCCTTCCTTTTGTGATTCTCTAATCATAAGCAGTAAATACTCTTTAAGGAGATCATAGAATCCATTGAATAATTCCACAGTTACTTCGTCTAGACCAGGGCTTTTACCGTTACTCACGGAGAACAAAGTTTTGGTTTCAAAACTTCTTCTTCCAAGGAAAGTTTCATTTCGTTGGTAAAGACAGTTGGGAATTTACCAACTAGTTCCAGGATTTCTTGAATAGGGCATCCTTGGGGGAAGAAAAGAGTTTGTTGGAAAAAAATTCTCCGAGCTTTGCCTTTTCCTCAAAGGAAGTGGACACTTTTCCTTGTTCGTCTTTGATTTCCCAGATTGAGTTGAGGTTTTTTTAAAAGTTCACATATTGATGAAAAAAAATTGTATTGTTGTCTCCTTCTTTAATCCACAGAGCCCTACTTTTTGTGTGTCATTCTTTTTCCTTTGTCTTTAGCCATCTAACGCGCTTTTCCTCTAGGTATCTTAGTTCAAATAACTTGATGTTTCTTAGGGGTCCGTTCGCCAAGGATATTAGAATCATTTCCAGATCCTCTTCAATGTCCCGAATGTGTCGGTACCTTTTGGACTTCCAAGTAGGGAGCCAAATTTTTATGGCGTTTTTCAGTTTTTTTAGATTTGCAGTGAATTGTACCATAAGGGGATCCTGGTTTCGGGGGGAAAGTTTGGTCCATGAAGATAGTGACAGTTTCTTGAATTCAGCAGATAGAGAAAGGGAAAAAATTCAAAGTTCCCAAAATTCAGTGGAAATGGCATTATCGCGAAGAATGCGTCGTAAGCTTTCCAACAGCGTAAACGGCTCGTTAAACAGAGTTACAGATCAAAAGTTATAAGCGATCAAAGTTCAGGTCAAGCTTGGTCAAAAAGTCAAAGGTCAAGGTGAAACGTGTCACCACTGCAAGGGTGACACGTGGCATGTCCGTACAGGGAGATGTGGTCCAATGTTACAGGTATACGTGGTTGGTTCTTACAGGYACAYGTGGCATATTATGTGTTCCACTCTCCAATTGACACATGGCAAAGGACAACCAATGAGAGATTGCCACATGGCAACCCCCCATTGGCCTCTTACTGTAAAGTTCATTAAAAATATATTGGAGTCGACGAGAGTCGACGGGAGTCRAACTCCTTACCTCCTAGCACAAAGGCCTTACACTTCGCATTAKCCAACATGCCATTACATTGTCCTTTTTTATTATATGGCACAAATATTATTTAAAGTTAATAATGTTCTATGTGGGCAGAATAAAAGGGCTAGGCCCTCAGTCCAACCCCTGGTTATGTGCTAATTCACATGACCACACTCTAGCAAATGGTATTTCAAGATTCGTGCGCTCCTGAACTAGTTCTTCGAGGTTCCGCAAGTTACATGATTCCTCCGCCAAATATGTCCAACCGCCAAACTATACGCCTAAACCTCCGCCAAGTGGTTGTAACCATATGCTAAAAGGGAAGGCCCGCGGGTTCAACCCCGGGACCTCCGCCTAACCAAGCACTTAAAATAGCCCCAATAACCAATGCGCCCAACCGTTCCATTAATTCTTAACTGCTTGGATTTTATTATAAAAGGGAGTTTTCGCCAGTGTACGAGGAGAAGAAGGAGAGACCAAGGCATGGTCGTACAGATTGGGCACGCATTTCAAGAAAATTTCTAGTCATTTATTGCAGAGGTAGGCATGGAAATCGAGACAAGGGTGTCTCTTCGGCCTGAAAGTTCCAGACTCAGATCGAGGCGTGGAGACAAACATTTTTAGGTAATTCGACGCCATGAACATAGTGGTGATGTTTGTTTTTTTCTCTAAGCAAATGTTATGTAGCTTAACTCCAGAATGAGGTACACTTATGTATTTTGCCCAATTCTTTTGTGGATTTAATAAAAAGTCCTACCCATTTGAGAGCGGGAACTAGAGACGTATTCCATCAGGAACGAACTCTGTTATCAATTTTTTGCGTTCATATTTCATGCTTATGTCTCTTTCCTTTTGAGCTTTTCCTTCTTTGTGGTGTACTTTAGTTTATGTTCATTTAATACAATTCTTTATTAAGTCACCGGATGAAAAGATCTCGGATCATGTTGGTATCAGAGTAGTCGTCTTTGTCTTGAATCATTGAGTATGAATGCTTACTAGGGCCAAGCATAAGCAAGGTGAAGGAACTCTTAAGACTTTCAATCCTGAAGTTGGTCGTGCATCCCAAAGGAAGAAGATGGCAGAAGAGGACAAGTGTAATGAACAGGAGAAAAACTTTCACATGGTCTTTTATCGCATGTCAGAAATGGTCGAATGAATGTATGGAGATTACGAGAAGAGGATGAAGAAGAAAAAGAAGAAAAAGGAAGCACATGCAGATGATGATGCTTCAGTAAACCAAGGAGCTAGAGGAGATCCTCTTGAGCCTCCATATTCACCTTCAAGTTCTATTTCTTCTTCCTCTGGGCATTCTCATCATTCTCATCATTCTAGCCATAAAGCCTCTTTTAGGAAACCATTATTAAAGCTTGATGTAAAATTTTATTTACCTATGTTTAATGGAGATGCTAATCCTAAAAAAGCTAGATAATTGGATCTGGCGGGTTGAAGTATATTGTTGTGTTCAGCATATTGATGAAGAGGAAGTTAAAGTGCAGCTAGATTCTTTTTGGTTGGAAGGCACCGCTCTCGTATGGTGGGAGAGAAAGCTTCAGGAAAGAAGTAAGTGTAGTAATCTTCTTTCTTCGTGGTCGGAATTTAAATCAGGGATAAGGAAGCAATTCTATCCATTAGGGTATTTACATAAAGCGATGATGGAATTGAAAAAATTAAGGCAAAGTAAAGGTCAAACTACACAAAGTTTCACAGAATAATTTAAGAAGAAAGATCTGGCATTGAACATTGCTTTGGATTCTTGTGAAACTTTAATGAAGTATATCGGTGCTCTTCACAGTTATATTTGTCATACTTTGCTCTTGTTTAACCCCACTAGTCTTGACGAAGTTTGTGTGCAAGCCACTCACCTTGAGAACAGGGGGAAACATGTTCAAGAAGATCCCATGAAAAAACCTTCCAATTTCCCACAAAAGACTTTCAAGAAGTTCAAAAGGAAGGACAAGGAGACCGCTACAGTAATGAGAGAAGGAGGAAAACCATCTTGCACTCATTGCAAGAAGATTGGTCACGATGAAGAACATTGTTGGAAACTGCATCCAGAAAAGAAACCAAAATAGTTCAATGGAAAAGGGAAGACAAAGACCGTTGCTACAGTGTAGCAAGATCTTGGTTCTGATTCAGGAGATGAAGTTAAGATCACAGCGGTTGGAGTACAAGGTAAATATTCTCTTCATGCTAGTTCAAGTTCCAATGATTAATCTCATGTTGATGAACAAAAGAGGAATGAGTTATTTCATATAAGAGTTGTATCTAAACATACTAAGATAGATAAATTATTTGATCTGGGTTCCCAAGTAAACTTGATATCTAAAGAACTTGTCAAGAAGATGGGTCTTGTAACGAAACCACATCCAAAGCCTTATCCTCTTGGTTGGGTATGTGATAAAGCAAAACTTAATCTCACCCAACAATGTAGGTTCAGATTTGTTATTGCTTCAAAGTTGATTGATGAAGTGGATTTGGATGTTGTACCACTTGATATATGTGGCATAGTGTTGGGGAGTCCTTATCTTTATGATAGAAAAGCAATCTCTTTTCATCATGAGAACGAATACCACCTTACTGAGGGGGGAGTGGAATATATTGGTAGAGCTCACAGCATGAGGGTAAATACAACACTTGTTAGTGCAATACAAATGAAAAGACTCATAAACAATAATAAGAGATATGTACTCATGGTCGTAAGAAAAAAAGATGTTGAAACATCTGATGCTTTCCAAAGATGTGATCTGTCGCATAAAAAGGAATTTATTAATATTGTTTCTAAGTATGATGATATTTTCCAGGAACTGGATGGATTACCTCCTAAGAGGGAAATCCAACATGAGATACATCTTCAGCAGGATTCTCCTCTTCCTAATGTGGGCATGTACAGGATGTCAGTTGTGGAGATGACAGAGATCAAGAAGCGGGTACAGGGTTTATTAGATCAACTCCTTGTGGTTCCCCGATCATGATGGTGCCAAAGAAATATGGCACAAGGCGAATGTGTGTCGATTACCGGGCCTTAAACAAAATCACGGTGAAAAATAGATACCCTCTTCCTCATATAGATGATTTAATTGATCAGTTGAAGAATGTTGTTTATTTCACTAAGTTGGATTTGCGTAGTGAATATCATCAAATCAAGGATGCAGAATAGGATGCATGGAAAACTGCCTTTAAAACCAAACAAGGATTGTTTGAGTGGTTAGTTATGTTGTTTGGGCTTTGTAATGTTCCGACAACTTTCATGTGTGTGATGAATGAGGTATCCAGGCCTTTCCTAGATGACTTTGTGATTGTGTATTTAGACGACATTCTTGTTTTTAGCGGGACTTGGGATGAACATATGAGGCATGTGAAGCAAGTATTGGATACTTTGCAAAGGGAAAAGATGTATGTAAAAATGTCTAAATGTGAATTTGGTAAGACTGCACTTGTATACTTAGGTCATATTGTAGGAGGAGGACAATTGAAAATTGATCCTTCCAAAATTTATGTAATTGTAAATTGGCCTGAGCCAAAAAGTGTAATTGAAGTCTGAAGCTTCTTAGGTGCAGTCCAGTATTGAAGGAGATTCATTCCCAACTTCTCCTTTATAGTAGCTCCTTTGCATTCCTTAACCAGTGTGAAAAACACTTTTCAGTGGGAAGGAAATCAACAAAAATCTTCTGATACTTTGAAGGAGAAGATCAATACCGCACAAGTATTAGCATTGTCGAATCTTCAACAGCCTTTCGAGATCGAGACAGATGCCAACAGATATGCCATAGGTGCAGTATTGATGCAATATTGTAAGCCTATTTGTTACCACTTTGAAACTTTTAACCAAGTTGTTGTTAACTATGCTACATATGATAAAGAGTTGTATGCATTATTCCAGAGTGTAAAGAAATGGAAGCACTACTTGTTACAGAAGGAAACAATTAT
Organism: Picea engelmannii; assembly: GCA_009831015.1. Lineage (NCBI taxonomy): Eukaryota > Viridiplantae > Streptophyta > Pinopsida > Pinales > Pinaceae > Picea > Picea engelmannii. The sequence goes on along the minus strand of ML797790.1, from coordinate 257,633 downwards.
ACATACAGATCACCAGCCCTTACAGTATCTCCAAGAATAGACCAAACTGCCAAAATCTCGACACTATAGATGGATGGGTTTTCTGCAACAATTTCATTTGGTAATCAAGTACAAAAAGGGTACAAGTAACAAGGTAGCCGATATGCTTTCTAGACTTCCTGTTGTTGCTTCTATTATTTTGAAGAATACTTATTTATCTCATGATAGCTATGTAGATCAATATGTAATCACTGAAGATTTTAAAGAAGTATACGAGAAGTTAACCCATCGTGCAGAGGTAGAGAACTATTGTCTGCAAGGAAAACTACTCTACCATATTGGGAAATTATGTATTCCTACAAGTGAACGTGTCCATGTAATACAATAATCTCACACTTCCCTTGTGTCTAAGCATTTTGGGGTAGGAAAAACTATGGCTCATTTGCAGAGGTTTTGTTATTGACCTCAAATGAAAGAAATTATAACTAAACATGTAAAGGGGTGTGTGATGTGTTCTACTTGTAAGCCCACTAATAGAAAACTGGGGCTATACTCACCACTTCGTGTTCCATCCCATCCACGAGAAAGCATTTCCATGGATTTTATAGGGGGTTTACCAATGACCAAAGGGGGTCAGGATTATTTGTATGTTGTAGTGGATAGGTTCAGCAAGATGTGTATCTTGATGCCATGTAAAAAGCAGATCACTGCTGAGCGGACTGCTAATCTCTTATTTCAGTATGTTTGGGTTCACTTTGGGTTACCCACATCCATTGTCTCGGATCGAAATACTCGATTCCTTCGGGACTTTCGGACTAGCTTATGGAGGATGATGGATACCAAATTGAAGAGGAGAATTTCTTTTCATCCACAGACCGATGAACAAACAAAGGTGGTAAACAAAACATGGTACTTTTGCTTCGAGGCTACTGCAACAAGCATCCTAAATTATGGGATGAACAAATACCCTATGTACAACATGCTTATAACCGAGCTTTACATTCATCCACTCAAATTTCACCTTTTGAGACATGTTTTGGGTACCTACCCAAGGTTCATTTGGACTTAATGTATGGGAGAGATGTTGATGTAAATGAAGAATGAATAGAGGACAGATCCTGCAATTTCATCTAGAGGATCCAGCAGATACACAAGGCAGTGAGGCAATAGTTGGAGAAAATTCAAGCACAGTATAAGGCTCGACATGACAAGCATAGGGTTGATCATCAGTTCCAGGTTGGAGATTGGGTATGGCTTCACATCAACAAGGAGAGGTTGAAGGGTGAAGGCAAGAAACTCAAGCTCATTCATTATGGACTCCTCACTATCTTGGAGAAAAGTGGTACCAATGCTTTTCGTCTGGATTTTCCACCTTATATGCAGATTTAATCTGTTGTAAACGTAGAGAACTTGAAACTTTTTTATCCTCCCATAATCATGGATCGGGATGAGGAAGTTTCAATAACTTTAGTTTATGAGTTTGCACCTGATTACTTGGATGAGTTACGGGAAGATATCATCCTGGATAGAAGGACGAGGACTTCACATAGGGGTGATGTTGATTATCTTTGAGTAGGATTAAAGGGCACACATCCAAGCAAGGCAAAGTAGATTGAGAAAGACAAAGTGAGGGTACTCTTCCCTCACTTATTGGTTGATTAATGAAAGCTTTTGGTGGTCCAAAAATCTCTCAGTGGGAAGGTGTGATCCAAAAAGGATCCAGAGAAGGATAAGAACAACTCAAAACTCGCAGAGGCAACTGAGGATGCTCAGAATGGCTTCAGCAGACAGAGAAAGGGAAAAACTTCAAAGTTCCCAAAATTCAGTGGAAATGGAATGATTGCGAAGAGCACGTCGTAATATTTCCAACTTCGTAAACGACTCATAAAACGGAGTTACAGATCAAAATTTATAAGCAATCAAAGTTCAGGTCAAACTTGGTCAAAAAGTCAAAGGTCAAGGTGACACGTGGCACGCCTGTACAGGGAGATGTGGTCCAATGTTACAGGTATACATGGCAGATTCTTACAGGTACACGTGGCAGATTATGTGTTCTAGTCTCTACTTTACATGTGGCAGAGAACAACCAATGAGAGGTTGCCACGTGGAAACCCCCCATTGGCCTCTTATAGTATAGTTCATTAAAAAATATATTGGAGGCGACGAGAGTCGAACTCCTTACCTCCTAGCACAAAGGCCTTACACTCTGCGCTAGCCAACATGCCATTACATAGTCCATATTTATTATATGGCACAAATATTATTTAAAGTTAATATTGTTCTATGTGGGYGGAATAAAATGACTAGGCCCTCAGCCCAGCCCTTGGTTATGTGCTAATTCATGAAACCACACTCTAACAAATGGTATTCCAAGATTCACGCGCTCCGGAACTAGTGCTTCGGGGTTCCACAAGTTACGRGATTCCTCCGCCAAATATGTCTGACCRCCAAACTATACGCCTAAACCTCCTCCAAGGGGTTGTAACTGTATGCTAAAAGGGGAGGCATGTGGGTTCGACCTCRGGACCTCCACCTAACCAAGCACTTAATATAGCCCCAATAACCAATGGGCCCAACCATTTCATTAATTCTTAACCGCCTGGATTTTATTATAAAAATGGGTTTTCACTAGTGTACGAGGGGAAGAAGGAGAGACCAAGGCATGGTCATACGGACTGGGCATGCATTTCGAGAAAAAATCTAGTCATTTATTACAGAGGCAGGGAGAGAAGCTGAGACAGGGGTGTCTCTTGGGCCTGAAAGTGCCAGACTCGAATCGAGGCGTGGAGATAGTCATTTTTAGGTAATTCAACGCCACGAACGTAGTGGTAATGTTTGTTTTCTTATCTAAGCAAAGCTTATGTATATTAACTCTAGAATGAGGTATACTTATGTATTTTTCCCAATTCTTTTGTGGAGTTAATAAAAATGCCTACCCATTTGAGAGCAAGACTCGGAGACGTAGTCCATCAGGGACGAACTCCGTTATCAAGTTTTTGCGTTCATGTTTCATGCTTATGTCTCTTTCCTTTTCAGTTTTTCCTTCTTTATGGTGTACTTTAGTTTATGCTCATTTAATACAATTCTTTAATAAGTCACCAGACAAAAATAGATCATCCCTCGTTCTGAAATTCTGCCAACTATGAGAGAGTTTTATAGGTTGAATGTCCACTAGGTTGGCCTTTTCAAATAAGGATTAAAAGAAGATTCTTTTCCTGTCGGCCCTGGGATGAGCTCCCCAGACCTCTCTCAGGGAGAGGGTTAGATTTAAATCCCCTCCCACCACCAGAAAGGGGTCCCAAAAAAACCTGCAGAGAGCAAATCCTCCCAGAAGGAGGTCATGTCAGCATAAGGCCCGTAAATATTCACCACTGAGAAGGAAAAATTATTGGTTTTGTGTTTTAGCTTGGTAGAGATTGCAGAGTGGGCATCAGAAGAGGAGAAATATTGGAAATTTAGGCTCCATTACATGAAGAGATCGCCTGAGAGGCCATAGGCGTCGGCAATATTGAAAGACCAATTATGAAGCCAAAGGTTGAAAGTTTCTCTAACTCTTTTGCCAGAGCACATAGTTTGTTCTGGTTTGAGGTTATGGATCATTCTTTTGAGGGATAGCTTCTTTGGGGCACCCCCTACCGCTCACGCATTGAAGGAGAGGAAGATCATTTGGCCCTTGTCGATGGGGTTTTCCCTACTCTAAGGGTCCTTGTGATAGTAGCATGGGTTCCTTTGTGGATTTTCATGGTTGCTTCCTCTTTTGCTTTCAAAATGAGGTACTTTCTTTCTACTTGGGAAAGAGAGGGAGGGTTTAGAGATAAACAACCATATGAAGGGGCTAAGTCCTGAAATTTTGACCTCGGGGCATATCTGTTTCCTAGCGGAGGGAGGGGAGATTTAGGGAGAGAGGGGGAGGGATGAGAGGGGGGAGAGGAGCCAGGAGAAAGAGGGGATGGGGACCATGACAGGGAGGGGGAGGAGACGAAAACGGGGGAGCTGGAGAAAGGGAGGGAGAGGGAGAAGGAGCTCTAGCAGGGATGGCTTCTTGGGCCTCAAGAAGGGCTGAGGGGGGGATGGGGGGAAAGAGATTTCCGAGGAGGGAGGGGGCTTAGGAGAGGGAGGAGGGATAGGGAGGGAAACAAGGAAGAGAACCAGAAAAATAAAGAAGGGTCGAGGGATGAGAAAACATACCTAAAGCAGGAGAATGGGACTCCAAGTCACCTTGATCTTAACCAGCGGGTGCCCCTTTTTGGGTGTCCAAGTGACATTATGAACTCCTGCCTTTCATCGCATCGACCACCACTACCTCCTTTTTTTATAGTGTATTTGGTTTTCCAGGTGCTTTCTTACCTTTGCTGCAGCGGGGCAATTATGGAGCAATGAGAGCATAGGTGTCATAGAAAATTCCAGGGACGAAATTCCGGCAATGGGCGAAATATATAAAAAAAAAAACTAATATTAATCCCAATTCACCCCATTTTTACTTTTAAAACAATATTAATTATATATTTAGCCCAAAAATGGCGGTCAAAATTTAAATATTAATTACATTTTCACCTTCGAAAAATGGCGGCCATCCTCCCTTTCGCCCGATTTCTGGGAGTAGCCATCAATCTTTCGAGGTTTTCGCCCACAATTTTAGTTTTTTCACAGGGACAAGGACCATGATTCGCATCAATTTGGGAATGTCCATTTGCCTTATGGTTTTTTACCTATCGATTTGGAGCTTTTAGTTTTACAAAGGATGCCCCCGATTTGGAGTTTTTACATGAATTTGATTATGGGTTTCAAAAACATTTGCCCCAATTTGATGGTGATTCACAATATTAATAGATCCAAGTGATTAGACTTGAAATCTTCAACCACGCCTAGATTGAAATCTTCAAAGGCCAAGTTCCAACTCGAAATTCTATTGTCAAAATTTGCAAATTACGGGAGGAGAAAGTGTCGAGTTCTTTCCATCTTCTCGGTCACTCTATGTCAACATTTTTGGTTTCCAGACTGGCCCCCGCAACACCCTGAATCTTGATATTGGGTAAGTCATAAGTGGCTTCTAATCCCTCTCTGCAACTTTTTAAATTTGTCACGACTGTGCAGGGATAATCTTAATCTCTTATCATTTATGGACTCATGGTTCTCCGCTCCACTAGTAGCAGAGCTGTTTTGGGCATTCATTAAGTGCATATGCCAGTACGGATTATCGTGATCAGTGATAGAGCCCACCCAACCTCTAGGATAGTAGAGGCTTCGGGTCACGACGAGTGATTGTTTGGGTTAGTGATTGGAGTAGATTAGTAGTTTTGTGTAACGTGTTTAAGTTTTTGAGCTTACCCACAGTTTGGATAAATTATTTGGGTGTTTTTAAACCATTTTCACAAATTGGTGTTGAAACACGGTGTTTCAACACCATTTTCCCAATGCTCATTGCTTTTGTGTTTCCACGCACGTCGCACAAGTGTCATCTTGATCAATGATAGAGCCCACATCCCCACCCAGCCTCTAGGATAGCAGAGGCTTCAGGTCATGATGAGTGTTGGATGCATAAATAGTCAGGAGAAAAGGCTATTTTTTGGAAGAGAAGCATGAAAGGAGGAAAGGAAAGTTGGAAGGAAAAGCAGCACGTGTGAGGGAATCAGGCGAGGCGCACATGCAGGGAATACCTAATGATGCTAGGGTTAGGGTTTTTTTAATGTATTGTAATGGCTGRTGAGCCAAGAATATAAATAGGTAGTACCTAGAGGAAGAAAGGGGACGACCGAGCAAGAAAGAGAAAATAAAGAGAGGATTAAAGTAGAGAACGGATGGTAGAGAGTTGTAAGAATTGTAGTAATTAGTAAGTTGGTGAGCTAAGGAAGCAGTGAGCAACTTGTTCCCAAGGGTTAGATCACATGCTAACGAGCTTGGTGTGATCTAGTCAACCTCACGGGGATCGAGGAGCCTATTGAAGAGAGTAAGATGTAATATTGTAAACATGCGCGGTGTGACATATTACTGAATAAAGATCTTGAGAGCTAGATCTTTGTGGAAGTAGCCTAGGAGGGGGTGAACCACGGTAACACCTATGTTATGTGAATGAATGTATGCATCTTTATTGTTGTTAAGTGGTGAATGTTGGATGAATGAGTTAACTAGTTGAATCTGGTATTCCACATGCATGAATAGAATGACTGCTATAATCAGATGTTAGATTGAATAAATAAAGATTACAAGATACAACCATAGATCTCCACTCGTTCCCAGGTTTCAAACACCTAAGTATTGCAACCACCCATAGAGCTATCTCAGGTGATACTGCGCAGTACACCCTATGTGTTGTGTTGTCTTATGGTATACCAGAGGGGCCAACAGTTTTAGAGGGATTTTTTTGGGAGCTTATTAAATCTGAACCAGGGTCAATCTATGACAGCAAGGTAGGATCAAGATAACCGATAAGGAATCCTAAGGAGAAGAGTATAGAAAAAACAACAAATGGTTCTGTTTTTGGTTGGTTGGAACAGGATGGGATTGAGTATATGAGATTTGCGGAAGACATGTCAAAAGAATGCCAAACCGAACAACAAGACGTTGAGAGAATGAGAATCTAAAAGGGGGTGTTGAGACTGTGGAATCCAACGAAGGCAGAGATATAGAGTTGGTTGAAAACAAAGGAGCTAGAGTTTGCGCAGAAAGATAACAAAAACCCGAAGTTGACACTGCGCAAATATATCGACAAGTACGTATTCAGCAACTTGCATGAAGTATTTTTCTGTGATTTCCCTCATGTATTTCAAGAGTGGATAAAAAAGTTGAAAGAAAACCATCCTACAAATCGAATCAAATAGCTAGAGTAGAATCTTGTAGAGATCACGCAGTTACAATGAGTTGATAACAAGTTTACACGTGAAGTAGATTTATGTTTAGACAACATTGTTGCAGGATTTATCACAGAATTTGCAGCAGATACAATGAAGTCTTACAGTGCGGGAGAGAAAGAGTTTTTAAAAGGACCTCGAGGTAGGTATATCAGATCGTTATATACTTCTATTAAGATATTAGTATATAACAAAAGTGTAATGACAATGGAGTCAGACAACTAAACTTCCTTACGTACATAGGGGAAGGGGGGAAGCACTGACGGGAGAAGGAGAAATGGAAGGAGAAAGAGATAAAGGAAATAAGGAGGAGGCCTTGGACCCAATTATGATGGACAAAGAACAGATCAAGTGGATCATGGAAACCGCTGGAAGAATGCGCAGTGGAGTACCCTACCAATATAAGATGAACACCAAGAAGAGAGTCATAGTCGCGAGGGACGACTTGGCAAGTGATAAAGAAGTGGTAGAGGAACTCCGGGTTGTGGAGCAGATTGAGGAAATCTTGTGCACAACATATGAGAGGAAGACAAGAGTTCCAAGAGCAGGAATAGAAGGCAGAACTTCTATCCATATCAGTGTCAGTGTGGAACCCATAAACCCATGTGCGACTAATACACCAAGAAGAACACCACCATTTAGACAACCGAATTTTGGGAGAAGGAAGACATCACGAAGAACATCTACGTAAGGAACAACAAATGGGGGAGCTAGTTCAAGAAGCATTAGTCAAGTATCTACACCACACTGAGGTAGTAGTTCAACATTCAGGATGGCGAGACATGATCCCACCATCAGATTACCAGAATTCAAAGGAGAGGCATCGGAGGACCCTGAGAAGCACTTGTTTATTTGCAAAAAGATCTAGGAAGTGAAACAGATCACATATGAGGACACTAAACTTGCATAGTTATCTATCACGCTAAGAGATCACGGATTGGATTGGTACATGAGTTTAGCTGCAAACAGTCCGTCGGGGACAACCAGAATGATTGGAGATATAAAAAAATATATTGATAAATGAATTCTAGAAGCCTAGTTCAAAGGATCAATACAAGAATGAGATGATAGAGATTAGAAAGAAACCAGGAGAATTTGTATGGGAGATTGACCAACGATTCAAATAATTGAAGGGAAAGCTAAAGTATGCCGTGAAAGATATGCAACACAGGCATTTGTTTGTCAATTCACTGCTATTACACTTGAAATACCCTTTGCAATAGCAGAAGTTTCAAACATAGGCAGAGGCTCTACAGGCTAAACTGGAAGAGAACTAATATCAGAAGATAGATCCAGCCATAGAGGAGTTGAAGGAGGATCTGAATAACCTAACATTCCAACTAAACCAGAAGAAAGGTAAGGATAAAAGAGAAGTCGTTTGGTGTACCACATGTAGGACAGAAGGACCCCATAAGAATGAATGTCCAACATTTGCGCAGTACATGGAAACAGGAACACCAAACCCGTTGCCAACAGGAGGAATATGGTGTGAGATCTGTAAGAAACAGGGGCATGATCCATATCACTGCCCAATGATGTAGAAGTACCAGACAGTACCTAAGAGCTCATATTGAAACTTTTGCAAGTCAATAGGCCATGATGAAAAAGATTGCAGGACCATGGACCTGATGAGGGAAAGAACATCAGATGCTTACAAAGTGCAGGCATAAATGATGATCGGGCAAGATGCACCACAGTTTAACCAAGTACCAGCCCCGTATAACACTGTGTAGCAACAGTATAACACTGTGCAGCAACAATATAACATTTCACTGTCGCAGTACAATATCGTGCAACCACACTATAATCTCGCACAGTATAACCAAATGCCCCAGTATAATGCACCACGAGGAGATCGAGTTGGCTACAATGGTGGAGGAAGAGGAAGAGGAGGCTTTGGAAGAGGTAGAGGACCAGTGGTATGCCACAATTGTCATCAAATAGGACACTATGCCAAAGAATGTACACTCCCACCTACGACATGTATGTATTGTTGGTAATCAAATCACAACACAGAAGAATGCCCTACACTATTGGGGAAGATCCGGGAAAAGAGAAATCAGAACAATCAGAATGTTCAGTGGATTTCGGCGGAAGTAAGGAATGCAGGAAGAAACATCAACATAGTTACACGGGGAGGAGCTAAGACAAGAAATGACGTAGTAAGACAAGATCTAGCACAACACCAATGGGTGAAGAAGAATGTCGAGCCGAAGAAGAAATTTGATGCGCAGAACGAACATGAGATATTCAAGCAAGCCAAAGAAGAATTCATGAAGCCAAACATTGCATTGACATCAACTGCGCAACATGATAAGGAAGCACCAGCATACGAGATACCTCCATCGTTGCATCACACCAAAGAATCACAACCCCTAGGACAAGTAAGTACGATTAAGGGCTTCTTGCAATCTGTTAAACTACTAAATGATCTATCCTTTGTTAAAGTATTACCAAATATGCTAGAAATATGTACCATAGAGGCAGTAGGAAAGATAGACTAGAAAAAATTTAATCATCTGCATACAAGGAGGAGAACAAGCAAAGAATTTAGACTGAACGCCAACATTGGACATTTCAACATGGGAGATATTATACTGGATTTAGGATCCAAAGTAAATGTGCTACCCAAGAAGACATGGAAATGTATGAGAGAACCCACATTAGGATATTCATCGGTTCAACTGAAACTAGCAAACCAACACAGAGTTCTACCAATTAGGAGACTAAAAGGGGTGACAGTAGATCTGGATGGAGTGCACACTAAAGCCAATTTCGAAGTAATAGAGATAGTGGATGGCACAACTCCTTACCCAGCACTTCTTGGCTTGGATTGGGCGTTTGACAATCATGAAATAATCAACTTAAAGATGAAGAAGATGACATTTGAGTCAGGAGAATACAGAGTCATTGCGCCATTGGATCCATCAGAAGGGGAAAGGTTTGTAGAACCTACTTAGTTAGACCTGGAGGAAATTAACCAGTTGTACAGAACAACCGCGCGAGAAGAAGATTATGTGAACCCAACTGTAGATGGGATATTCAGTTGGAGAAGCATCACCTCATGAGCATCAGACTCATATACGAGCTTAGAAAATTGGCAGCAAAGGTTACACGAAGTCTCCACAAGAAGATGTGCAAGAATAGACCGCATAGTAAGATGGGTAGGTATGGAGATACAAGAACCTCCCAGTTTCCATGGGGTGAATGACTTAGAAGCATTCTTAACACGATACAAAGATGAAGGGTTAGAAAATCAGAGGCTCTAAGCCCTAGATATAGCACTCAAGGCAACACTTGCAATATGGTGGGGTGCGCACAAAGAAACAGTCAAGGACTGGTACCAATGTAAGTGGTTATTGCACATCAAGTTTGGCATAGAACATAGAAGAAACCAACTGCAGAAATATGATGGATAGGGGGCACCAACAGAACACTTGGAGAAGTGCAGAACACTATGGAGGATAACACCACCAAAGGAATGGCCTCGATATTTTGTTCACACATTAGAAGGGATTCCAACAAATTGGTATACAGATCAGGAATTGCGCAAAGGAACTACAAAATGGACAGTATTACAACAAAACTTTACAGTCACTTTCTCATTTGAGCATGATAACCCCAACGTAGACTCAACACTCAAACAAATCAAAGTGGTGATATTTATTAAAGAACCGAAAGTTGAACTCATGACAGAAGAACAACAACAGAACATACAGACAGTAAAAGAACTATTGTCATGCTACCATGTGTAGGAAGAATCATCAGATGAAGATGACCCGCGAAACATTCAGATTGCGGAAGTTGAAGGTGAAAGAGAAGTGGAAGGTCCACCTTTGGAATCAGAAGTATTTGTTGTGTCGATCAAGGTAAAGAAAGTCAACACTGGGACAGTTGAGAATCCCAAAATGGCCAGCATTGGAGACTACTGGGATGAGCAAACAGTGGAAAGCATAACAGAGTTACTGCTCGATTACAGCAACCCGTTCCCAACAACATTCACAGAAATGAAAGGCACAGCAAGAGAGCTAGGTGAAATGAGGATATCTCTCATATCTGAGGCAAGCCCGATCAGATAAAGACCATATAGACTAAACCCTATATATAAGCAAAAAGTCAAAGCCGAAATTGATAGGATGTTGGAGGCTAGAATCATAGAACCTGTAGAGGAATAAGGATATGTGTCGACCTGAGGAATTTCAATGATGTGTGCCTACATGACCCGTTCCCTACTCCTTTCACAAATGAGGTGTTGGAGAACGTAGGAGGACATGAAGCTTATTCATTCACTACTGGATTCTCAGGCTACCCTTAGATCAAGATAGCTCCAGAAGACAGGTATAAGACCATGTTTTCCACAGAATGGGGATCCTACCAGTACACGGACATGTCGTTTGGACTAAAGAATGCACCAGCCATATTTTCCAGAGTAGTCATAGATGCATTCAAAGAATTAATCCACCAGTTTCTAGAGGTATATCTGGATGATTAGACAGTCTATAGTCTGTCGAAAGACCATGTAGAGGTGTTGAGGCTGATATTAGAAAGATGCAGGCAGTGTCAGATATCGTTAAATATCAAGAAGTGCATCTTCAGAACACCCTTTAGGATACTATTGGGCCATATAGTATGCAAACAAGTCTTTCTAGTAGATCCTGCCAAGATTGCAGTAATTGTTAATCTACCACCACCAAAATCAGTACATCAGTTAAGAGCAACATTGGGACACACAGGATACTACACAAAATTTATAAAAATATATGTGCAGATCACTGCACCAATGGAGAAATTTTTAAGAAAAGACAACAAGTTTCAGTGGAATAAGGATTGTCAGCGAGGATTGGACACCCTGAAAGAGAAGATGGTAACCGCACCAATATTAATATTTCCAGATTGGGAAAATGCATTCCATGTGCATGTAGATGCATCAGCCATAACACAGCCAAGAGTAGGAGAATTAGACCATCCTATAGCATTTGCTAGTAGAAAACTGTCAGAATCGGAGCACAATTACAATACCACAGAGAGAGAACGCTTAGTAATGGTCTATGCGCTTCAAAAGTCCAGACATTACTTATTGGGAAAACATTTCAAGATGTTTACAGACCATTCAACCCTCAAATACCTCGTCAACAAGCCAGTGTTGGGGGAGAGAATTTCTAGATGGTTATTGATGTTCCAGGAATTTGACTTCGAAGTGATAGTCAAACCAGGGAAGTTGAATGCAGAACCTGATCACCTGTCAATGATCATTAATGGAGAGGAACCTACGAATCTAGAGGACAAATTTCCCAATGCACAGTTATTTTCAGTCCAAATAGCTAATGAATATTTCACAGACATCATTCAATACTTGATACAGGGACTGCGCCACAAGAATTCAACATCACGCAGAAGAAAAATCTGGTAGTCAGGGTTGCAGACTATCAATTGATTGCAAGACACTTATACAATATGGGTGCAAACAACATCCTGAGAATATGTGTGCTAGAACATGAAATACCTAGCATTCTTGTTGAAGCCCGTGAGGTAATAGAAAGAGGACATTATGCAGGCAAATCTACCACGCAGAAGGTATTGTGCGCATGACTCTAGTGACCGACTATTCACAGGGACTCAAAGGATTACTGCCAGAGATGTGATGTATGTCAAAGGTTTGGTAAACCGAATAGACGAGACGAGATGCCCCTGAGACCACAAGTAACCTTGCAGGTATTCGAAAAATGGGCAATAGACTTTATGGGACCAACTAACCCACCAACAAAAAGGTTAGGAGGGAGGTATATTATTACTGCGACAGAGTACTTAACAAGATGGGTAGAAGCAACACAAGTAAAATATTGCAACGTAGAGACAACAACACACTTCTTGTTTGAGCAAGTGATCACTAGATTTGGATGCCTAAGGATTTTGATGAGTGACCAAGGCACTCACTTCATTAACAACATTATTAATGCGATGACTGGGGAGTTTTAAGTTTATCATCAAAAGAGTACACCATATCGTCCTCAAGCAAATGGAACAGTGGAAGCCTTTAATAAGATCCTCAAAAATGCACTGACAAAGATTTGCAATGTTAATATGGAAAATTTCCACTTGAATATACCACCAGTACTGTGGGCATACAGGACCACATGCAAATAATTGACAGGGCAGGCACCATTCAGATTGGTGCGTCGAAAAGAAGCAGTGGTTCCATTAGAGATTTTGGTACCTAATTTGAGTGTAGCAACAATTACAAACATGACAGAGCGAGGCACAGTACAAGAAAGGCTAAGTTAGTTGTTGATCATGGAAGAAGATAGGATTCTAGCAGGGTTTCACCAAGAAGAAAAAAAAGCAAGGGACAAAGCTTGGCATGATAGACATATCAAGAGGAAAAATTTCAAGGAGGGAGACCTAGTCTTGGTGTACGACAGTAAATCTCTTCAGCACCAAGGAAAAATCAGAATGCATTGGTTGGGACCATATGAAGTAAAGACTGTCACAGATGGGTTATATGTACAGTTGAAGGACTTGGGAGGAACAAAACTCAGAGGAATTATCAATGGGAATCGATTGAAGCTATATAGGGACATTCGACCTGCTAGCACTTAAAAAAAAAGGACTGCGCGCAACAACAGAGGGGTTATTGTGCAAAACATCAAAAGACAACAACCAATGAAATAAGGTGTATTGAGACGAAAAGAAAACATCCACGCACACTAGCCAAACAACATCACGTGCACTCGGAAACATTAGCGCGTCGAAGAAAGGACCAACGGTCATAAAAAGGAGGAAATTACGAAAATGGCGGGTACGAAAAATAGGTGCCAACTGACAGAATCTATCAAAATTGAATGTCAATAACGAATGACGGGACGTCGCATTAATCGCGCCAACTGGCGACGTCAAGGGAATTCAATGGTAGGTACACGGGAAGCACTAGTTCATTCAAAACACAACTTGGGTAACTTCTCTGAGAAGTTTCACACACTTGCTTTATAAGGAAAGCATGAGGGTAACGGAAGGGTTATTATGAAATCGAGAAAAGCACAGAGCGACAAAGTATACAGAGTAGAGAGAGAGTTGCAGGAGTTACATAATGAACTAGCTCGGCGGAGACCATTTTAACCACCATGGGACCACCCAAGCTAGGAGCACCGAGCCAGGCCTGCAGATGACCTTGAAGCAACCTTAGACCACCTCAACAGCCACGAGGAAGGGAATAGTAACCACAATGAACTACTGAATTCGTCAACTTCGACGAAATCCCTTCGGGCCATATGGAACCAGTGAGCCCCACACAAGTGGTGGAGGAAACCCAACAAACAACGACAGTGGGAATGGATATTGATATACCAGAAGAGGGACAGAGCCATCAGGCCAAGGACATAGACAATCCTTCGCACCCTGAAAACCCTAAAGAAGCTCCAAGGATTAATGGGATGGTCCCAAACCAGAAAGAAGCGGTTGGGCCAAAAAGGTTACACACAACAACGTCGGAGCAGCAACAAGATGGCATAGTAGAAGACGTCATTGGTCGTGCAGAGGCATATACAGAGGAGATAACAATGGAGGTTGGAACCTCAAGTTAGCCACCACAATGGAAGGGAAAGTAGTCAGTATCAAGATCATCACGCAGGCAGGCTGCAACAACCATAGTCTTACCGCGCATTCTGGAAGGGGTGCGTATCGCAGCTAACCTGTTAGGTTGCATGAAGAAACTACGATACTTGGATCACGATGTGACTGACATGGACACATTTCCTGAGTTTGCAAAGCAAGTTTACCTGGATACCATGGGTATAGGACCCTTCGGCAAGCCAATTATCCAACTGAAACAATGGGCAGTCGGACTGGCCAACACCAGGATTCTAAACCTGTTGGATATCCCACACTTCGGAAGGGGTCACGATGTAAACAACTGTGTCAAAAAGTTGATGGCAGTTACCCAGGGAGGATACCTATGGGTGGACGAGCTTGTCTTGATAGACGTAGAGATCATTGCATTCATTACAGGGCTTCCATCTCGGGGGGAGAGCCCCACGCAGTTCCTCAATGACAAGACAAAGGAGAAGGCATTGTTCAAGGAAATGAAGAAGACATATGGCACAGAAAGAGGGTTGCACAGAATCATCATCAAGGGCATCAGTGATGCAGCAACAAGGTTGGCCACCAAACTCATGGCGTCCAAGTTGCTCAGAAAGTGTCAGAAGGAGGAAGTCCCTGTCGAGGTCGTCGTAGCTGCAACACAGTGTGCAGAGGGAAGTATAGTTAGTTGGGCCCCGTACTTGTTAAATCTATTCCTTAAAGACAACAAGGATGCACAGGATCTGGGACAGAGTTCCACTACTCTTGGCTACTCATCCTGATCACATTGGTTGGATGGAGGGAGCCTAAATATACATACTTTTGTGAGCGATCCACTTGTTGTCACGCAGCACGATACCTATCATTAGGGAGCACTTCAGACCCTAAAAACAAAAGTGCAAATGCAGGCATGTTCGCAGGGTATTACAATGACCTACAGGAAAGCATTTCCAACACTTGGTAGATTACACCAGAAGTGGTCGCACAATATCGGGGCATAGCCAAATTTTAAGTGACTGGGCATGCAGTATGGATCTAAGTACAAAATGATCTCGAGAAGGAATGGCTACAACTACAATACTGCATCAAGGAAGAGGACGTAGAGATGGCCATCAAGGATTGGCAAGATGATTGGAGAGTTCTAATTTTGATTCAAGAGATGTTCATGGATAAGGAGGTTGATGTAGGGTAGGAACAGACATCTACAGGAGACAAAACAATGCCCAAGAAGCTAAAGCCAGGGCAGAAACCGACACGACAGAAGAAAGGGGGTGCGCCAAAGAAAGGTACCCAGGCGGGAAATAAGGACAACACCTAGGCACCGCAAGAATAGGAAAAAGAGACTGAGACAACACATGGGACCACATCAAGTGCTACCCAATAAGAACAAGGCCATACCAAGAAGTCGTTCATACACACTGGGGGTGCGCACAAAAGGCTAAGGCACACAAACGCCACTGAAATATATAATCACCGAGGATGATGCGGACCTCGTGGCTGAAAAATTCCACGACCGAGCAGTTGAGGACTTTGAAGATTCCCAACACCAAAGGGACCGGATCCAGGACGAGCTGGCCGACATGAGACAACTCCTAGAGCATATCAGAGAAACGCAGAGGGCGGGCATAGGAATAGAGTCAATCCCTGCAACATCACATGCATGATCCAAGGATGTGCCCAATGAGCAGGATATGATCCAGACAATAGCACAGGCAAGCTTGACTTTTCACGTGACACCCAACATGTTACGCATGGATGAAATTGTGGGCCAGACGCCCTTGAAAGATCTGGCACAAATATAGTTGGTAATGGGGTGGATACCAACCAAGGCATTGTATAAACTGCAAGTCAGCGTCGCGCATGAGGTACAGTCCCACGCATGCACAGACGCAGCAGAACTCCAGCACACGAAGGACAACAAAGAAGATTTGGAGTTGGTGCTCGAGCAGGTCAAGCTTGAGACAAAAGATGAGAAATATCACGTGAATAGTCTTGAACATGGATTGGTTGTAGCCTATGACTGAATTCCAAAGAGCGCGCAAATAGCAGAGCCCACGACGACGCAGAAAATTGATCAAATTGTGAAAACAATCAATCAATACAAGCAGGAGATCGAGCACCTCCAGGAACAACTCATCCCTACCACTCCCCCGGAGGTCAAGGAACAAAGGAAGCAAGAAGCAGCATGGCAGAAGGAGGAAATGGAACGACAAGTTAGCGCAATTATTGAATTTTTTGACAGAGTAACACAACTATCGACAAAGCTGGAGGAGGATCAACATGTCTAACAGTGGGAGTAGGAAGAGGAAAAGATAAGCGTAGCTATCCAGGACCTCAAGCAGAGGCAGAAGATGATAAAAATCACTGAGCGTCTCAAAGGAGTACAAGATATGAAGAAGTTGCAAGCAAAGCTCATAGTTGTGCAGACACAGAAGAAGGAGTGAAAAGCTCAAATGGAACCTCTCCAAGAGCTAGCCACAGAGGTCATTACACAAGCAGAAGAGGCAAAGAAGAATATGGCACAAATTCAGTCAGAGTGCACAGAGATGATCAACGAGGAGATTAAAACACAAGTATTGGATGCACTCAGAGAAAAGACCATGCAGGCTCAAACACAAGCAAAGCAACTCATAGAGAAGTTTTAGACTCTCGTAGGAGCTGTTGAAGAAGCGCATAAAGTTTAGGTGGCTCGGGACGAGCCACATGTCAGTGTTGGGGTCCTGTTGGATGCAGACATAGTCAGGAGAAAAGGTTATTTTTGGGAAGAGAAGCATGAAAGGAGGAAAGGACAATTGGACAGAAAAGCAACACGTGTGAGGGAAGCAAGCAAGGTGCGCATGTAAGGAAGACCTAACGGCGCTAGGGTTATGGTTTTTGTAATGTATTGTAATGGCTGATGAGCTAAGAATATGAATAGGTAGTACTTAGAGGAAGAAAGGGGTCAACCAAGCAAGAAAGAGAAAATAAAGAAAGTATGAGAGCAGAGAACGGATGGTAGAGAGTTGTAAGAACTGTAGTACTCAATAAGATGGTGAGCTAAGGAAGTAGTGAGCGACTCATTCCCCAGGGTTAGGTCGCAAGTTGAGGATCCTGGTGCGATCTAGTCAACCTCACAAGGATCGAGGAGCTTGCTGAAGAGAGTAAGATCTAAGATTGTAAATATTTTCAGCGTGACATATTACTGAACCTTAATAAAGAGATTGAGAACCAAATCTTTGTGGACGTAGCCCAGGAGGGGGTGAACCACAATAACACTTGTGTTATGTGAATGAATGTATGTGTCTTTATTGATGTTATGTGGTGAATGTTAGATGAATGAATTAACTAGTTAAATCTGGTATTCCACATGCATGAATAGAATGATTGCTATAATCAGATGTTAGACTGAATAATAAAGATTACAAGATACAACTGCAGATCTCCACTCATTCCCAGGTTACAAACACTTGAGTATTGCAGCCACCCATAGAGTTGTCTCGGGTGAGACTGTACAGTACACCCTATGTGTTGCGTTGTCTTATGGTATACCAGAGGGGTCGATAGTTTTAGAGGGATTTTGTTGGGAGATTATTAAATCTGAACTGGGGTCAATCTATGACAGTAAGGTAGGATCAGGATAACCGATAAGGAATCCTAAGGAGAAGAGTATAGAAAAACCAACAATGAGTGATTGTCAATTGGAGTAGATCAATAGTTATGTGTTTCAGTTTTTTAGTTTACTCAAATACTACAGTTTGGATAAATTATTAAATTACCTGGGCATTTTTAAATCATTCTCACAAGCTGGTGTTAAAACGCGGTGTTTCAGCATAGTATTTCGGCACCATTTTCCCAATTCTCATTGCTTGTGTGTTTCCACGCACGTCGCACAAGTTTCATCATGATCAATGATAGAGCCCACAACCCCACCCAGGCTTGAGGATAGTAGAGGCTTCAGGTCATGATGAGTGATTTTTTGGGTTAGTGATTTCCAATTGGAGTAAATCAACAGTTCTGTGTTTCGGTTTTTGAGCTTACTCACTGACTACAGTTTGGATAAATTATTAAATTACCTGGGTGTTTTTAAACCATTCTCACAAGATGGTGTTGAAACACGGTGTTTTAGCACCGTTTTCCCAATTCCCATTGCTTGTGTGTTTCCACGCATGCCGCACGAGTGTCATCCTGATCAGTGATAGAGCCCACAACCCCACCCAACCTCCAGGATAGCAAAGGCTTTAGGTCATGATGAGTGATTGTTTGGGTTAGTGATTGCCAATTGGAGTAGATCAGTAGTTCTATGTTTCAATTTTTGAGCTTACTCACAGACTACAATTTGGATAAATTATTAAATTACCTGGGAGTTTTTAAATCATTCTCACAAGCTGGTGTTGAAACACGGTGTTTCAACACGATGTTTCAGCACCATTTTCCCAATGCTCATTTCTTGTGTGTTTCCACGCACGTCACACAAGTGTCATATTGATCAATGATAGAGCCCACAGCCCCACCCAGCCTCCAGGATAACAGAGGCTTCAAGTCATGATGAGTGATTGTTTGGGTTAGTGATTTCCAATTGTAGTAGATCAATAGTTTTGTGTTTCAGTTTTTGAGCTTACTCACAGACTACAGTTTGGATAATTATAAAATTATCTGGGAGTTTTTAAATCATTCTCACAAGTTGGTGCTGAAACACGATGTTTCAACATCGTTTTCCCAATGCTCATTGCTTGTGTGTTTCCACTCACAAGTGTCGTCAAGAAAATGGAAATACAAGGATAAATGGAAATGGAAATACAAGGAAAGCACATAACTCAAGTAAAATGAGATGTAGAATCTTTGTCTTCTCTTTTCTATTGATATTCAATGAGTTGAAGTTCTCTTTTACATTCAGCAAGAAGAAGCCTCGGATAGATCTTAGATCTGTTTATTTATACAAAAATGTCTTAACCAAAAGTCATTAGACATTCCACGTTCTTTTATCTAAAAAATAGAATATAATCAAAACTAAAAGACACAATGCATATTTTTCTGAATTTGTTGAGATTTCTTTGGTTTGTTGGCACTTCGCTTGTCCTTTATTTGCTCAATGCTATTGCTCATGAACGTACTTGGTTTTTTCTGGTCGTTCAATTGAGGATACAGTTCCATTAATTCCACAACAAATTTGGAAGGTTCGACATTTGCTTTCAACTCAAATGCGAAAACCTTTTTGTGTACCAAAGGTAATTTCTCTTGAATTTTCACCACTGCCTATGTTGTAACCTGATGTTGTAAGCTTGGTTTTACCAATAGATCATTTATCATTTGTAAATCAACATGATCTACCTGTTGGATAGCACTTTGTACACTCTCTCTATTTTTCTTTGAATTCTCTTTGCTCCTTTCAATCTCTATTTGTCCAAGTGTATCGGGGATAACACTGCCATCAAACTTAGCCATTTCCAGCTCTACAGTTGAGAGAGTGTTAAGACAAGCTTCCTTTGCTTCTCTAGCCATCTTCTTAAATTTTTCAAGATTTGTTTCCCAGACCTTTAAAGCCATTTCTCCCTTTATCTGCTCATACTGTGAAAAAGGGGCAAGCCCAGGTACATTGATTTTTTGTCTCCATACTATGAATTCTTGGAATTTGGACCTGGATGTATAGGCTTCTGTCTCCTTTTCATGAATATTATTCAAGCAATTATTAATCACTTGATAACATCTTTGAATAATATCCATATTTTGGTATAGGTCTTGCTAGACAATTTCCATCTTTCCATATATTTTAGATGCTTGTTTCTTAAATGCAATGATATCCATTCTTATGTTCTCAAATAAAGTTATTTGAGACTACAACTGCTCTATTAACCTATCTCTCTGGGAAAGTACAATATTGTTCACTTGTTGATTTTGAACACTTAATTCCAGTTTGTCTTCTAACTGCTTTATCTATTGCTCAAAACTCTGTCTGATTTGCTCTGTATCAAAATTGATTTTATTTCTGGCAGTCATTTCCATCTATTGCATATCATTATGCAATTGCTCAACCAGAAGATTCTTTTGTTCTAGTTGTTTTGTGAGATTATCCACTGACCAATGGTTAGAAGTTGCAAAGGCTCCCAATGAGTCTGCGACTTATTTTGCAAATTTAGGGTCACTCTATCCCTGTCCATCATATATCATTTTCTGTTTTTTGGTAGTTACTCCTTCTTTCTACCGAGCTTCCTTTCTTATGATAGCCTTCCTTTTTTTGTTGAAAAATAAATTTGATGGAGGCATTTCTTCAAGTTGAATAGGTGTGAGGTCATCCATATTAATAAGCTCTTAACCATGTAACTCGAAACTTGTTTCTAGAGGATTTAATGATGGTATGGGAGAACTGAGTGCAATAGATCCATCTGGGTTTGTGGCATCTTTCACTGGAGTTTTAGTATTTGGCAATGAAAAAGGAAAAGTATGTTCGTGATTCATCAAAGCCTCAAATGATGATGACAATTTTTGCTCATCTTTACCTGGTACTGATAATATTGCATCTTTGGATAATGTATCTGAGCTCTTCTCCCCTTCCTTAGCCTTGTCCTCAGGCAAGATATGTTGCTTGGGCTCTGCCAATTCTGTCACCTGTAAAGTTGGATTTTTTTCTCCCTACAAGACCTTGGGCAAACTATTCCTTCTGTGCTTCTGAAAACTAAGGAAGCTTGATTGTTGATCTTGAGACAAATTTTGAAATGTGCTTTCAACTTCATCGTATGATCTTACTCCTCTGAAAATTTCATCATAGGGGGAATATTCATGTATATATCTTTTCATATTGAATTGAGCTAGATGATTTTCAACCACTCTATGAGGATCATGCCTTTTATACTCAATATCAACCAATTTGATATATTTTAAGGCTGAAGCTTCAACCTTAGTGTGTCGAAAATTAGATAATGAAAACACGCCAACCTGTATGGGAAAGGTTGGCCACACTCTCTTCTGTGTCGCCTTCAATTCTTTAGCTATTCCTCCTGAGACTGTTTGATAAGATACTTCTATGCAAACCAGTCTATCAGGTAGGAATTTGGGGAGATCATGTGAAGATAAATAACAATCAAACACTCTGATATAAGAAAAAATTTCCTCAACATACCAATCTGCGATAGCACCCAAACTTCCAATGATTTGTTCTGAAATTCTGGGGGGAGGTTGTCCATAGATAGCTTCATGAATTTGGATTACTACATTATGACAAATTTCATAGAAGAAGTCCTTTGAATTTTCCTCCCATAATTTAGAGTGATAAAAATGTATGGGCTCAGTGCTAGTTGGAGTCCAACTCCAATTCATGAGAGAAAATGGAGTCCTGAAATAGATTTTATCCATATTGAATGCAAACATATAAAAGGGGGCATGTTCTCCTTTAGATTTTAGCATCTTGTATTCCACAATTTTCTTGGCTAAATTATCTGATAACATTTTTCCCCAACCAAAAGTGTAACCCTCAACAACCTCATGGATTATGGGAACCCATTCTACAATAAAATGCACAGGATTTTTCCTACCAAACATTCTACAGAGCATCATGGTGATATACATGATATGAGCATCACAGGATGTTGTAGAATATACACCATGGGTATCATATTTGAACTTTCTTGGATTACCCCACTAGGTTTTCACTATATCATGGAAAGTTCTATCATATTTAGTGCATTCTTCATCCTCAAACTTCAATATAAATGATGAATTGTAGGTATATTTGGGTTTAGAAGATAATTTATACATTACTTGAATATCCTTGGGTCGAAAAGAGTCGATGAAGGTCTTCTGGTGACTGAAGATGCTTCTTGTTGGGATATCGACGTGTTCCGGGGCCCAACCTATCATATCAATGTAAGGCATAAGTTTAGGCCGAGCAACAACTATATGTAATTCAGACTTCGCCACATGTCTAAGTTTAGCTGACAATGTATCATCGTCTTCTTCCGATGAATCATCTCGACAGAGAGAATTAGAAAGTTTGTGCTCCAAAATGTAATAAACGTGTTTCCAAGCTCTGGTGGGGTTTGTCAATCAAGCAGTAGTATCTGAGAGTATATCTGCATTTGGGTTTGATTCGTCAGTCAATAAATCTTACTTCTTTCCTGTTTTACGCGGTGCCATGATTTTTGAAAGATAAAGTTAACCTTCCTGCGAGAAGCAAAACCTGTGAGCTCACAATGTTGAATACGAAAATTTCAGATGCTAATGGCAAAATGATTTGAAACTTGAAAATTGAAATGCCTTGATTTACAACAAAATTTAATGTCTAGCTATTTTTGTATTAATCTACTGACAGAGTAATCATTCCAAAATATGTAAAATTTGTTACCTGGCGGTCGCAAAACTTATCCCAATCTTTAATCCTAGCCAGCTGGGTGTATTATTAATGGATGTAATTAAGATAATGTACATTGTACAGTGTACATTGTACTTCGACGGTTCGACATTCGGGGGTTATGAAATAAAAATAATGGATATCTTCCTAAGGCCGAATTCGCGGAGTAGTTAATCAATTATTAATTTTATTTTTTTTAATTAATCATTGAATCAGGGTTTAAGGTCGCTTTTAGTTTTAATTACTTGAAACTTCGAAACTTCGACATTCGAGAGTTTTGAATGCAACATGGTGTACATTGTACAATGTATATCTCCCGAAGGGAATTCTCGGAGCAAATAATCAAACCTTTTTTTTTCAATACTTTGTGACTTTGGAACTCCAGAGCTCCAGGAATTTGTGAGCGTGTATGTGCGATGAGCACTGAGTACTTCGGCAGTTCGGTATTCTGGGGTTTTTATTGCAAGACAATAGAATTATAGATATCTCTTGAAGGTTGAATCTACGAAGTGATTACCTATCGATAACCACGACTGGTTAAACTTGTTTTAATTAATTAAGTTTGATAAGTGTCTTATTTATCATGATCACAAGTGCTTCGGTATTTCAGTGTTTCGACGTTTTTGAACCTATTCTTTGATTTATCTGAATCTCCCAAAGAACAATCTCCCGGAGTGATGTGGCAGTGGTGACATCACTTTCGATGACATGTCCTGCAAAAAGGTGAGTGACACATGTCACCTAAAAAAGTGTGAATGATCTCACAAAAATGCCCAAAAAGAGTGCCACATGTAAGCCAAAATGAAGTTTTTCACAAGTGGCCTGTGACTCATCAGTTGATTTTCAGTGAGTAGTAGTACTTCGACAATTTGACATTCGGGGGTTTTGATTGCAAGACAATAGATATCTCCCGAAGCCCGAATCTACGAAGTGATTACTGATCGTTAATCACGACTAGTTAAACATGTTTTAATTAATTAAGTTTGCTAAGTGTCTTATTTATTATGATCACAAGTGCTTCGGTATTTCAGTGCTCCAGTGTTTTTGAACCTATTCTTGGATTTATCTGAATCTTTCGAAGAACAATCTCCTGGAGTGATGTGGCAATGATGACATCACTTTCGATGACGTGTCATGCAAAAAGGTGAGTGACACGTGTCACCTAAAAAAGTCTGAATGATCTGACAAAAATGCCCAAAAAGAGTGCCATGTGTCAGCCAAAATGAAGTGTTTGACAGGTGGCTTGTGACTCATCAACCGATTTTCAGTGAGTACTAGTACTTCAGCAGTTTAACATTCAGGGGTTTTGATTGCAAGACAATAGATATCTCCTGAAGGTTGAATCTACGGAGTGATTACTTAATAACTTATCATTAATCACGACTATGTAAACCTATTTTAATTAATTAAGTTTGTTGAGTGTCTTATTATCATGATCACAATTGCTTCGGTATTTCGTTGCTCCGAAGTTTTTGAACCCGTTCTTTGATTTATCTAAAATTTTAAGGATAAAAATCGAAAAGACTTTTAAAGTTTAAATTTTGAATTTCTAAAACATTCTAACATGGCATTCATTAAGTGCATATGCTAGTAGGGATTATCCTGATCAGTGATAGATCCCACCCAGCCTCTAGGATAGTAGAGGCTTCAGGTCATGACGATTGATAGTTTGGGTTAGTGATTGGAGTAGATTAGTAGTTCTATGTAACGTGTTTAAGTTTTTGAGCTTACCCACAGTTTGGATAAATTACCTAGGTGTTTTTAAATCATTCTCATAAGCTGGTGCTGAAACACGGTGTTTCAACATGGTGTTTCGACACTGTTTTCCCAATGCTCATTGCTTGTGTGTTTCCATGACGTTGCACAAGTGTCATCCTTATCAGTGATAAAGCCCACATCCCCACCCATCCTCCAGGATAACAGAGGCTTCAGGTCATGATGAGTGATTGTTTGGGTTAGTGATTGCCAATTGGACCAGATCAATAGTTATGTGTTTCAGTTTTTGAGCTTACTCATAAACTACACTATACAGTTTGGATAAATTATTAAATTACCTGGGCATTTTTAAATCATTCTTACAAGCTAGTGCTGAAACACGGTGTTTCAACACCATTTTCCCAATGCTCATTTCTTGTGTGTTTCCACGCATGTCACACAAGTGTCATCCTGATCAGTGATAGAGCCCACCTAGCCTTCAGGATAGCAGAGGCTTCATGTCATGACAAGTGATTATTTGGGTTAGTAATTGGAGTAGATCAGTGGTTCCGTGTTTAATTTTTTGAGCTTACCCACATTTTGGATAAATTACCTGGTCGTTTTTAAATCATTCTCACAAGCTGGTGTTGAAAAACGGTGTTTCAGCACTGTTTTCCCAATGCTCATTGTTTGTGTGTTTCCACTCACAAGTGTCATCCTGTGTTAAGAACCAAATATCAATATAGCATAGAAAAACCTCAGAATAAGTACTCAACGCCTTAAAAAATAGATAATTTCAGATAATAAGCCTCTTCGAGGGGGCAACCTCCTTTTACCCCACATAAATGTTCAAGTACAAGATGATTCCAAATGAAAATGTCTCCTTGGTATATATAGGAGACTAGGAGGTATAATTACAACTAAT
>ML797790.1:133978-197183 GCA_009831015.1 Picea engelmannii | reverse complement strand
AAGTTCTTCAAATGTCGGGTACTCCTTCCTTGTGTTCATGCTTGCGGCAAATGCATCCCATGTCTTGGGAAGACCATTGAGTACTATGTTCACCAATTCCTTTTCTGAAGTGATCTCTTCAATAGCTAGTAGTTGATCTCTTAGCTGGGATATCCTTACAAAGTAGGATGTTATGCTATCGTCATCATTCATCTTCATGTCACGAAGTTCATTCTTCAGACTCATAACTTGTCCAATGTTTCTAACTGAGAAGAGATTCGTTAGGGCATCGTACATCTTCTTCGATGAATCAAGATGGGAGATGTAGGGTATCAAGTGGTCTTTTATGGAATCCACTATGATACTCATGGCATTGATGTCAACGTTTTTGAACTTCTCCATAGCTGCAACATTCTGCGGTTCCTTCTATTCTCCTTCTGTAAACTCTGGCTTCACGATCTTTCCTTTCACAATGTCCAATCACTTTATTCTTAGAAGGAATGAGGTCAATCCTTGTCTTCCATCCTCTGAAGTTGGAGGCTCCTTCTAGCTTGTTCTTAGACTTCATAGAGTTCGTCATGGCTTGCTTGACTTGGTCAAACCCTAGATTTGACCAGAAATCCAAACTTCACGTCTTGGCCTTCTAAGTGTTCCAGGAGATGCGCTGGGCTATGGCGCACTGATCTATCCGAAGATTAGGTCAATCTCGTCACTTAAGGTGCCTCAACAAGAGGTTTAGGGTTTCTGCAATTGCTATTGCTGGTAACCCTAGCTGCAGTGCTTTTGGAAGCTACTCCTGCTAGTAACCCTAGCGACAGTTCCTCAACGAGCTCAATATCTAGCGGCTATGTTTCCTTCCAGCGTTTTAGGCTGACTGAAGGGGTGTGGGCCCATAACCTGTTAGAATATAAAGGATTGTGTGCTCGTTTTACCACGACGATACCCTCGTCTCCCAACCACAGGTCGAAGCCTCCCTCCGAGCACCTTAACCTTGACCTGAGAATTCCTCCAGAAGCAAACCCTAGGCTAGATAGCCAAACAAAGAGCAACACATCTCTCCCCAAGGATAACGCATCACAAAAAGCTGATCAGATAGTCCAAACCCTAGCCAAGAGATATCCAAGCCAAATACTGAAACTTGCTACTGTTGCACCTGCACCTGCAACCCTCCTCCAAACCTGCGCACCAGCTACACCTACAGTGCGCACCAACTGGGAAAACTGCAGTCCTGAGATATGACAAATGAGAAACTGGCGCCCTGTATTTATAGTAATCCTACCAGTTTACTGGGGCCGACTTCTCCTTCTTTGTAGGTGTCTGTTCAGTATATTATTATTAATTATGGCCGACTTCTTCTCTTGGAGGCTATTAGTCTAATATAAATTATATTCTTGAGCCGACAAGGCTTCTAGGGTTATTATCCAATTCATTAGGGTTTCTCTTGCTTCCTGGAGTCTTCTATTCTCGTCAGGCTCACATGTAGAGGTAAATACCTCCCGCAGCTACCATAATATTAACATAAATCACTTATGCCCAACATTCCCTTTCAGTCTTCTTAGTCAAATTGTACTTATGTTGATACTTCTTTGTTGGTAGCCAAATAAGAGGGAAATGAAATGTAAGCCCCAACCACTGGACCACAACTCTAAATGCACTCAATATAGCTAGGAACTTGAGACAGAGCATAGGTGAAATTGTCATGACTGTAGGGATCCTTGGTCCTCAAGGCCAGAGAGGATGCTTCCCATCTAAATCTGCTACCTTCCAGTGCAAACAATTTCTGATCATTAATTGCTTTAACACAAGAATCTATGTCAAACCTTTGAAGGTATGTCACTTTTCTAGTATTGTAAGATGAAGAGAGTAGATGTCGATGTATTTAAAAAATAGTAACAAGAGTACAGGGCTCACCCCTAATCCATAATGTTCCTTCTCTCTCATTCTTCTAGATTGTGTGGAAGGCATTCCACCATTTTTCCTGATTGTTCACAAAAGAAGTGAACGCTCTCAGCTGCACATCTCCTACATAGGGAAGATGATTAAATTGTATATCCAACAGGCAGGCCTATTCATGCAAATAAAGCTCACACAAGAAATTTTGATATGAGAAATCACTCTGGGAAAAAGTTTCTAAAAGCTAAGAGGCATTAATCATTTTATAAGGCCTTCCTTCCTTAAAAGCTTTAAGCTTAAAAAGAGTATATTGTTCATGAAGGAAGACCGGATATGAGGGAGAAGGGATTCTACAGCTCAACAACTCTTCTGCTAACAAATATATTTTATTTTTATCTTGTTGCAGAAACTGACACTTGGCTTGCAACTTCTTCAACTCTCCCAATTCCTTCTTCATTTCTTCCCATTTAAATTTCCGAGACGTAAAAAAATTAGCGTATTTCTCCCTGAGGTCCTGTATTGTCGTTCTGTGGGATGGCACATGAATCATTCCTTCTCCAAACATGGAAACCTTTTTCTTCCATTTATCAATCTCTGCCAGCAAAAAGATAGTATTATCTTCCGTGTCATGATGGTCAACTTCTTGTTCATCCTCATCACTGATTTCTAGAGGAATTTGAGCTTGTGTCACTGGTTCTTGTGTAACAATGACCTTATCTAGATGTAGTAATTCCTCTTCTTCGACCACTGGTTCTTGTGTGACAATTTCTTCTTCCGTGGCCTCATCATATTGTTGATTTAAATTAGGTAGCAATGGTTCTTGTGTAGCAGTGGTACTCTCAGGTTGGGTTGGTTCAATAGTCTTAGCCATCACTGGTTTTTGTGTTACAATGACAACTTCTTGTATATCCTTTTTAGACTGCATATTTAAATTAGGTACCATTGGTTCTTGTGTTACAATGGCATTCTCATGTGTTTCAACAGTATGCTTTTCTTCTTCCTTAGCCATTGGTTCTTGTGTGGCAGTGGCTTTCTTTATTTGTGCTACCTCAGCCAGCTCTTCTTGTCTTTTGATTAGTCCCAAAGTTGAGGGCTCAAGAAGGGTCACCTCATACCCAACCAATCTATAAATATTGCCACACTCATGACACAAATATTCCTTAAATGTTTCATGTGTTTCATCCTTCTTTGATGGCACAGTCTATCCTCATAAAAGATGAGATGTTTTTGGGCTCCCTTTTCTTATTTTAGCATTTCCAATTCCCCTATAAGCCTATGAACTTCTCTTTTCAATTGATCATTCTCAAATAAAAGGGAATGAATCTGACTTTTACCTCTTTCAACAACAGGTTCTTATGTTTCAACAACTCTTTGATTTGGGCTCAGGTTGTAAATCGGTTTGTGTTACAACAAAAACTTCTTGTTGTTGTTCATCACCCAATGGTTCTTATGTAACGGTGGGTGAAAGAGGACGCAACACATGAATCTCAATTTCTGCCATTTTCAGTTTAGTTGCTTCCGCTGTGACAACAACCCTAGTTCTTCTCCTTGTACTTGGGAAAGTTGATGGAAATGTTGGCAATGCCTCTTCCTCCTTAATAGCTTTGGCACCGTTTGGGGAGGTTTATCTGAGACAATTTCAACTTCATAATCAAGGGAAACATGGGAAGAATCATCATTAAAAAAAACTCAATGACTTTCTCAATTTGAATAATTTTTTCAACCTCCCGAATCTTTAGAAGGCATCTCTGTATCTGATCCTTCCCTCATTTATGCCACAGTTTCTTCCACACTTGATTCTTTTTCTGTGTTCCCTCCTTCATGTTGTGTTGGTTTATTCTCCTTTATCAACCTCTCATTTTCCTCTGCTATAATGGTAGATGATTTTTCAGGGTTTTGGTGCAGAGATTCCTCCATCTGCACTCCAATATCTTTCATATGTACATCTTCTACAATCACAACTCCAGGGATATCCCTCATTTCTACATCACCATTGCCCTGTCCTAGTTCTCCAACAACATTATATTGTCCCAACCCTTCATTAATTCCTTCTCTTTCCTCTCTTTCCATGTCTGAAATACTCATGTCACTACTTCCTACTTCCTCTTCTGATTCATTGCCTTCATTTTCATCAACTTCTATTGCTCCCCTGATAATGAATTGAGCCCATGTATGGTCTTGTAGTTCCAAGGCTCTCAACACTATTAATTTTATCAAACAATGGTGTGTGACAAAACCTTGGGGAAAATGAGATTTTCTTACATAATGTGCCATATTATGCAAAGATTCTAATAGACAATAATACATATTTATAAATGAACCATGACGAAGGTGTGACAGCAGAAAAAAATCATATGTGTAAACAATCTTGTACTTACCTTCACATGTAATATATTTTTTCAAGAAAATAACAACCTGGTCCCAAGGTTGAAGTAAAGACTCTATTGTTGTGCCATGTCCTTTAGGCTGCACTTGCTCTCCTTCCTCCAAGAAATTGGTCTTTGCATTAGGAATGGTTGTCCTTCGTCCAAACCATTTTCTGCCAGTGTTGGGAAGCCTCGTAACGGAGGATATAACTACCTATATTACACTAATCTCCAAACCTCTAACATGTGAATAGATTCATGTTAAATTCTGGGCAAATTCTAGGGCAATATCATTGTCAAACCCCTCCAACCGCTCGAAATATGCTATCCACCCAGCGTCTTCAAATATTTTGTAGACTTCTGGGCGCCAACGCAGGGCGTCGAGGGTTACTTGTTCATGACGGACTACAAATCCTCCCATTTTGAACGTTCTTCTGTGTAATTAGTTGTTACAATATTGCAAAGGTGTTTTAGGTTCAAAATTCCCAACACAGATCCAGGAGCTTCAACATGCATGAGCGCATAGAAACAATGGAAGGATATTTGTTGGAATTTTTGGAAAGGTGGTGGTGATTCAAATTTTGTGGGAAAAATCAACCTGACAACCATGATGATTGAATGTTTATGGCAGTGATTGGTTAATTTATTCAGGGATGATGGGATACCCCCCAACTATAATAGACGATATTGGTCATTTGTTGGTGATGTGGAAGGGCGTGGAATAATCATTATTTCACAGTATCATGTCAAACACATGTCATAGTGACCAGTCATACCTGTAGGTTGTAAACCATGGACACATACATCCGGGCACTGACCGACAACCGCTGGCAAGCAAAATCTATTATCTGAGGTGGCGATTATGTTCAACTTATCAATACCTTCCATTGATAGATACTTATTATTGATGATCACATATGAAAATGGTAGAGTAACTCTGCCAATTGGATATGATGGAATCGGTGGGGCCATGGCCCATAGTCATCTTCATGCATGTTTCAACACGGTGTTTCAGCACCAACATATATGCATTCATTCTTATTAATTTTGCATAGTCTTCTTCGTGCATGCAGCGTATTTCAACATGATTTTTCAACACCAGCATATCTGCATATATGTAGATCTTCGTGGTTTACAGGTTAACTATGAATTAAGTTTTAACATAACACAATGTTGAATGAATAATGAATTGTACTTGCTCTAGAATTGATGTTCTCATAGGAAATGTAAACAATAGGGACAAATTAACATAAGAGAATGAGAAGGTGGGGTAAGTAGCCAAATTGGTAAGTCGCTCTTGTAATGGCGGTGTGACCCGTGTTCGAGTCTCTCGAAGGCATTTCTCACTCGAATGGGAGTGCTGATTTGGTGATTGGGCATGTTAAGTTGCATTGCATTGTAGGAGCATTTAACCGGGATATGAACCCCCATCTTTAAACCCCGGATGGGGTGACACGTAGAGAAAGGGAGCCACGAGGGAGCCAGCCGGGACGTCCCATTAATACATCCACCGGGTAGCGTCCCCTCACAATTCAATCCTGCCATGAATCCTCGCGATAGCATTAACCCGACGAGGCCTCTCGCTCGCGGGAGTTGTACCAGACTGGCCAGCACCATTCAAGTGGCCATTATAGCCATGGAGACTCGGCTATTGTTCATTTCCATAGCTCAGATTGTTGGAGGGGAGAACGAACAGCTTTGGGCAGTTCTCGCTCCAGCGGAACAGCAAAATTACTTCCACCTCTCTGAGAACTCGCAAGTGTAGGTGACATATCATAGAATTCCCTGGGTGACAGGCAGCAGAGCGACCTCTCAGGGAAGCAATTGGAAATTCCATCAGACCCCCACCATGCCAAGACTGCGAGGGACACCACGAAGAGGAGCGGCATGGTACGCCGCGAAATCCAAGAGGAAGCGAAAACAAAACTTCAAGGCAGCTCTCGCCATGGCCACCCGACGGAGGAAAGCGAGAACACGAACGCCACCCATGGTGTATGTGGTCGAAGAGATTCCAGAAGGAGGCATACCAGAGAGCATTCCGGAACACTTGTTGTTCACTGTACCTGAAAATTGGCACCCGCCTTCGGACTTTGGTCAGGGAAGACAACCCTCATCCGCTGGCGATAAAGTAGCTCCCCAAGCCGAAAGCACCGAAGCACCTCACTCCCCCTACTATATAGAAGAGGAGAGACCCTCTGACTCGTTCAAGAAGGCTACGAAGGACAAGACACCAGGGCATGACAAGGACACCAATGAAGGCAACAGTCAGGAGCAACCGCCCTCAACCAACTGGGAATGCCTCAGCCTTATCTTTGAGATCAGAAGCCTGTTGGAGGACCAGACCTTCCGACTGACGAGGATTGAACAACGACTGGATATGTACTTCGCAGCCCACTCCAGGACACATCTGAGGCGCCAATGTCCAACTTGCGTGCGTGCATATGCCTTCCCAGCTGGATGGAAGCAGACAGAGGACCAACACGAGGGCGCAGGATAACAGGTCAATGGAAGTCCAGACTTGGTTTTTGTTTTCCTATCTTGTTATTAGCTCGGCTTTGAGCCTTCTAGTTTACAGTCTTTTTAGATAAAACTTATGATACTTAGTTGCATTTTCAAAACTGCCCGTCCTAGTTTCCTCTGGGCGGGACGTGGCAGGGGAAAACTTAGTTATTTTGAGACTAGGATGACATTTGGCATGGGATGTCCAGCTGTCCCGGTTTCCTATTTAGGCGGGACAACTGGCATCCCAAGCAGCTCTTTTTTGTACATTTTGGTTAAGGTAATATAACAGGTCCCACCCCTTTTTTATTTACAAAAAAAAACATAAGAGAATGAGATGAAAATGACATGGAAATGATAAGAAAAAAGGGGCAATTTTAGCACCCAACAATGTCTCATTGAGTCACTTGAGTATATTAACATAGTCTTCTTCGTGTGTGTTTCAACATGGTGTTTTAGCACCAGCATATCTCCATTCATTGAACATTCTTATTAATTCTGCATAGTCTTCTTCATGCGTGCAACGTGTTTCAGCAACAACATATCTGCATTCATTCTTATTAATTATACATAGTCTTCTTCGTGCATGGAGTGTGTTTCATCCTGAGCCAAGTATTTCAACACCAACATATTTGCATATATGCACATCTCCGTGGTTTACATGTATGACTGTGTAATTACCCAAATTAGGACTGAGGAAACATCATCCTAGTTTACAAGTAAAGTATGAATTGATTTTTAACATAACACAATGTTGAATGAATAATGAATTGTACCTGCTCCAAGATTGATGTTCTCATAGGAAATGTAAACAATAGGGATGAATTAATGCAAGAGAATGAGATGAAAATGGTATGGAAATGATAAGGAAAAAAGGGGCAATTTTAGCACCCAACAATGTCTCACTTGAGTATATTAACATAGTCTTCTTCGTGTGTGTTTCAACATGGTGTTTCAGCACCAACATATATGCATTCATTGAACATTCTTATTAATTTTGTATAGTGTTCTTCATGTGTGCAACATGTTTCAACACGATGTTTTAGCACCATATTTTCTTGGAATACTCCCAAGATCGAACATTGATTCAAATTTATTTAAATTAATAGGATTTTAAAAGATTCGCCAAGACTTTTAAAAGGTTTTATAATTATGTGAAAATTCACCACAGTTTCACAAAATTTTATAATTCCGTGAAAGATTCGCCCAAATTTTACAAGATTATATAATTTAGTGGAAGATTCATGAAAAAATTATATATGCATATTATGTTATTGATAAAATAACCTTCACACTCTCCCATGTGTCATGGGGATTCACCCATTTATTATACATATAAATTTAGGGGGGTTCTTAAAAAAATTCTTGATAGGTGTCCAATTTCATGGTAGCCATGACACCTAAAGGGAAGTCTCTAGTAGTCAACCTTTTGGTGCCAAGTAAAACCAGTGTAAACCATGTCAATAGTGGCTACTAAACCTTCTCTTACATCTACTTCAACCAAGATCCAAGCCCACCCATAGTCTTTCTTTGAATCCCAGTTGGGTTCCAATTTTACAGAGGAACCTATTTTGTTTTTTATGACTTTTAGAGTTTCCCTGGACCCGAAGGTCAGAGGTAGTCCGAAAAGAATTTCCCAAAATTTCATAATCATCGTAGATTTTTTTAGGGGGTTGAAATCCACAGTCCAAGGCTTCAAGGAAAAACCAGAAGGACCCCAGGACCAGTTCTGCCCGTGAATTTCTTCACAATCTTCATCTGAGAGAAAGGAAAAAGAGATCCAACTTCTAGCCACGAGGTGTGCATTCAGGGCATAACCAGAGATGGGTTTCCAGTGATTTTGTAACCAACAAGCTAGGGCCTTTTCTCCCGGAGATTCTCCTTGAAACCTCCCAACCAGAGTCTTCCGCAGGAGCTGGGGGATGTTGCTGATGGGTATATCGTCACCCACAACCATATTTGTCGGTTCTTTTTTTCTCCTTGATGCACCGGGAGGAGCGATTTTGTGAAGGGGCATCGCTGCTTGACACCCTTTATTCCTCCTTCAGAGGAGAGCTTGCAGGGGAATATTTTTTCCTGCGCAAGGAGAAGACACAGGTTTGGAGGAGGGAGAGGGAGGCTAGGAGTGCATAGGAGTTCCATGCGAGAGGGGGGTGACACGAGAATGTGAACGGAGGAGGCACAAGGGGGCAATGAATGAGGAAGTGTGGGAGAGAAAAGGCAGGAGGACGAGAGGGAATCTAGAAACTCCGTAGGTGACACGAAGGCTTGGAGACCAGGAGGGGATGCCTCGTAGTCGACCAACTTAGTGTCAGAGGCCTCCATGTGTCCTAAGCACATGGAGGGCACGCAAAAGGCACTTGGGGGGAAAGGTGACGGCTGGCGGAAAAGGTCCGGACGGAGGGGACAGGGGACAGGGACGGGCACTTGAAACTGGGAGGCAGAGAAGACGGGAGCAGGAGAGGAAAATGGGGTGGGGAAGGGAAAACTTGTGGCCCCCGCTTGAGGTTTTATGCCTCGGTGGGCTTGGTGCGGGGGGATAGGCCGTAGAGCTCCATCCAAGATCCATAATCTCCTTCCTTTACTTCTTTAAAGGGGATAATTTTAGCACCTAACTATTGGCCTTCCTTCAACAACTCGTTTGGCTCTTGATTCAATTCTTGAAAGACATGAGTGAAAGAGATAGATTCAAATGTTCTAGCAACCTCTAGCAAAATTTCACCCATGGCTCTAAGATTACATTATGCAAAAAGCTAGCCCCTCGTATCCAATTTTTAGCTAATGAGGAATCACCATACACTTTTAGCCTCTTTATCCCTCGATCGATTGCACACTTTAATAAAAGATGAGGGGATTAGAATTCTACATAGTTATTTGATCTGGGACCAATTCCAATTTTGAACCTTATAAAATGTGAGCAAGAAAGAAACATCACACCCCAACACTACTGAAATTTGCATCCCATTGCTAAGCTCCGTAAAAAAATCTTCATGGAACAAACTCGTCAAATCATAGCTCATCAACTTGCTTAATAAACCTAAGTACTACTATAGTTTTTATATTTGATACCAAAGCACCCACTCTTGCCATAACGTAGGAATATATTTCTTTTCAAGTAAAATAGGGTTTTTGGACAACAATATCCCCCAATACACTAGACATGGAAATGCCTTGAATTCTTTTAATTTCTTCTTGTTAATACCATCTTTTTAAACATTCATCTATAAATGATCCTTCCTATTCAATTTGCACACATACTATTAATTCAAACTCCCTCCATAACTACACAACTATATTGAAAATATCAATTTATTAACATATTATCTACATTTTTGTTAACCACCTTACATAAAGCACAATTACTTAAACATTATTTATTCAAAAATTAAATTACTTACCAGATTTATTTTTTTAAACTAAAAACTTTGATATTCATATTTCCTTTCAAATATTTCTATATTATTTTAAATGAATAATTAAATATTATTACAAAACATCAACTCCAACACTTAAATATAAAGAAAACATTTTCCATGTTCCTTAAAAATAATATAAAACCCCATCTCAATCAAATGATTTCTTAAGCCAACTTTTTTCAAAAATAAAGGTTAGTTCAATCTTCTAATATGTGTATCCTTGTGGCTGCTCCAAAGTTATTGGGAAATCCAACCATCGATGTTCCTTGAGAGTTGTTTTCTCTTGTAAAGGGCGCTTAGAGTGGCCCAGAGTCATTGAAATGTGAGCATCAATGTTTATTGAGAGTTGCTTTCATTGGAGTAGCAACACACATTACGATTTCAAGTGCGTTGCCACCTTAAGGGGGCACAAATTAAGCCAATGGGCCCTCACATGCCATCAAGTTGGAGTTGATAAAACAAGTTAATTTGTTGATGCATGCAACACATTTATCATTATAATTGTATAGATAAGATAACATATTCTCAATTTGCAATGATGTGGGGAAATTTGTTAGTGACATTTTGATCCTTTTTACCACTTCTTGAATGTGGAAAGTTATAAATCATGAAAAAACAACAAGGTTGGATAAAGAGGGAAAATTAATAGAGAGAATGAGTAGTTTTATATAATTTTCAAGGTTTTATGATTTTATTTTGGAAAGTAAAGTTGGTATGGGAGTATTGAGAGGTAGGGTTGAGTTGATGGTAATTGATAAAGATATTGTTCTAGTTTGAGAAAGGTATAGGGTTTGATTTTTTTATTTTTTATTTATTGTACAAAGAGTAGCGAGATGTATTTATAACTTAAGTAAATATATTATGTTTATAACTCTAATAAATTAAATTGAAAAAAAATTAAAGTCCATAAAATGAAAAAAGAAAAAGAAATTAACAAGAATTAAAAAATAAAATAAACTAGCATAGATTAATTTAATCTCGGTCTTCTAAGCACCAATAAATTTGTGCTTTCTCTTTTTGATCCCTCTCAATGTTTAATATAATGAGGTAAAAATGGATCTATGTCGATGTCAAAGTAGGTTTGTATCAAGTTAATGTAAAGTTCAAATTTGTAGCTTTCTATAAATCAATCAAAATTAAATTACTAATAAAAAAATGTTGACTTTTTTTTTAATTAAAGTTTTTGAAAGAAATATATAAAGTATTGACTTTTTTTCATTGATTAAAGATTTCTAAGGAGTTGGAAGGTTGACTTCTCTTCATTAACTAGGAGTTAATGGTAATCGAACTAAAAATAATCAACATTCTATTTATATATATAAACTCTTTGTTTTTTTAAAATTGGAACTGAAGCATATAGATGAAGTGTAACTGTTCTACGTTTTGACTTTTTTCGTCAGAATCTGACAATAAACATCTGCACAAAATCACAATTTTTCGTTGTTTAAATTGCATTTCTGAATGCAAAAATAGGTTCAACGTGCTAACAAACCCCTGGGGCACTCGTATTATACAGAATTAACCACTCAAATATGCAAATCCAACAATTTCTCACTAGATTTCGGGCAAACTTAAACATAAAATATCATCGGAAAAGAGCCAAAACATAGAACAATTAGACTACAACAAGCATGTATTTATATAAGGGGTTGCGTCAAAGAAAACAACAATATCAAAAGAGATTTACAAAATTTAGGCTCAAAACCTGTAGATTCTCCTACTACTATAATGCTAAAAAACATATATATCTTCCTATAAAACTTTCATATAGTTTGATTGCAAATTTCTTTTACAAACTGACCCAACAAAAAGACAATTTTGTAAAACATTGACTATGAACTGACTCATAATCTAGGACCTCCTGCACTCCACCTCATGGTGGAGAATTTTATTCCACTTCCATTGGCACTGCATCACGACCTCCCTGTTCTTCCTCTAAATTTCTAACACGAGAAACTGTTGAAGCTTGATTGGTGGAGGATGACTGAGAATACTATGGAAGAACCAATGATTTCAAAAATTGACACTTTGTTTCTAGACTATTGATGCATAGGGAGAGATTTGTTATTGTTTGTTCCAATTCCCCAAGTTTAACTGTTACTTGTTGAAGGGTCGTGTTGTTGGCTTCGATAATTTCCTCATGTCGATGGAGGATACATTTGATATCGTTCAAGGTAGGATCCATATTTACACCAAATAGGCACCCAAAATAACCAGACCATAGGTTGCAAATAATCCCATCACAAGGCTAGGCCGAAATAGGGGAAGGAGAGTAGCCAGGATTGCCAAGCCACAAACAACCAAATAACCCACTTCTCGGATTAAAAACATATCCAAAGAAAAAGTATCCAAAATTACCATACCACATCCCATATATGGGCCCACTACTAAGGTTGACAAAACCAAAGAGGAGAAGAAAACCTCCAAATTGAAATTTAAAATAACAGAACCCTGAGATTTGGAATGACCAAAATCAAGAAAGAGAAACCTGGTTATTAGGGGAAGCATGGTCAGTTGTCGACTTGTCACCAGTATTGAACGTAAGAAGTCTAGAATCCTCGAACCCTTGCAACGTATAGCCCCGAGCTCCTTAGAACGAAACCACAACACACAACACTTGTCTTCACCTCCACGGTAAGGAATGAAATTCATGGCTAGAGCCATCCCCCAAGATAACCTACATTCGCACAAGTTAAAATGAATGCACCCATCAACTTCGAGGTCATACAAATGTTCGAGCTACCCTTTCACATGGTTATTCAAGTCACTGACGTGCTACTTGTCCCACCGATTTATTGCACTAGTCATATGGATTATGGTATGGGTAGCATCCCCTTAGTCCCATTTACTATTATTTCACCTTCTTATAGGCTTGATCCGACATTGGCCCAACAATTTTCTTCTGAATTGTGCTCCCTCTTAATATGGACCAAGTTATATTCTTCAATTTCAACGAGGAGGGCTAGAGAACGAGACATTACACCAATGAAAACATTATTCGCAGTGATATTCCTTTTAATGATCACCCTGATCACTAACATAGAGTCACCCAGGATAGTTAGTTTATGAATCCCCATTGCTTTTGCAAGTCTGATACCTTCCCAAAGGGCATAAGCCTCAGTTGTGTTATTTGAGACACTGCCTAGGCCCCAAGCGCAATATGCAATTGAAGTTCCTTTGGGATCATAGATAATCCCCCCTGCAAAAACTCTTAACTATGTCAACCCTTACATCTTTCACATGATGGTGAGGAAATAATGAGAGACAATAAGTTTTTTCTAACTTTTAAATGGTAGATTATCATTTTTATTTCTTTTCACCAAATATGTTATCACTTTTTTTCCAAGGAAAATTTCACGGAAAATCTACTTAGTACTTCCTCATGATCCATAGATGGTAAACAAGGTAAACCGTTGGCGTTATCACTGTGCCTAACCTTGAGGGGTTCTAAAGAGTCGAACCACTACCTCCCAATCTTGAGAGGATTCATGTTTGGCTCAATACCACTCAAGCTAGCCCTCGAGGTTAAAATATTTGAATGACACGGGGGTGAGATTTGATTTGCTTGTGTGTGGATGGTCGCAAGATCATTTAATATATTCTCTTTGCGTGCAACCACACACTCGACCTCTACATCAAGGTGACCCATGGCTCTATGAACAACCTTCACTAGAATTGAACCTTGATTATTGGTGAAAAAACCCTTGCTCCGCATCAATGGATCCAACCCCTTTGGGTGAAAAAATTGAAGGACACGGGGTTGGGTTTTGATCCACTTATGTGTGCATGGGACACAAGATCATTTAATATGATTTCTCTAGGTAATTACATGTTGGACCACTACCTCAAGATGAATATAGGAAAAAACCCTTATAGGAATAAAAACTCACCCAATGTTGATATATGTTATTACTTATATTACATTCGCATATATTTGTTTTAATTTTTGACTAATTAAACATCAAACATTTTTTTGAGATATATGTTATCACTTATATTACATTCAAATATATTTGTTTTAGTTTTTGACTAACTAAACATCAAACATTTTTTTGAAGGTGATGGATGTGGACATCGAAGACATTTGATGGTGATGGATGTGGACATTAAAGAAGAAATAGAAGTAATGCTAGCATGGAAAGTTGAAAAACTCTCAATAGTAAGAAATATGCTAGTAATGTGTGTATGAGTGGGTGTCTTGCAGTGTCAATGTCCTTGAGTAGATTTGCTCCTCTTAGGACCCCTTGATGTGGAACATACCGAAGCCTATGTGTTGTGGCCTAGGGAACAATGTGAAGTAGTATGAGTGTTATCTACCAAAGTGTTGATGAGTGCTTTACCCCTCTAGTGTCTTAACTTAGACGAAAAAACAACCTATGTAGATCGCTAAAAAGATATGAGATAAACAACACTTATATATATATAACGAAATTTTTTAAAAGTCGACAAAACTCTATTTATCTTAAGTAAACTTGATTTATAAAAAAACAATAAAACCTCCTTCTAATATCGTAAAATCATCCTCAAATGCATAAAATTTAACATTAAAAGTTGACAAAACTCTATTTATCTTAACTAAATTCGATTTGTAAAAAACAATAAAACCTCCCTCTAATCTTGTCAAATAATCCTTAAATGCATTAAATTTAACACTGTAAGTTAATAAAACTCTATTTATCTTAATTGAACTCGATTTGCAAAAAACAATAAAACCTCCCTCTAATCTTGTCAAATCATCCTCAAATGCATTAAATTTATCATTGAAAGTTGATAAAATTATATTTACCTTAACTAAACTCGATTTGTTAAAAACAATAAAACCTCTCTCTAATCTTGTAAAACCATTCTTGAATGCATTAAGCTTAACATGAAAATTGATAAAACTCGATTTATCTTAACCAAACATTATTTGTAAAAAACAATAAAACCTCCCGCTAATCCCTACCAAAGTGTTAACTTAGACGAAATAAAGCAATCTATATAGATGGCTAAAAAGATATGAGATAAATGTCATTTGTATATATAAACAAAGCAAAATAATATCGAAAGTTGACAAAACTCTATTCATCTTAACTAAACTGGAATTGTAAAAACCGATAAAACTTTTTTCTATTCTCATAAAATCATTCTCAAACGCATTAAATTTAACATATAAAGTTAGTAAAACTCTATTTATCTTAACTGAACTAGATTAGTTAAAAACAATAAAATCTCCTTCTAAACTCTTAAAATCATTAACAAATGCATTAAATTTAGTAAAATGTAAAACTTCCAAAGTTACCATTGAAAAAGACAAGTAATGCAAAGGTTACAAGGGTATTGAGCCTTGCAAATATGCCTATCACATCTAAATATTAAACTCCTCACGACTTAACCTTCTTGAACCTAAGTAAATTGACACTAACCTACATCTTTCTCAATTATCCCTTTGCCACTAACACACAAGATTCCATTCTCAAGGAGGGCATGAGAGAACCCAATCCCATCCCATTGGAGGGTACAATTTCTTGGGAATTGATTCATATATATATTGAAAAGATTCTCAAAACTTTGGTTTGGGTTTTTGTCAAAGGATACATGTGGTCAACTCTCTCGTTTGATCTTCATCAAAATATCTATAATTTTGAATTCTAAGACTTTTTTTATTAAGGATAAACAATCCACATAAAAAATAAACCGAGGTCATTCCATTCAAATCCATGGAGGTCATTTGATCG
Organism: Picea engelmannii; assembly: GCA_009831015.1. Lineage (NCBI taxonomy): Eukaryota > Viridiplantae > Streptophyta > Pinopsida > Pinales > Pinaceae > Picea > Picea engelmannii. Next base: position 181,313 of record ML797790.1, on the reverse strand, counting down.
AAATGGGAGTGTCAAAAGTTAGTTAGTTTGTGAAACCATACCATCAAAGTTAGTTGGTTTGGGAAACATGGATGGAACTAAGCATCTCTCCAATTTTTTCGGAAATAATTATTCTCTAAAATATTTAAAAAAAACCGAAATGGCTTCATTAATAGTTTCATCTCGAAATACTAATCATCGCAATAAATGGAACTAGAAAGGACTTACAATAATTATATGCAATTAACCTTATTTAATAATGGTAATTAATATACAAAAGGGTTGTAATTTCTATTTTTTTATATATTAAAAAATAGGGTTCTATTTTTTAAACTCCTCCCTATTCATCTTCTATAATTGTATTCTGTAGAAGCCGGTGGTCCATTTAACCTCAATTCCAGTGCCAATGCCAATCCATCGGCCTTCGCAAGACAGTTTATCATCGGGTTTTCTTCGCTCTTCGCGTATATCATTGAATTGCAGGGTTTATTTTTCAAGCGTGGAATCTCAAATTCGACCACAAGAAATGAATTTACGGGCGTCTGCGGCGTTGCATTTGATCTGACAAGGTATAGACAGTTTAGCGGAATTGGTAAATTGTCAGGCTTGGCATTGGATCTCAATTTATCGGAGTTTTTATATATAAATTTCTTCTTTCCATGTCTTTTTAATCCTTATTTCGTGCAGCGGGCCGGAATTTTCGCGGGAATTGTGCTTTTAGCCGTCGATTCGGCTCTGCGAAGCCGCCGGGAGGGTTTCTAAAGAGCGCTAGAAGTTTTTGGAGGTTATTCTGCATGGAATTTTGTGGCCAGGGCTTGTTTTGCCTAAATTAGGTTTTGTGAAACCGTGGGCTGAGAGACGCAGGGCTTGGAAAGAAATGACAAGGATGCGAAGGAATGAATTTTAGAGCTCTTGCTTATCGTTTTTGAGTGAAATTTTTAGGGGTTTTCACCTGGCTGACGTTGGAGAAAATTCGGAGAGAATGAGGATGCCGTCTTGAATGAGTTAGCATGTAAGTCCAATTTAAAACCCTTAACGTGTGTAAAACGGGGTTCTTGCGTGACCTTTAATGGATTCTATGAAGCATATAGAAATCCGTTTGATAAGGAAAAAATAACTCGTCAAACAGATAAATATGTGTTGTTTTTAATTTTTTTTTGTAATTGGCACATGCTGAGTTTTACCCTAGCATTTGAAGTCACCAAAACATTTAGTTTTTCTCAAGGGCATGGTTGCTAGTGGGGGTCGAATACTGTTAGTACAGGAGTAGATTTATTGTAGAGGCAAAATAAATTAGAAGGTAGCAGAGGATTTTATTATTTACAAAAATATGGGACTCCTCTATTCATAGCTTCCTCTCTAGAGACGACTCTTGCAAAATTTCTGTTGGCTTAGAGATGCCCAATATATGTGTTCTATTTAAATCAACAATATAAGCCGTTGGGCTGTTTTTGACGATCCTTGGTCAAACGGGGCTTTGAAATTCTCTCACCAGGGTTCCCTTCTCTCTCTTCTTTCTTTTATGTAATATTTAAAGTCATGTTATCTTGTTGATCATGTTATATTTTGCTTTATGCTTTCGGGGTAGCCTATACCATCCCTACAGATTGATATCACCGATTGTACTTTCTAGACCGATTGACCTTTATGCATGGATTGTGACGTTCTTACGATGCTGTTAAAGGTACATCCATTGAGTATTTTTAATTTAAAGCATTTGCGGAATTCCTTGAGTAACTGAAACTGGTAAGATCTCATATTTTGGGGCTTTGATGGCTGGTATTGTTCCGCAAACCATGCTAGATGGTGGGTACCTAAGAAGTCCGGTGTCTGGGCGTAAGCTTTTGAGTTTAACCTACCCATATCTCCAATCACAATGGCCCTTCATGTAAAGCAGCAGCGTATCTCAATGTTGTGCTGATTAAACACGAAACGGTGTTTTGAAGCAGCCTATGGCAGTCATCCATTTCAGCAACAGTTTGGCCTGGAAGATCTATGTTACCAACCAGTGCTATTTAAAGTTAACTATCCACTTACGAGGGCATGATATCTGTTTTACTGCAATGGCACTTGTTGTATCTATACTGGGTTACAAAGTATTCTATAAAATGCATGGCGTTGTAGGACCACAGACTATTCTATAAAATGTACGGCGTTGTAGGACCACAAAGTTTTCTATAAATGTATGGCATTGTACCTAGCAGGATCTCCTCTATCAGAGGGTCTGCTCACATGGGTGTGTTGTTTCTAGTGTGTCTTAGCCCTGGTTGCGTCTATGTGTCTGAGATTTAAACCTTCGAATCATTCTCTCAACATTTATACACAGGTGTATGGACCGTAAAATGCCATGCCACATTTATACACAGGTCCTAAGCAGGTTGGGTGGCTGCATTTATTTGAGAGCGTATGTTTGGTTGACTTGCCATTTTTTTGTCACCTCTTTTTTGACATTAGAGGGTCAAACTCCTTTACACTGTCAGATTTATAATCTGATGACCTTTGGCTATGAACCCGACACTGAGGGGTATCTTTTCTGTCAAATTCACCCTGGACTTTTATCTGATCTCATCCCCAAATTGGCAGCATGTTCTTCTTTGGGATTGAACCCAGATCTGTTGATAAGGTTGACTTCCCATTTTAAGGTGTTAGTATAAGCACACTCAATTTAGGATGCTGGCATAGTCTATTTATTCTAGCAACAGGTATGTGAAGCCCCAATTGTCGTGGGTTTTCACTCTTAGTGGACAGCCTTTGGGTGATTGTTGGCCATATCAACCTTTTATCTCTAGTGAATGTATGAGCCTACTACCATAAATTTCGAAGCCAATTTCCTACATGGATTCTTTCAACTGACAGTCTGACACTGATCAGAATAGGTGATATCAAATCCTTGTATTGTTTATATGATGATGTGATTAGCTCCCATTTTTGTGGCTAAACTGAACTCAACCTTCTCTTCACTAATGGAGCACAGCATTTTCTTACTCATTAGTATCTTATTTGGTTTTTAATGCTGCCATTATGCCATACGTTAAGCTCCAAAAGTTCTCTCACAACTAGCTTAAAGAAACATTGAACTCCTTTGCGGGGTGTTACTTTTTTCAGTTTTTTCATTTTAATTCCTTGTCAGTGTTCAGTGATGCCTATACATGCTGAAAACTTAAGTCGTAAGCAGATACATACTTGAAAAAACTAAGCTACAATGTATTGGATGTTATTGTTGCATGCAGTGGAATGATGCATCAAATCTGAGCTTTGAGAGAATAGAGGGTACAGGCTTCTTTCATGAGGAAATAGGAACACTCACTCACTAAATTAGGACCCTGTGTAGTACACCCTATGTAGCATGTTTAAAGTTGTGAAGGGTTGAATTGCAGTCTACTTTTCAAATTGGTTTCGAATAATTTACCGTCGATGTAAGTCAACAGCTTTCATTTAAAGTCAGGGGGAAGTTGGTGACTCTTATGATTTACTCAAGGGTACGTCGTAAGCTCTAACAATAATTGAAGGAAAAAACATCTAGACTCATTTAAGCTGGTTTTTGTATGTTGAAAGGCTTGCCTGACCTAGGATGCATGTTTTATGCTGCATTTGATCTCTTTGAGTTATAGTGGGCAATCATTAGATCTAACCATTAGCTACTGGACTTTATCTCTTCACCTAATGCAATATATTAATAAACTGGAGGTGTTATTGTAGAAATGTAACCCTCTGCTGACCGCTGTCAACGTTAGAAGGATTCAGAAAAATAACTTATTCTGACATCATGTAACGTGTCAAAAAGCAAGTGTTGCACATCAAGTAACATGCCAACAGTATCTGTTGGCACATCGAATGTCAACAGCTATAATGGTCACATCAAATTGCATGGCAAAACCGATAAAATGACCATGTGCACTAGGAGTTGCTTTCACTTTGTACCTACACTGGATGTACTCTTTTAGTCCCATTAACCCACACTTGTGGTTATTTGTTGGACATTAATAAAATTATCTTATCTAACTAACATCCAAAGCTTTTTGCAAAGTCACCTGTTGTTTTGCTGTTTTTTGTTTTTTCAAGAAACAAAAGGGGGATTCCAGTAATATTTAAAATAAGTTGAGGAGAGTACACAAGGCAGTGAAAGAGTGCTGCAAGCAAATATCAGAAGGGCTTAAATTCAAAGGAGGTTTGATTGGCCTCAAATACAACTGAAAGCAACACAGGGACTGTTGGTGAGAAGATTCAGAAAATTTCAATTGAAAAAAATACTTGACTGGTGCTGGTGTGACTGTCTGGCGAGAGGGCATCTGAGAGACGTTGTACTAGTTTGTTTACTCATTCATTTGAATCTCCAAGGCTTCCTTCATGCCAGATATCAATTTATCCCTTGCATCCTTCATGCCAGATATCATTGATCTCTTTTTTGCCTGCTAGGTCCAAGGCTTTTCTTGGATGTGCTTCTCATCTTCCTTGTGCTTCTTTAGGTTGTGATTAACTCCTCTACACTTTGTACAGTTCAATATGCATGAAAAAAGGTGCAACAGTAAGAGTTCTCAGTAGGTCACTCATCCTAGTACTAGTCTAGATCAAACTGCAGAGTTCTGATGGGATCCTGTGACTAATGCTGGTATAATTTCACCCAATTACTGTATTAGTTATCTTTACTCTGATATTCAACATCACTGCATCTTATACTGTATCAAACCTTTGTTTTTTTACATCCTGTTGCAGCTTTAATCATTTAATTATTAAGGATTTTGATGGCTGAAGGTTTTCCCCTAAGTCACATGACACGTCCAAATCCCCTGTGGTGTTGCGTGTCCAACGTGTTGGACACAATTCCACCTAATTGGTGTCCGACACAAAGTTGCAACGTGTCATGTTCACAGGATGCGTGTCCTGCTCAGAAAAGGACCCTGGCTCATGTTTTCTCATGCAAGTTGCAGTTGTGAGGTGTTTCAGTGTGGAGCTAAGGGTTAATCTGCCAGGGATCCTTAAAGAGGTCCTTTTACTTAAATTTTTAACATTATCATTAATTGTTTCAGGATGTTTGACAGTGGTTCCAACCTCATTGGACTTCATATGGAGAAAGTAGAATTTTAGGTCTCATTCAAAATTCAGCAGACTTAATGTTTTCACGATTTCAAGATTGGCATGATTGCAATGTTTCCACTGGATTCTATCATGTATGAGGGTATGGAAATGGCATTTAATCAAGGGCACCAAGCCCTTTATGTACCTCGATGTTGGTGGCATTGATTGTTGAACTCTTCTGTCACGACCCCAGTAAAAATGTACCCTTCACTTAAGTATAAACTCTTATGTTGAACTCTTCTCTTTGTCATTGTGTCAAGTGTCTTAGAGGTGTATGTGCACACCGACCTCTGTCTTATTTGCAGGCACTAGACAGAGAGAAGAGTGGTTGAAGGGAAAGACAAAGATGTGGGATGTGTTTCCTGATGATATGGGTTTGGACAACAGTGTTGAGTTGGCAATGTCATCATTTATGTTATTAAGTTAGTACTTACTAAGTTAGTAGTAATACTAGTTGTATGATTGAATTTGTATCATCATCATGTAAATGTTTACAGTTTAATTATTTCATTTTTGTATGTGTAATTTATAATTATAATTTTATTATATATATATATATATAAATATATATAATTTATATATTAAAATTAAAATTATGAATTGTAACGTGTCCTGTTTCTGGGGGTCCCTGTGCCTGTGTTGGATACTCGTATTTCCATGTCCTCTGTGTCCCCATGTCAGGTGACTTAGTCTTTCCCCTTACTAAATATTACATTTTTATGCAGTTTTAATGTTACTGTTTAGTACAATGTTAGGCCTGGAGAACGATATTTTAGTTTCTGAAATTTAAAATCAGACTGATTTATATGCAAATTAGTTTTACTTAAGTTTGTCATATCATTATAAACAATGAACATCATTAATTCTACCCTAGTTGAGCCATATGGTATACATCTTTCTTAAATTCTGTATATGACTTTGATTGTGTGGTTAATCAAATGCATCATGTATACGTCAAAGGGTATTTCTTAACCTATATTTCCACAAGCACAAAAAATTGCCGTAAAGCTATATAGACATGATCCTACCGCTTTTTATTGTTAAATCACAAGAGACAAGGAACAAGGATGAGTGAAAATGATGATTAGCAAGTTTTTTTTAATTTTTAACCTATGTTGTTCCTCTGATACTCTTAAAACAGAGTATAATTTTACAAGAATTCAAACACGATCTGGTTTTGAAAGATCCTTATCTGGATTTTTATATAACAGGAGTATAAGGGTAAAGAAAGGGTTTTGTTGCAATTCGAGAATAGAGTGCGCCCAGTTTCACGTGTAACCTTTGATGCTTTAGTAGATATGTAAATCGCAGAACATGAACACGTTGTCATTGTATATGTTCAAATGGTTTTGGAACTTAAGATTTCACAGACATGTTTGGAAGATGAGGATGTGTCTTCAAGTGTTTATTGAAATTTCTCAGTACATCTTGACAAAGTGTTATCAGCTTTCTACCACTGCCTTTCTGATGTTGCTGTTTTAGTTCATTTATTGAAGTTTAGTTGATTATTTCAGCATTTGAACATTTTTTTCATATTTCAGGCAGGTACTGGAAAATGGCGGTGCGCAAACAAGCACCCTTGTGTGATGCAGCCACAGCTGCTGGAGTACCTTCTGCAATCATGCCTTCTCTTGTTCGGAGGACTAATGAGGAGGCTCATCTTGATGGGGCAGTGAAAAGAGTGGACATTCCTACAGAGGAGGATGTAGATATTGATCTTAGGGAAGTGTATTTTTTGATCATGCATTTTTTATCAGGTGGTCCATGCCATAGAACTTGTGGTCAACTCTGGAATGAGCTTCTGGAACATAAGCTTCTCCCTAGGCGATATCATGCCTGGTATTCAAGATCTGGGTTACATAGTGGCGATGAGGATGACGAAGGGTTGTCTTTTCCATTGAGCTATGCTCAATTAGTTGAAAGGTAAAGCACTTAAAAATCTGTGGTTCTAGGGATGCAGCACTTTTCCAAATGTTGTTTTCAATATTGAAAGAAAGTTTGGTAGTGTAATCTGACTCAATTAACAGAAACTACTTATGAATAATCTAGTTGAATTTCAGTCTAGGTTTATGGATACTGAAGTTTCTATGAATATCACAACATTATGTCTATTTTGCATTGTCATGTGATGAAAATATTAATGGAAATAGTTACAGTACTATGCAGACGATGACAATTTGTTTGGGTATTCATTTTTTTGGAGCATACCTGCCCTTGAAAATATTTATCTTTATCAACATCACTGCATGATTGCAGTGAGTGGTGATATAATAGTTGTGCTGCATTTTGATCTTTGATCTAAATTATAATCTCATTTTTAAATAAACATGTATATGAACTCCAAGATGTACTAATACGTGGTATCAATAAAGAGGCAAAAAAGTGGGACGCCATTCACAGAATTAATTCGGAGGGGTGTGAGGCCACCCGACCTGACTTAACAACCATGATTGGTTCTGTCGATTATTGGCCACCCTCACGGGGGAGTGCTGGCCACTTTTGTGAGATTTAAACCCCGGTGGAGGCTAAGACACCAATTGCTTTCACCAACCCTGTTAACCTCTCGTGGCTAAAAATTTTGGGATCTGTCCATCCAAAGAAACATGTTAATTAGAATTAAGGATGCCTATTTCTGATTTCATCATGTTGGAAATTGTAATGCCCATTGCTGACAAAAAACAACTCATTGAGTGACTCTTTTCTACTTAATAGACAAAGAATTTAGTATTGATATTGCTATCTTCTTACCATCAAATAAGTTAATAACAGTGCTTCTAAATGCTGGCCATCTACATGACAACACTTAGCCCTTGTAATATTGAGTGTCATCCTTTGTTGTACTGCTCTAATACTTAGACAAAACTGATCTGATCAGAATTAGAGAGGTAACTTCTCTCTCTTTGTTTATATCACTCATTGCACTAGATGTTGAGAAAACTTAGTATGATTATTTGACAGAGTAACCTGTTCAATTTTAGTATCAATAATAAAATTTCCCAAAAATTTTAGATTGTATTTTTTATTGACCGTATGAGTTTTCAAATTGAGTAATGTTCACCTCAAGGTTGGGAAGTCTCTGTTCTCTGTAAACTGCTTTTGGTTGGCCAATTTATTTCGTCTCGATACCTGTCAAATCAAAGTGACAATTGTGAAGTTACTGTAATTGATGTTTGATAATTTTTGTTTATTTTGTAGATTTTCAGATTGTATTGATATTTTTGTACTTAGCAGTCCCATTGACCTATTTGTGGTCATTTGTTTGACATTAATAAAATTACCCAATCTATCTTGTCTCCAGTGCCCTTTTGTAAACTATATTTTGGTGTGTTTTGGTTGTCATTGTGTGACTAAAATCTAAATGTTTTATTTTGGTAATGGATATGAGTAAGCTGACTGAATCAAGCAAATCGTGGAGTAACTATTGACATGGGTCGATGTACTTTTCTATACTCCATGTAGATATCCCCACATTGAGAAGAATCATCTAGTAAAGCTTTTGCAACAATTGCTGTTGAAAAGCTCTGCAGTTTCTTTAGGCGTGCCTGATGCAAAGAATGTGACCGGAGCCGATGTTCCAACACTTCTGGGATCAAGCGCTTTCTCCCTTCTGGAATGTAAGAGTCCTTTATTGGGTTGTTTCTTCTGTTTTTAGTAAATGTTCAGTTATATGTTTCTCCTTTTTATGGTTTATTTATGTTACTCTATCCTTATCTATACATTGATTATGAGGACTTAATTAAAATAATTTCATTGAACTGTTGAACTCATGTTGAATCTGTTACTTCACCTTATCTTCAATGAACTCATGTTGAATTTGTCGCTTCACCTTATCTTCAATGAACTCATGTTGAATCTGTCGCTTTACCTGAATTGTTCTCTTGAGCGTGATATATGTTGTATCTAATACATTTGCTTTACTTGAGTTTGTTCTCTTCAGCTTGATATATGTTGAATGTGATGCAGCTGCTTTACTTCAATATGTTCTCTTGAGTTTGATATATGTTGTATCAAATGACAGCTGAGAGGGGAAGGGATGCGAAACAGGCATGCCAAGGTGAAAATTACCTTCGCTGGCCACATTTGCAAGCTAATCAAGTTCATGGCCTGAGTTTGAGAGAAATTGGAGGTGGTTTTGGAAAGCATCATCGCGCTCCATCTGTTCGTGCAGCATGTTATGCTATAGTAAAGCCATCTACTCTGTTACAAAAAATACAGATTATCAAGAAGCTGAGGGGACATCAAAATGCAGTTTACTGTGGTAAATTACTTTTACCCAATTCTTTTTTATGTCTTTAAATTTAATTTGAGCCTTTGATGATGTTTTAAGTTGTATCTCTTTTTTATAGTTGAGATTTGGTTTAGTTTTGGGCGAGCTCATTCAGGAGAATGAGAATGATTGTTACTAGTTAGTGTATACAGGCTGTCTATAGTGTGATGAGTTTTAGGTAGGTATGATATAAAGTAGATGAAGAACTTGTTTAACATGTTGTCTACTGTGTTTAGATTTACTTAACAATTTTCTTACAGAGCTTTAAATAATGGGTTTGACCCTTGGGCCTTGATAATTTTTTAAGATGATTTGGAACAATGAATGCCATTGAATGCTAACGTAGTGTTAGAAAACTGAACTGTAGAACTATGCATGTTAAATATTGGTCAATTTGTAAGAATGGTGCAGGAGCCTTTTTGTAGTGGTCATATGGTTGTCATTTCATGCAGGCTGTCATCACATTTGGGCATGGTGGGCATCATCTCCAAAAGCTCTTCTCCTATTTTCCATGGCAGATTGCTTACCATTCATTAAACTGGAATTTGGTTAATGGTTTTAACTCAGGCTCTTGGGATGAGACTCTCTGAGTGCATGCAGGTTATGGAGGTTATTGGGAACAAAACTCTCTGCAGTGAATCAAAGTCATAAGATGGAGATTTTTTCAGTTGAAAATACGGCTTATATTAACCAGGAGTTGATGGTGTACATTCATACTCAAAAAAAGTCTTACACCTGCTCTTCTAGAGAATAAGGCGGAAATGCTCAAGCACTGCTGGAACCCAGTGAAGGCAGAACATACTAGAGACTGGCAATCTCCAAACAAGGCAGCATGCCAATGAACCCTGCCCTGAAGCAGCATTGAATACTGATTCTGCAAATACTTCTAGAACTCTTGGCAAATTGGCGCTCCCAAAAAATATGCTTCATCGTATCTGAGCGATGAGAGATAGGGCAAAGGCCATTAGAGAGACCGCTTTAACCAAACTGTCCTTGGATGGTATCCCCCGATACATCACCAACCAGGCAGATACCCTTAGCTTATAAGAAAGCTGAATTGACCAAACATTGAAGTCTGTGCACCCATCTATTTTTTGAGTGAATAGACACCCATCTCGCATTGAGACCTGAGGATAATGGATGTTGATGATGCAATATCAAATACAATTGTCAAGAGTCATATTGTTGAAGAGGATGACCAAAACACCATCCCCAATCCCTCTAAAAAGGCATGTGCCTATCTTGAAAAAGATCTAAAGTCTAAAACCTAGTAGAGAAACAAAACAATGGTGCAAAACCATGCAAGTACTGTGGAGAGCCAATTGCCAAAAACTTCCACTGTTGCAAACATCGCAATATATCGTGATTCACTCAGCTTGGCAATATTATTGCTGGAAAAATTCGCTATTTTTCAAAATTTGAATATATCGCAATATATCAGGTGATATATCGGCAATATATTGCAAGAAAATGGAAAATATCAATCAAGTCAAGAAATTTTTTGATCTTTGGATTTTTTTGTTCACTTTGAAGAGGGAAAGTAGGGGGTTGAGAACAAAGGGGTTACTTATTGTTACATTTGCTCATAAAAGGGCAAGAGGGAGTGGGTTTCTTTAGTTGTTTGAAAAATTGAAAAATCATTTGAGGCCAAAGGGAAGAAACTTTTGATAGATTATTGGTTGGAGGAGTGGGAAGAACATGAAGATCTAGAATGAAATATTTCTTGTCGATGGGGTGCTGCAACTTGCAATTGAGATCTGGAGGATGTATCCTGACTGTTGGTGCAGTATGAGCCGTCCCAAGATCGAAGGTGATAAGTCTGTAAGGGTTCTTGTTGGCTGAACACTAAAGGCCTTTCAGGGTCTAATAGATATGATGGCGGATGTGGTGCTACCATTTAAGTCGTCTCTTGGTACCTCTCTTTGCTAGAAGTGTGGTAAAGAAATCTATAATCTGTTGGACTGGGACCAATCTATGTTGGAGTATACAGAGTGAGCGAGATATAAGTCCAAGGGTCTCCCTCATGTATAGGGCCAAACTTCTCTAGTCAGAAAAACAAAATAAAGTATATAGAGAGTTCTAAGACTCCTTAAAAAGACAAAAAAACTGTCCTAGTAGATCGCGCTTTGAGAACACTAAGAGAACACCTACCCACTGTCACCTTAGATAGGTATTCCCGTCACTTTAGTGATGATGAAAATCACCACAAGGGGGGAATCCCAGGTGACCCTAGGGGGCGAATGAGACGGAAAGTGAGATGATGAAATGAAAGCCCCTATAGGTCAAGTTGCTAGATGGAAGAAGGCTTCAGAACGAGTCTCGGGAGTGGTTTAAGGTTACCAAGTCCTTGGGTACCTGCTGAGAGTGTTTGTACCTGCCCGAGACACAAGAAAACCAACTGTACGAAGCATATGTTAGGTGGACAAGCAAGTTTACCTTGCTGTCCCTAATTGCAGCAGTCAACAAAAATATATATATCAGTAATGAAATCAAATAACTACCAGAGATTTAACCAGTTAAAGCATCAAAGATTAGTTGAGTTATGAAGCATAAAACATGTAGATAAGTTCTCAACAATTTAGCACGACTTTAGTGGTATTTAGTTGGCTATAATGATAAGTTTTCAAAGTATATTTATGACAGCCAAGTGGCTGTAGAAGTGATTTGCTACAGCAACAACTTTTAACCTCAAAAAAGAGCAAGTAATCCAACCCAAATTTCAGCAATTAGCAGTCGAATAATAACAATGGCTTACTAGCAAATTTCCATGGTCAAATTGCAAGTTAATCAAGAAAACAAGATGATTTGATACAGCCCGAATGGCTGTAGCTTTTAAGTTGTTATAGCTCCAAGAAGATCAAGAGAACTAAGATGCCCTAGAGGGTTTGGCAACCTCAAGGCATCCACAAAAGATTCCAACTTGAACAAGATTGATATCTCACCAAAACACCTTTACCAAGGCAAACAATTTATTTCTCCAATGCAAAAAAATCAGATTAGTGCCTTTAAAATATGGGTGAATGGAGTCGTTAAGTAACAAGTTAGACCAACAAAATCCCTAGGGGTGTAAATCCTCTTACTCCCTAGGGCATGTCAATCAAACTAGGGCGAAAGTAGGAGAGTACTTCTCCTAGAAACCCTTGCAAAAAAATGACTTATAAACTTAACAAATGAGATGAAGCTTAATGGAGGGTGTATGCAACATACTCCTCCTAGGGTTTCAACCAACAATAACCAAGAACAAGCAAGAAATGACCAACAAATGCATATTTTCCTTACCAATTCCAAGAAAGAGAGAGAGAGAGATCAAACCCGAGTTCACCAAGCATTTACCATTCAAGAGCAAGTAAAGAAGCTTCCAAGAAGTGCGCACCACTTAGCCTCATCCATTCACCAAGAGATAACACCAAAACTCTTTTTCAAGAGAGAGAGAGATACCAAAATGCTCAAGTATAGTGAAAATATCAGCCATTAGTCTTGTCACAATGGGAGAGCTATGATGAAAAATTAAAGAGTTGATCTCTATATATATACAAATCCTCTAAACATAGTTTGTCCACAAATCTTAGGGTAAAACACAAGACGAGGGGTCAACAACCCTTATGTTGCCCCTTTACAAAAATAATATTATTTAATTCATACTTTGCACATAAGAGAAACTCCAAAAAGAAGACATCACCCCCCTTTTGGGTAACTTTTGGCACTTTTGGATAAGGGAACACTAGTCCTCCAAACGCCAATAGTCTTCAACCACAACCTTTCTTCCACGATCCATGGGCCTCTTACTCAAAAAGTGCCAAGTGTCTGACGTCAAGCTCTTAAAGGGTGACGTTTTGACCCTTTCAAGCAAGTTGTTTGGCATGTAGAGGCTGGGAAAGATTCTCCAAGGTGTCCTCTAGGCCTCCTAAAGGCATGTCATCATCGTCCGGAGTGTGGGCCCTTGGCATCCAACACATGGGCTTCAATCCCCATGGAAGCCCAAGCTAGGCTTGTTCTTCCAAAACTGTCCACCAACTAGGTGATCCAAAGACAAATGGATACGCCCTCCAAGGATCTCAAGTCAAATGCATCATGATGAGTAAATCAAATCAATAAAAGAGCCATCTAAGCATGTAGATCCAAACCACCTCATCAAAATAAACCAATGCTCAAAGACCCTATGCAATTTGTTGAGTTTAGGTATGGGAGGGTTGACAAAACGACCTATTGGGTGAATTGTTCCTCACCTTTAGGAGTGTTTCCCAAGGGGACCTCCTTCTAATTCATGTGGATGAGGTGTTTTGGATGGGGGGAAGACCTTTGGGCATGGGGTTCATGACATACAAAGGGTTGTAGTGTCTCATCTATGGGTTCCTTTGTAGAGGGTGTGCTGCACTTTCGTTTTCAATGCAACCTTTTTCCAAGCCCATTTATTGCCTTTTATTGTTTTAAGATGTTTCCAGGTTGAAGCCAAGGTGGGGATGCTACCTAAGCTTGAGAAACTGTGCCCACCTTGACTCTACCCTGGTCACATTATGCTTCCCCAAGTTGAAAACATGTGTGGGGATTCTACCTAAGCATTAAAAACAATGCCCACACATGCTCCACCTTGGTTGGCATTTTGTATTAGTTATTTTTTACGGGTCCCATCAGTTTCTTATGAGAGACATTTCATTGTCCTCGGGATTCCTGGGCGAGCATCTAGAAGGTTAATGATTGGCTTTTATCTTTTGCCAGCTACAAGCCTCTGGGCCTTCAACCCCTTCTTCCCATGAAATGAGGGATAACCCCTTCTTGGGTCAGTACACCTGAAAATTCCAAAAGATAAGGAGATGAGGGGATGAAGTGTGGAAAGTGACTAGTATGGTAGGGAATGGCACGATGACTCGTTCAAAAGACCTCCTAGTAGAAAACCTATCCCCAAGGGTGACCCACTTGCTAGGGTGCAATAAAGAGCATAATGTCCAAGCAGACGTTACATAATCAAAAGCAGTAATAGATGCAACAAACTCGATGCCTTAAATATTGAAATGACATTCACCATAATATCTGGCTTGTACCTCATGGAGGAAGACCCAATGTCTTCCGAAAGCCAGATGGATGTAATGATAAGTTTTCAAAGTATATTTATGATAGCCAAGTGGCTGTAGATTTGCTACAACAACAACTTTTAACCACAAAAAAGAGCAAGTAATCCAACCAAAATTTCACCAATTAGCAGTAGAATAATAACAATGGCTTACGAGCAAATTTCCATGGTCAAATTGCAAGTTAAAATCAAGAAAACAAGATGATTTGCTGTTGCCCTAATGGCTGTAGTTTTTAAGTTGTTATAGCTCCAAGAAGATCAAGAGAAATAAAATTCCCTAGAGGGTTTGGCAACCTCAAGGCATCCACAAAAGATTCCAAATTGAAGAAGATTGATATCTCACCAAAACACATTTACCAAGGCAAACAATTTATTTCTCGAATGCAAAAAATCACATTAGTGCCTTTAAAATATGGTTGAATGGAGTCTTTAAGTAACAAGTTAGACCAACAAAAACCCTAGGGGTGTAAATCCTCTTACTCCCTAGGGCATTTCAATCAAACTAGGGTGAAACTAGGAGGGTGTACACACTCGTACTTCTCCTAGAAACCCTTGCAAAAAAATGACATATAAACTTAGCAAATGAGATGAAGCTTAATGGAGGGTGTCTGCAACACTCTTCTCCTACACTTTCAACCAACAATAACCAAGAACAAGCAAAAAATGACCAACAAATGCATATTTTCCTTACCAATTCCGAGAGAGAGAGAGAGAGAGAGAGAGAGAGAGATCAAAGCCTAGTTCACCAAGCATTTACCATTCAAGAGCAAGTAAAGAAGCTTCCAAGAGGTGCGCACAACTTAGCCTCATCAATTCACCAAGAGATAACACCAAAACTCATTTGCAAGAGAGAGATATCGAAATGCTCAAGTATAGCGAAAATATCAGCCTTTAGTCTTTTGACAATGGGAGAGCTATGATGAAAAGTGAAATAGAGTTGATCTCTATTTATACAAATCCTCTAAACATAGTTTGTCCACAAATCTTAGGGTAAAACGCAAGACAAGGGGTCAACAACCCTTATCTTGCCCCTTTATGAAAATAATATTATTTAATTCATACTTTGCACATAAAAGAAACTCTAAAAAGAAGACATCACCCCTCTTTTTGGTAACTTTTGGCACTTTTGGAGAAGGGAATGCTAGGCCTCCAAAGGCCAATAGTCTTCAACCACAACCTTTCTTCCATGATCCATGGGCCTCTTCCTCAAAAAGTGCCAAGTGCATCACCACCAAACCCTAGCCCTAGGGTGACGTCAAGCCCTTAAAGGGTGACGTTTTGACCCTTTCAAGCAAGTCGTTTGGCATGTAGAGGCTGGGCAAGATTCTCCAAGGTGTCCTCTAGGCCTCTAAAGGCATGTCATCATCGTTCGGAGTGTGAGCCCTTGGCATCCAACCTATGGGCTTCAAGCTAGATATAAGGTCACTATATTATTAAATAAGGCCCACTATGGTAGTTAGATATAATAAATGGGTAGTTAGATATAATAAATGTAAGAGGACATCTTAGAAGGTTCTACTACTGATGGGATGTCGTTCTCCGCACTAAAATCTGGGGTCCATTTGTTCAGGTAAATTCCCCTTGAGCCCATGAAATAGGGGCCATTTCTAAAGATCAGATCTCTGTCAGCTTTGTTTTCAAAGAGAAAGGCGAAGAACCCCTTACCACAAAATGCAGAAGACATTTGACCTTTTATCATTTTCTTCCAGTTTTGGTCCAACCATTGTGCCATTGCTCTTGGAGAGGGCCACAATCCCATAAACTGTCTGATCAACCCGTTCTCAGCAAGCCAAAGGGCAAACGGACGAGAGGTAGACGGGTGCACTGGAACCTTGGGGATCTCATCAATCTTCTTTACAAAACGAGACTGAGGGGGGCATTTTGCATTTTTTGTATATGAAGCAATAAGAGACTGAAAGACTGCGATATCAGGGGGAGGTGGAAAGTGCGTGGGGTTCCTCCCCCTGAGCCAGATGCCATGAGGACGTCAGAAGCGACTTACCTGTGGAAACCCTAGCTGCAGAACGACAATGATGCTTGGTAACAGTTTTAACTATATAATTGCCCAGGCTATTAATAGGCATTATTGTAGATTGAAAGTATACTTATTAGAAGTAGAAATGTGTGTTACTGGGCCTAAAAGAAATATAAGAATCAAAAACAAATTTACTGGACCATTTGCAGTTCTACTGCTTCATATTTTCTAGATATTCCTTGATAACACATTTGGATAGGATCAAACTTTCTTTTGGTTGCATTGATAGCTATGATGCAGAAGTATTTACATTAGTCTTTCTGTTTCAAATGGTTAAATAATATATTCAATAGACATTGCTGTAGACTTTTGAAAGTATACCTGTTAGAAGTAGAATGTGTGTTACTGGAACTAAATGAAATATAAGGATCAAAAACAAATTTACTGGAGCATTTGCAGTTCTACTGCTTCAGATTTTCCAGATATTCCTTGATAACACATTTGGATAGGATCAAACTTTCTTTTGGTTGCGTTGATAGCTATGATGCAGAAGTATTTATATTATGCATTCTGTTTCGAATGGTTAAATAATATATCTTATAGACATTGCTGTAGACTTTTGAAAGTACATTGCTGTAGACTTTTGAAAGTAGAAATGTGTGTGACTGGACCTAAATGAAATATAAGGATCAAAAACAAAGTCAGACAAATGCTATGAATTCTAGATATTAAGTAGTTCTATCTTTATTTCTTTCAATAGAACAAGAAGCAATATCCATTTGCTGGGTGTGAAGTTAGGCACATGCTGGTTTGCTTTATGGTGCTTCGCTTTATGGTTAAGTGCCCTTGTTCCAGTGTGGTCACTTTAAGAGAGCATATAAAAACCAAAATTTTGTGAACTCTTCCTTGTAATATTCTTTTTATAAATGTTTTATGCTAATCATTTAATTCTGAGTGCATTCTTTCACATGTTTCAAACTTGCAGAACATCTGTGCTATGATGCTATCTTTGTTTAAAGTTTAGGTTAGTAACAGTGCATCACTTAAAATCTTAAGATATCTGATACTTTTGGGCCTTGATGTGCATCCACAGCGATTTTTGACCGGTCTGGACAGTATGTAATCACTGGTTCTGATGATCGTCTTGTCAAAATCTGGTCCAAGGAAACTGGCTTTTGCTTGTCTAGCTGTCGCGGACACGAGGTGGGTTTTCACACTTAAGTGTTTCTTTGGTTTTTGCTTGACTTCACGAGTATAAATGTGGTGTTTACCGATGCATTGACAATCATTTTCAGGGTGACATTACTGATTTGGCAGTGAGTGCAAACAATGCCTTGGTGGCATCAGCTTCAAATGATTGCATCATCCGAGTTGTGAGTTCTTTGCTTTTGTTTTGCTCAGCTTGGTCCGTTATATGCATAACAAGAGACAGTTCATATCAGGTTTCTCTCTAGTTTTGATTGATTTTGCTATAGTCCATTTGATAGTTGCTGTTAAATTAATTTTGTGGATGATTGCAGTGGCGTCTGCCAGATGGTCTACCAATATCTGTGTTGCGAGGTCATACTGGAGCTGTAACTGCCATTGCATTCAGTCCCCGGTCAGGTTGTGAGCACCATCTTTTATCGTGAGTATCCTGCCATAAATTAATATATTAACTATGGCTTCTTGGATGAAACTGTTTCACCGGATACACACTACTTGCTTCTCTGCAACATCATTTGACATATACTATTGCCCTGTTAGCAGAAACGACTTCTGAGGAGGGCATTTCTGGGAAAAATCCATCTGAGACAGAAACAATACTATAAACATTGTTTTTGGTGTTGCTTTCCTGTTTCTGGACAGGAAACCTGCTTCTTGAGAAATGACTAGCGTTTTGTTGGTCATTTCTTGCAGGCTAGCTGAAATACTAGAAAAAATAATTATTGCAGAGTCTGTTGGTCTGCTGCTGCCGTTCAACATAAATGGTTCTAAGTTTAATAAATCTTGTGGGTCTGCTGTGTGAGTTGGAGACTGAGCTGCTGCCTGGACAAAAATAAGATTAAGGTTTGCTATAATAATTTTGTCCAAGCTGCTGCCTGGACAAAAATATGATTAAGGTTTGCTATAATATTTTTGTCGATGCTGCTGCCTGGACAAAAAGTTCTTAATTCTTATTAGCACATATCATTGATCTTATTAGCACATTAATCTTATTAAGACTTGTTAGCATATTAATCTTATCAAGACTGATTAGCATATCATTAATCTTATTAGCATATTAATCTTCTTATTAATTATATGTTATAATTTTTAATTATACCTTCAATAAAAAACCTTTAATGGTATGATAATGTTAAGTTTTAACCCTTTTTAATACGATAGCATATATGTATATTATACAAAGTTACGCAAAATGCGGGTGTGGTCGGAATTGACAGAAGATTCTGGTGTGGGTGCGGCACTCATCCCGAAGTTAGGAATTGGGGAATCAGAACCCTACTTTTTTTTATATAAATAAAGATGTTAAAACTTTATATTTTGTATTGGAAAAAAATGAAATGAAATCTGAGTTAGCATATCAGCTGTTTAGATTTCATTTTCATATTCTGGAATGGGAATCTGTTGATTGTATACTGCTTACAACTTTTGTTCATGATATTCTCTGGTACAGCCCAGCCAGGCCAGATCATTAATATATTAGAAAATCTGAAGGTTAAAAGTTGAAACATTTAATATTGTCATCTACAGAATATAATAATTATGTAACAGACTAACAGTAAATACTAAATCTCTGTAATGAAAGAACCACTGCGAAATTTGAATGGTGGCTTCAGTCCGAACAGAGAAAAATGACAACATTTGCAAACTGAATTAGTAAAACATCTATAGCCTGAGGTGAAACAGCCTGTTAAGGAAGGCAAAGAACATATATTTCTGACTCCTAGTGGAATTGCTGTGCAAAGAAAGGCCTTAGGCAGGTCAGACTCCCTCTTCGTGATGGAAACACAGTGACTGGTCAGCCTTAGGCAGGTTGGACTCCCTCTTCGTGATGGAAACACAGTGACAGGTCAGCGTTAGGCAGGTCAGGCTCCCTCTCTGCTATGGCAACACAGTGACAGGTCATCGCCTTTGGTTTTGCAAACTGTAAGTAAAACAATCCCTACTCTCTTCCCTGTGCAAGCACTGAAATTGGAGTGAAATTGTTGTGGACACTGCACATGCTGGAGGAATTGTTGTGCAAATGAAGGTCTAAGTAAGTTGAATTGTTGAGGTTAAGTTTAAATGTTGATGTAAGTCAAATTGCTGTGCAAATGAATGCTTAGGTTTACTGTTTAGTTAAAGCCCCCATGGGCCACTCCCGTGCTCAGGAAATGATGGTTTTCCCCTCTTTCTTAAGTGGTTTTCAGCAGAATCTTTCCTAATGATGGAAATGGTTCCAATGAAAACTGGAAATGGATCCACTCAAAAAACTGCCAAAATCTCATGAATCTGATATGGATGAGTGATTCCGCATTTCCGATCCAATCCTGTTCGAGTATTATGGCATAGATATATATTATACCATATGGTATGTATGATTAATACCATATGGTATATATCATGTCTTTATTATGATAGTATTATGGTATGGATGTATATTGATATGGCGCTGTCAAACCGAAGTTTGGAGTTGTTTCTTTGTAGTTTCCTAAAAGCACAACCACTACAGCAAATATACAACAGTTCTCATAACTATTGATATAGTCAGAAAGGTACAGGCATTTTTCAGTTGTATAAAGAGTTGTCTAGAGACTTTCTCCTGCTCAACATCCTCACTGAAGCTGACTGTCCTAATATCATGAAATGTAGTGCTGACTGCTTCCATGGACAGCTGATCTTCCCTCGTTATTCTTCCACCAAGTGTGTGAAGGGAGATATGCTGAAAGTCTGTTAGAGGTCCATCACCCTGGAGAGCAGGCCAAATAGATTGATATGCCTGTAATTGGAACTTCTATTTAACCACTGGATAATCAACATTGAATCACCCAAATTTTGAAACTTCTCCAAGCCGAAATCAGTAGCCATAGGTAGAAGAATAAATACCACTCTCAGTTCTACTCTATTATTTGTCCCTTCCCCTAGTCAGAATTTGAAAGTCCACACATTAAATTTCCAATTTAGGTAGAGGGTGCAGATCTCAAGGAAGGGGATGCATGCTTGTATCCTCTAGTTAGTCTTCTAGTTGATGTGTATGTTCTTGGCGCTCTTATCCATGCCAGCTAGGGTGCACTAGGTGATGAGGCTAGGTTTTGGATTTGACTGAGTTACATTGAGTACTTATGTAGGGGAAAAAATACATTGTATTTTCCTTCCTAATTTGTAAAGGAGATGCAGGGCATTCACTGTATTTTCTGTTTGAATTTTCAGCTGCATGTGTTTGTAGTTAGCGTACATAGGCTTCTCTTGGGAGATGAACCCAATGACCCCATCGCCCACAATGAGGATTGTGAGGACATGCCCATAAAATCCCATCATATTTACCAATGTTTGAGGGAAAACTAAAGGAATACCCTAGTATTCACATCACTACATACCACTTGTGATGTGGCTCTAATAATCTCAAAGATGTCATCGTTAGGCTTAGATTGTATCAACACCCTTTTCTCCCAAGGCTAGAACAAGATTTACATCCTCTTTCTCAAAATTTTCCACTCAGCACTGTTCAATTGCCTAAAAGATGTTAACCGTCTATGATTTGTATCTTTTTCTTGAAGAGCGAGAAGGTGATATGATTTCCTTTTTGGGGTCTATATTGAAAAATTGGGCGATTGACTAACTTCTCCATCACCACTTTTCCCACCAACCACATTGTTAACTCTCGAAAAATTCTTTGGGCTGTAACAAAGAAAACCCAAAGGTAACTGTTTCAACCAACTGTAGATTGTATTTTGACCTATACAACCAGAGAGGGCTCTCTAAGATGTCTAATCACTGGTAATAACTCTAAGGATTCATCAATAAGCACACAGAGGTCAGATTCTGATATAAGATAGGTTTTGTTTTGTTTTAAAAGGGTTTGTAAGATGAGCAAGAGAAGGAAACCATTGGGCAATGGAGTCGAATTCTGAAATACTATGAAGATTCACACAACTATGTATTCCTGAGGGAACAGAGGCAAAGTAAGCATATCCTTTCAGCAATAAACAATATTCAGATGATGGCAAGACGAAGATAAG
The DNA here is from genome assembly GCA_009831015.1 of Picea engelmannii. NCBI lineage: Eukaryota > Viridiplantae > Streptophyta > Pinopsida > Pinales > Pinaceae > Picea > Picea engelmannii. The sequence goes on along the minus strand of ML797790.1, from coordinate 159,747 downwards.
AAAATCCCATTACTAATGAGAGCATCTAATAATGATGAATTCTCAATTGCAACTTTAGAAGAAATGACATGAAGACTGATTACAATGAACAAAGCACCTATCAAAGGGTGAATTTCGGACCTGAAATCATTAAAACATGACACCAACATTAACTATATGAAGGGAGCATCTATCAAGGATGAATTTCGGTCATTTACTCTTAGCTATGCTTAGAAGAAAGAACATAAGTGAAATGAATGTGAACTGGGGAAAAACACACCGAAAGGGGACACTGTGATGAATCTTTGCTATCAGAAAACACTTTCTGCTTGTATTAAATTTCATGAGAAAAACAGAGCTTTTAGTTACAAAGGAAGGCCTCTCTCCAGTCCGTCCCCCCATCTATTTGGAGTCCTCTCACTCATTAAATAGAAAAATATATCAATAATATATCTAAGAGGTCGCAACCTACTCCATGCATTGGATTCTATGTCTTAGAGATATGTGGCAAACAAAAAATCCAACTAATTCCTTGATTCTTGGAAACTGTCTTTTAGAATAAATGCAACTGCAGGCAGCTCATTGCATGGAGATTTAGTGGAGTTGAATCTTAGGTACATGTGTCCCTTTGTGTCTAAATGATCTCTGAGAACCCATTTGAACCTCCTTAGACAAGTGGCAGCCCTCCTACAACTCGGATTTATCAGATTGTTAGAGTTTGCATCGCAATTTCAGGATTTGCTGCAAACTTTCTTGTAGGTGATTATTTCAACTTTTCTCCCCAACGACGAACTGGGTCAGGCTGATTTTTTGTCAGCAAGTCAATGATATTATGATTCATCTCCACAAAAATTTTCAGAAGAACCCAGATCAACATTTAAAAGTTATGATGAAAATACGATTTTTCTATGTACCAGTTGAGTTTGCAGCGCGTAGTGAAGTTTGCAGCGCATAGTTGCAAATGGAAACGAAAATAAGAAATGATAAAGCTTCCCTTTGAAACTGAACCTTGGAGATGTTGGATGATGCAAGGCGCTAAAAACAATATTGGCGCTAACATGCATGACTTTGCAAATTGCCGACAAACCTCTAACCTTAGCTATGAAAATCATGGTGCTAACACACATGATCCCAAACATTCATATATTTCTTCTTTGTTTGCTATGATCTAGGGCCAATGATCATTTCCATCTCTTGATTCATACAACGATCCCTTCCTTTGTTTAGTGAATGACTAACACCTCAAGCTTGTGTAAGAGAGTGTATGATTCTTTCCACCATGTCAGTGGTGCTTTCCTCATGAATATTGGGTTCTCTACTAGGTTTTTGGTGCCCTTCTCCTCCACCCCACTCGTTCCCATTCAAATCACTTCTCTGCAATGTTTTTTTACCACAACCAGTGTGGCTCAACGTGTGGAGATCATCTAATTTTGCCTCCTAATCCATCTATGGACATGCATTTTTGAGACTTGCGTAGACCTTACACTCGTTGCACCAAAAATGAACATACATATAGTCCAAGGTTTGTCTCTAAGGCACATAATCCTACATCAATATTGAGACCATCTAACAAGCCCTCCCCCAAGTCCATGTTGACACTAAATCTTTGGAGTGGAAGTGCTTTCCTTCTTTTCGATTTTCTCATCAGTGTCCAGTTTACCCAGATGATCACCATGGCTAGGAATACCCCTTCATTTCATAGTTCAAGGGGTAAATAAGGTAATGACACCCCGTCCAATAAATTGTTTCAAACTGTGTTCATCTAACAAATCTTTGAGCACTCTAGAAATGATAGAAGGGGTTCAATATGATCACCATGGCTAGGATTACCCCTTCATTTCATAGTTCAAGGGGTAAATAAGGTAATTGCACCCCGTCCAATAAATTGTTTCAAACTGTGTTCATCTAACAAATCTTTGAGCACACTAGAAATGATAGAAGGGGTTCAATATTTTTACCAAAAATTGTGTCCTCTTGATAGATTTTATCCTCTCCATGAGCTACCTTTCCCATCTTGGTAGCCCGTCTCATCTATGATTGCACCCTTTGTTCCGAGGGTTTCCAAATATCTACTGTAATTTGAGCCCGATGACCATTTCCATCAATTCCTCAAGCAGGGGGGTGAAGGGCATGATTCTTATGCAAATCCAATGGATGAATTTTGCATGATGGATCTTTCCCTCAACCAAATGGTCAGGGGACTCACCTATCATGTCCATACAAGCCATGCCTCTTCGAGCTCCTAGTACCTGTCGCCTCTGCATTAGTTATGAAAGGATCTAGATAGAGGGATCCTCATCATTGCAAATAATGACAACATGAGGTTTACCATTTTGACTGATTAAACTGATCTCTTAATCATTATAGGTGAGATATTATTAAGCAAACCCCTCCTCTTAGGTGTTGTCTACACTTACTTTGCCCTTTAGCTCCATAGGCCTCTGCTGTTAAAATTTCAGATCATGGTGTACAACTTGAGTGGGCCTAATGGTTAAGAACATGTGTTTCATCCTAGGAGGTCACAGGTTCAAATATAGAGGGGGGAGAGTCTGTACATGTTGGCTCGTTGTGATAAGGTTAGAAGGGTAGACGACCCCTGGGATAGAGGTCCACTTCGATGGGCTTCGGGACGCCTCGACCCTTACTAAGTCACAAGTTTCTGGTATATTTGGCTTGCGGGTTGCTGGATATACTCTTGGGTTATTTCCCATGGTTTAAAAAAACTTCAGATCATGGTAAGCTGATTTTTCTCTTAGAAGAAGTATGAAGTATGAAATAAAATTATAGTGGAAGAAGTATGAACGATTTTCTAGATCTAAACCATGTTTTAGCTTTGCAATGTTTCCAATATTTTTAGTGGACACTCCACCCACCATCATAGGATCAAGAATAATCTTAGAATAGTGTTGGGAACGTTTCAAGACTAAAACACAATTTAGATCTAGAAAATCTTTCATAGTTATGACGAAGATGTGAAAATCTACATTTTGAGGTATAATGCAGTAAGCCCAAAACTTTGACTTTACTCAAGACTGAATGTCTCACACACTCATCTTGCCATTCTTTTATACACTAAGAATGGAATGTTATATAGAAATATAATGAGTACCACCCCTATGGTGGGTGCAAGTTAGTAAGATAAGAGAACAAGGAGGAAAATGTACAAGGAGAAAGGAACTAAGATCGCGGATGCAAATAGTGTGAACATATCAAGGCTCCCTAGGGCTAGCTTCTCTAACATTTAAGGTTGAATGGAGGAAAATCCAACTAGAAACTTGTGTGGAAGATGAACTAGACGAGGATCTGAATTGTGTAATGCGTTGCTGCTTGGAAGAGGTTGTCCACCATTGGGGCCTGGGTGACCTCATCCAGTTGTGTTGGTGTGGGATCTAAAACGACATTGTCGTCGTTGTCTTTGGGACGTAGGAATAGTCCCCCCTGGGCCTCAAGGATCTAGGCATTAAAGTGACTATGCTATCGATTTGTCTCTTGGTACCCATGGTATAAGGTAGCACCTCAAAGAAGGAAGTGATCCACTTGGTGGAGACGGGTCTAGAAGGTGGCCAAAGAGTTTGGAAATAGAGATTGAGGGCCTTTTGCATGTATAGAGCCAACCATCTTTGGTCCAAGTATTGGAAGAAACTGGAGAGGGTTCGTGACTCCTTGTACAAGCAATGGAACCACCCTTGGATCTTGTAATAAATGGGACAATGTAATATGAAGTGCTCCTCATTATCAACCTCTCAGAGATTGCACAACTAGCAAACCCTATTTGCCTGGTCGAGTAGGTACTCAACCTTCACTTTGAGTCTATGTGAACCCACTTTGAACCAACCCCTGTATATAATAAGAAGGTCGCTAGAAATCAACAGCTAGCTAAAATTGGAACACATCTAACTCCTGCACTTTTGTCCCGAATCAGAAACTATACTAACACTGAAAAAACACTTTATAAATATAACAAAAGTGAGTCATTCAAAGCTTGAATTGCACCTGAACATAGACATCAATTGCACTCTCTAATTTTGGAAAGTAAACTAAATCTGGAAGGTAGTGTCTAATCAAAGAAAAGCTAAATTTGGAATTCTCTAAGGTTGTGTGCACCCTCTACCATTGCATAAGTGTTGTGTCTCCCAAGATACAGTAGTGCAGTGCCATCATCCCAACTCCCTCTCTGTTGTGTAAAGGAATCGAGGCAAGGAAAAACAGGGTTGTTCCATGGATTTGATATCACTGTTGTTTTTTCCTCATCCACTCTATCATCATTGCTGTATAGATTTGTTGATGGGTGCCATATTGAAGATGCTGCGGCAGAATATGCTACTATAGGAGAGTGCCTTGGAACAATACATGAAGCTAACACTCTCACTTTATGAGGAAGGTGTTCTCCACCAAAGCAAGATACTCTCTTAGTATCTTGCACTACCCCTTTGCCAGGGGATTTTTTAATTGATCACACTTTTGAACTTTGATATCTCTTTAGAATCTTCAAGGTTTAAATCCATTGTACAAGGATAACTTCATCAATAACTTGACGGGTCAAAATCTTCTCACCATGAGCTGTTTAGGACTTCTTCCAATGATAAACTTCTTTGTATACAGGGCCAAGATAAGTGGATCAGATCTAGCAAATAAAGAAATAAAACCTGCACTAAACTTGGAAAAGCCCAACTGGAGTAAAAGCCCATCGATCATGAAATACCAAACTCATGGTGCATGCATCAATCCATACAAGGCCGCCTTTAATCTGAGTTCATGGGTATCTTGCTCATGCTTCTCAAAACTTTAGGCAACTGAACTAAAATCCTCAACAAGATTGACTCCCTCTTTTTGAGAGATTCCTCCGGCAACTGAAGTAAAATCTTCAACAAGATCAACTCCCTCCTTCAGAAAGATTCATTCGGCAGCTGCAGTAAAAGTCTCATCAAGGTCAACTTTATCTTTCTGAGAGAGTCATTTGACAACAAACGTGTTCTGTTACTCTTCAATATTTTTGCCAACTACATGCATGGAATCAATCACTGATTCCACAGTAGATTTTGAAACTATCTCCACAAACTAGGAAGGACACTCCTCCATCATGGCATCATTCCATACAAACTTTATGGGACCAACAAGTAGCCTTTAAAGGTCACCTTCTTGAACTCCTCTGGCGAAAAGTTGTCTAGGCTTAATGCTGTGTTTAATGATCACCTTTTGACTGTCAAACTCAACCATTCACTATAAATCAATCATGCAATAAATTGAAAGAAGAATCTTAGTTAAACCAAGAACATTCAAGACATCATCTAGCTCAAGATCATCCCCTAAAGGTATGCAGAAAGGAACAAAGCCCAATCTGGTAGCTGGACAAGTGGCATTATTGTGCATCTCCACTTGTATATGTTATTCGCTTGTTCTTAAAGTATGTTGAGTTCCTTCTTGTTGAAGGTCATGTCTGGATGCTCCACTATCCACTTACGACCCTACACTAGAAACAATGCTAGTGGAAAGGCATGATGCCATGGAGAATGTTGTCTCAAGTTTGGATGCTATATCATTTGCTCTGGTTGAAGTTGTTTCACTCCTTGCAAACTGTTGCTTGGCTTTCTTCCTCCCAAGACACTGAGATGCAAAGTGGCCCATCTTGTGGCACTTGAGACACTTCGAAGAATCTGATTTTTCCTCCCTGCTCTTCTAACACTTCTTTGGTCCTCGTTTCTTGTCTCCTCCTCTCATCTTCCCTATGAGGACTAGGTTTTGGATCTCCTCCACTTTGGCTGAGAGAGTCTGTAGTCTAGTATTTTTTGGAGGAGACTTCTCACGAGCACAAACACTGCGAACAAGTTGTTCCCAAGACGAAGAGAACCCATTTAGTGCAATGGGCACCAACTCCTCACTCTTCGTATTTTCTCCGATAGCAACAAGTTGATCTCTCAACATAGAGATCTTCATCAGACAGCTAGCCACCATGTCTATGTCATTCATGCAAGACAGATTGTTTCTTAGAAGGATGTTGTGAGAGATGGTCGCAGTTTTTTCTGATGATGTGATGGATCAAGTAATCCTTCATCGAATTAAGGATGATTCTCTTCGCCTTGGCCTGTTTTTTATGATTCTCATCCAAAAATGCAACATCCGTAGAAGCTATAACTAAAACCCCAAATATCAACCTCCTTTAGTAGCATCTGCAATTTGTACTTTCAATGTGTAAAGTTGTAAGTGCTCTCTGGATGCTCACACTCTTTGAGATGGAGACTAGTCATATCTACAACCCCTGGGACACACTTCAACCAGACAAATCAGCCAAAAAGTCAAATCAGATCAACAACCTATCACAGGGTCAGATTGCCTACTACAGTTATAAAACTGCTTCAATGACTGAAGCGCTTTGGGCATCACACCTGCTGAAATAAATCAACAACCTATCTCAGGTTCTTTGTCAGAAATCAGACCTTGGTAAAGCATATTCTGCAATCCATCATTTAACCTAAATCCTAGATAAAATAAGAGACTAGGTTTGATTGTGTCAAACCCTATCCCTAATCTGAATACCTAGTGCACCTTAGCTGCATGCATAAGAGTGCCTAGAGAAGTGCACCTCCTTCAGGAGATTTCTGCATCGAGAAAACTGCTGGTGCCTCCTAGAGATCTGTGCTATTTATCCTGTAATAGACAGCTCTCATGCAAGCATTTCAGGGAGCCTTGGAATTTGTGCCGTCTATGAATAGGTCATGCATGCAATCTAAATTGAACTGAACCAAACTGGAACTTGCTAAATCTGGAACAGCAGTGAACTGAGTTTAACTGATGGTGGCAAGATTGAAATATACTCTGATTGGTGGATTGCATGTTGAAGGCATGCATGCGCCCTCTACTATCCTTCATAAATGTGCCGCCCTCGCACTCTGCTGTGCACAAGAACCTAGGCAAACTGCTGCCGTAACTGTTTCTGTATGGACCTACATTAAGTGCGTTCTTCCTCCTTCTGCTAAACCTATTGACTGTGTGTGCCCTGGTGCTGTGGAGAAAACTTTCCTCCACAGCACTTTTGAAATATTGATATTGTAATATTGCCTCCAATAGAAACTTATCGGCACCATATGCTTGATTTTGTAATTCATCTATAAAAGCCAGGGATGATCTAGGCTTGCCATGACTTAAAAAGCTTGGTATTAATATTATGATAAAGGGCATGGATATTATGGAGAAAGTTAATAGGCATTTTAACAAGTTGCCCGACATGATTATATGATTGATTATGATAAGAAAGCATAGCTTCAGCATATACCTAAAAGCAAAGGCACGTATCATCAGTGACTAACATGCATTCAGCCATAATTCACGCATTCCTCGCTTAATTAAAGGGTCACTCTTTATAAAGATGAGCATGGAACTAATCAGGAAAGAATCTGGCTCTGCAATCTGTGGCTATCGAAGCAGGATGTTGTATTCCTTTTTGTATTCTCAGCTGCACTGTCATCTGGGTTGAAACTTATAGTGACTGGATTCACAATGTGTTTAGACTCTGACTCGGACTCAGACTTGGACTGATCTGATTTCAATGACTGGGTTTACTAAAAGATACATAAAATATTTAGATTTTAATAAAAAAATATATTTTAAAGATTCCAAACCATTAGAGCCAAAATATGCGAAGTCCACTCATGCATATTGCATATACCATCATCCATGTAAGGGTGAAATTGTGAATATCTCAAAATTTTTCAAAATGGCACTAAGTGCAATACATATCAAGTTTCAACTTTCTACAGCGAAGTACATCATCAATGAGGCTCTAAATGGTCTCTAGACTCTAGAGTCTAGAGTCTGAAAAACATGTTACAACCATCTCCTTTTGCCTAGCCTTGTCTTCTTCAAATTTCACTAGCTGATTTTGTAATTTCAATCTCCTCTAATGGGGCCATGCATGGGGCAACTTGGCCTCTTATACCAGCCAAGTGTTCTTTCAACCCACGAACCTCCCCCCTTCTCCTTATGCCTTACTTGCAATAATTGCAATAAATCTGTTCATCAACAAGATCAGCATTGATCCATGCAAGGTCTTTGACTGTTGTGGCCATGGTAAAATTCCAATCCGCAAATTCAAATATGGAACATTGCAAACTCTATCTTAAATTCTCAATATGCAAAGTTCATACTTGAAACTTCAATGTTCAAGTATAAGTAGTATCAGGCTGAAACTTAATGAGAGGAAAACATAGGGATAGATTTATCATATAACTGTTAACATATGGTATATCTGGCTGGGACAGATCAGACATCAGTGTTCTTCAATGCTGCTTCAAAACTCGAAATGCTCACACATGCTCAATGAGAGAGGTGTGAGGCAAATGGGGGGGGTCTCTTTATAGCATTTTGGTAGGGTTGAGAAGTTAGGTCTGCCACGGTGGGGTCCAGTATCTACTCGGTCCAGTAGGGCTGATTTGTTACTGAACCAGCCCTCCAACCGAGCAGATGGCCGAGTCATTACAGTTGGCAGTCAACTCAGCCGAGTTGATTTTGGACCACTTTTAAAAACTATGGACTGGAAGCTGTCAACTTGTGAAGTATTTTTTCAATTCTGATCTCTAGCAACTCTGTACTATCTAGTAGTAGTTAAAGACATTAGGTATACACTTTTTCACAATCTTCTTGTGTTGGAAATGAATTAATGAATTGTTTGCAGCCATTTCAGATGAAAAAAAGGGCATATGTATCTAGTGAAAGGTTGTAAATTCTACTTTTAAGTGAATTGAGACTAACTCATTCATTTGTGGTTTAGATGATGAGTCCAAACTCTTCAGTGTTCTGTAGTGAGCTGTGCCAACATCCTTGTACTTTTGTTCCCTAGTTTCTACTTTAGCTGGGATATGAAGTGGCTGGTAGCACTGTTAGTTTATCAATTTAGTAATCTTAAAACATCCGTAGATGAATCATCAGATTTTATCATTTTGAGTATCATGGCATCTACCTCTTTTTCAACATTATATCTGACTTACTATTCAGGCAATTCATATCACCTTAGTATACCCAATCTCTGACTTGCATTGTCATGATCACAATCATATGTGGCATGGAAATGAAATTTCTTCTTTATTGTTATACAGTAAACTGTCGCAAATTGATGCTTTAATGTGTACTCTGTAAACCGGTTAGAGTTATTTTACCATCAAACCTATATGGGTACTAGGTTTCCTTTTATGTGTCTTTATTACACTATTATAAGTTCTTCCCTTGAAAAATCACTCTAATTTTACAATATCATATTTCACAAGGGTGTTTGCCACACCTTTCCTTCCATTTATGCAAAATAGAAGTCACTCTAATTTTACGTAGCCATATTTCATAAGGGTGTTTGCTACATTCTTTTCTTTCATTTATACAAATATGGATTTTTCCCTGAACTTGTGGGGATTGATTGTCTATATTTATTTTCGTAAAACATCAGCTGAAATTATTCAACCTGCATGGGAATCATTCCCTTTTTAAATCAATAGTTGTGATTATTCTTCATATTATATCATGGTCTGTTGAAGGTCTTATCTCATACCCAACACATATTTTTAACCATCTTGTTTGGGTGAAGGTATGTTTTGGTGTATCTCATTAAGAGCTTTTCTTGTGTATGTGAATAGTGGGTATCTTTAACAGTTTATGCTGGTTTACAAAGAGGCGGGGTCTTACAATTGACATTTGGAAGTCTTTTGTTGTCTGTTTTAGGTCATCCGATGATGGAACATGTCGGATCTGGGATGCTCGAGACTTCCATATCAATCCACGAGTCTATAGTCCAAAGCCGGAAGAAAATATTGCAGGTGAGATAAGCTGCCTTGTAGCGTTTTTATTACATGTAGTCCAACTTTTTAAAATTTAACGGTTAAGTCATGTTCTGTTATAGGTGGAAAACCTAATGGTGTGAAGGTCAGTGATCCTGCTCAGTTTTCCAGCCAGCGGGGAAATCAGATACTCTGCTGTGCCTTCAATGCTAGTGGAACTATTTTTGTTACTGGCAGTTCTGACACACTGGCAAGGGTAGGTCGCTAAATGATTTTGAACTGTTACCAGCTTAGTACAAACTGTTCTATGGTGGGTAGAGCTGTAGTCAGTCTATTTAATTTAGGTTTCAATTATATCATGCCACTGCATGCAGTTGACATAAATCAACGAATCAGAAGGAATTATTTTACTGGTTGACTTGAATATTTAGATATAATATAAGTACACTTTCTATCAGGTCTGGAGTGTTTTCAGGAGGAGTGATGAGGTTGTTAATCAACCTAATCACGAGCTTGATATTCTAGCAGGTCATGAGAATGATGTCAACTATGTACAGTTTAGGTAGCTTCTGCTTATAATTACATTACATAACAAATTTTCTTTGTTTTACCGATCATACGTAGAAAATGATCTAACAAGATTCATTTTGATTTTCCCTTTTATATCTCCAAGTGGTTCTGCAGTCCAAGCTAGATCAGTTTCAGCTGACAGCACAAAGGAAGAAAACTTTCCAAAGTTTAAAAATTCATGGTTTGTACTTTCATCAGTTTAAGTTTTAGTTGCAAGAGTTTATTTATAGGATATGTGAATTTTTCGTTATTATTGACAGTTCATTGAATGCCTTGTATCATGGATGTAGTATTCTGAAGTTGTAGTTGCTTGTAAGATTTTCCAAACAGATTCACTGCTTGTGTCATTGTGACATCACTGTTAATTGTGTTTGTGTCATGCTTGCATTTACCGATCGGTGATTAATATTATAACTAAGTACAATATTTGGCAGGATACTTGACAGTTACTCGGTCAGTATTTTTTCCCTCTATATCTCTGCAGCAAATAATAAATGCCTCTCTGTTTGTCAGGTTTACTCATGACAATATTGTTACTTGCTCTCGGGATGGTAGTGCTATAATTTGGATCCCCAGATCACGTAGATACTATGTGAGTTTATACTTGTATGAAATTTCCTGTGCTTCCCTTGTGTATCTTTTTTTCTGATCAAAATTTATCAATTTTCCTTTCTACCTTGATAAATTTACTCTGTGATTGATATGCTTAATTCACTTTCTTGACTATGTGCACATATTTGTAACCTAGAAGTCCCATTGACTGATACTTGCTCAGCAGTGGACGTTAATATGATTTATTTCCTTGATCCCTTCCATTTCTCACAAAACAATAAATATGACTTTAATTTTGCATTCTTTATAGCTTATACTATATACCTATTTTGATCCTTTTTAACTTAGTAATTTTTTGTAACTGTTAATATCTTTTTCATATGGTGGCAGGGCAGGGCAGGCCGTTGGACAAGAGCATATCACTTGAAGGTTCCACCCCCGCCTATGCCTCCTCAACCACCTCGAGGAGGACCAAGACAGAGATTGCTTCCTACTCCACGGGGTGTAAACATGATTGTGTGGAGTTTGGATAATCGTTTTGTACTTGCTGCAATAATGGGTAAGATTGTGTGGCTACAGTTATGTAATTTGCAATGAAGTAGCTTGTAATTTTAGAGCTCTTGAATGAATGGCAACATTAGACACTAAATATATCTTTGGTACCTAAGTTGCATGAAAGATGGAAACGTGTATTAGTTTTGGAAATGGGAACGCCTGTAAAGGCGAACCTCCCCCCAAATGGGTATGTCGGGGGAAACACAAATAAATTTAACTAACTAACTATATATATGTATGCATGCATGTATGTATGTATATGGTTTTTTAAAATAACACATTATCATGTATATGTTTTTTTTTAAACAACACATTATCTTGCCAGAAAATAAGAATGATAGGTTAATTTTGAGGTAGATTTGGAAACAAATTAGAGGTTAATTTGTTTTCACTTTCCACAGATTAGGGTACCGTTTTATAGACTTCCTAGGGGTCCCACGCCCCTCATGGGCACTTGGGTGTTTCAGAGAAGTTTATGAGGTGTTTCCATGTTTCTGCGAGTTTCCAGTATTGCATTGCTATCTGGGCAGTTTAGGAGCTTCATGCAACAGAGTTTGGTACCCATTTGGTGGATGTTAAACAAGCATTTGGTTATATAGTTCATTAACACTTAATTCATAAAGAGTATGAGAAACTAAGGAGTAAGTGCCCTTGAGGAAAACAATAGAGTATAAGATTCTAAACTTGAATGTTGGTCAGTGAAACTTCTGAGTGCACTTTCATAGTATGTTATTGTTCTCTCCATCACATGCTTGTCTATTTTTGATATTTTCTGACTGAGTGTCTAGCAATGCTGTTTTCTTTGGTCATTGGAATATCTCATTAACTGGCATAACTGGATCTGTTTCATTTTTCCGTATTTCTTGTTGATATGTGAGTTTGTGACAGATGGAAATATATATAGTTACTGGTATATTTTTGTTTGGAATGCTAACATACTGCTTTAACTATTTCTTTTAATAATTTTAAATTTTCAAAATCCCGTCCTCTCTTTTCTGATTAACTGTGCATAACAAAGCTCAATTTTATACAAGTGGCAGTAAATTTGTAAGCAAGTCGATCCCTGACCAACTTGCTTTCTGAACCCTGCTTTTTGTATACTTATAATTAAGTTCGTAGCGACATAAATCTGAGAAGATATAATAAAAGAACTGTATTACATCCTAGTCATGAGCTTTTTATATTGATATCTTTCCATTACTATGTGCTCTTAAGTACTCATTCTCTTTTATAGCTCTTATGGATTCATATTCCACTTGTTGCACATAAAAAAGTTATGGAATAGGGCATAATATGTTCATCATACATAATTCAATTAAAATATTTGCAGATCTTGAAGAGTTATCAGATATTCTCATAGCATAGCATGTTATTGTGATTAGATCTTCTAAAATATATTCCTCTTTTACAATTCTATATAAAGGACCAAGGTTGCTGTTGTCATGCAAAATTTTTCACAAGACCTACTGCAATAGGATAAAGCTTGATTTTTAAAGCTTGGGATGAAACACTTTTTTTCTGTACTATAACATAGCAGAAGGGGCCAAATTTTGGACTGACTGTTGCTGTTTTAATGCATGTACTATAACATCCGTTTCACTTCAGGGATTTATTATGCTTTATAACAAACCTGCAAGACAGTTCTTAATGTGCCAGCATGGCTGTTATACCATGGACACCCCTAGTGCTCTTTGTATTACAAGATTATCACATTGCTAATCTCTATGCACTCTGGTCTATGTACTCTGATACTTGCAGTATCAAAGAGAATCTCTGTTTACTAGTCATTATACATCCGTTGCTAATCTCTATGCACTCTGGTCTATGTACTCTGATACATGCAGTATCAAAGAGAATCTCTGTTTACTAGTCATTATACATCTGTACTTCTGAATGTTGAGAATAAATATGAAATACCATCGTAATAAAGTCTAGAAGTTGCTTAGTTTCTTTTTATCAAAATTCTTCTGTTGGGTTCTTTGAAATCTGTCATGACCACATCCATGAAATGCATATCCTCCATGTTAAGTTCTGTTTACTGAAATATATATTTTTTTAAACGATCAGTTCATTTTTCTTGTTTATGTTTTTCTGCAGATTGCAGGATATGTGTGTGGAATGCAGTTGATGGTAGCCTAGTCCATTCTTTAACAGGTCACACTGAATCGGTAAGCTTTTGTCCAATTTTTGGGTTTTTGAATTTGCAAGTTTCAATTTTCTTTAGCTTGGTTCCAATATTAGATTAGCTTAAGACACTTTTTATATAGTCTTTAGTGAATAGGAAGATGAAGAGAGACAATTTAGAGTACGAAGAGTCTCTCACATTTGCTGGTGCACTTAGTTTTTGCAATTGTTATATACATTTACAACAAATTTAATAGCAAAAATCCACGGCCTCCCCCGATCCTCTATCTGCTTACAGATTGGTTAAGCTTTTATTCATGAGACACTTTATATATTTGGAGATGATGATCTTATGTGTCTACAAATTGAGGAGATTAATAAGGCCTGGGCACAAGTAGAGGCAAGCTAGAGAGGACAACAAATGGGTAGTTATGTACATGTAATCAGAGTGACGAGGTATTATGAGGGTTGTAATAACGAGGCATAGGGTAAATAGCAGACATGTATATGTCATTAATATATATTTGTGCATTATATATCATGTATGTTGTTGAATTGATGCGTTCCTAGCAATAGAGTTAAAGCGTTTGTTGCCTCATGGGTAGAAAAAGTCCTCCCCAAAAAACATGATTTTATCTTCACTACCCACACATATAGTAAATACATATGAATGTTGTTGAGTACATTTTCTGGACTTGCTTTGCGTTCATGCGTATGAGTGAATTATGATTGTCACATGCACTTACACATAACAAACTTTGTTATTTCCATTCCAGTAGTATATACATATGGACATTTTGTTACATACATTTTCATGAATTGCTTTGTGTTCATGTGTGTTAGTGTGTTGCATGCACCCACCCCCTATAACAAACTTTGTTATTGCCTTTCTAAACCATGCAACTTAGGTGGAGAAATTGTGTGCAACATTTTTCATCGTTGTTGGGTTTTGAATTAATTGGCTACAACAATCAAGCATCTTGAATGAAGTATTGCACAAGAGAGGGAGATGCGGTAGATGTGAACTTAGTTAAGAGAATAATGATGTCACTGTTGAATTTTTCATAAGCTAGGTTAAGTATGAAGTTCATTCCATTTTAGCATTTCACTTAACAATAAACAATAATGTTGCAACAACCAAGATCACAAGAAGAAACACCATGCACAAGAACACAAGAAGTATCCTGGGAAACCCTTCTCAACAAGGGAAGAAAACCCAGCCAAATCCTTTGCTATATTCTTCAAGAGAAAGACCTCCACCAAGATAAGCTCTAGCACACAAGAGGGTGCTTCAAATCCTAGAACTCTAGCGCCCAAGAGAGGTGCACACCTTTTCCCAAGTAGATGTGTTTGCTGAAATTTCTAAACTTACAAGGAAGATATGATTCCACAATGGGGAATCATGCCTTACTTATATTAGACTTGACCAATCAACAAAGGCGTCTATTGGCTCATCAGGGCCGACCTCTCTAAGTCACTTTATAATTTATTATTATTATTATAATTAATGTTAACAATATTAATTATCTTATACATTTATTATTAATCACATTAAGGTGGGGCCGACCTGTACCTTTTACATAACAATTAGGGTTACAGGTAGGTCTGACTCTTGAACAACATATAGCAAAGGATCTGATACACCCACTAGGGGCACATCCATATGGATGTCATAGCTCTGGCTCACTGCATTACACATAAGAACTAGATCTACACATGTTCACCTGTGCTCATCCACAGGCATGTCCACTCTACAGATTTCCATTCCCACTGACTCACACAAGAGAATTATCTGGAGTTTTCTCGTCAACTCTGCTGCTCAGAGGAGGCTAACACATCATCTTCATTTCTGTTTACATGACGATGCGCCCAACACTTTTGGGATTTCACACGTTCACCTTGTGCTCAACCACATGCACGTCCAGCTCATTAGATCGTTTTTCCTACTGGATAATCATCTGGAGTTCTTCTCACTCTCTTCATGGAGGAGGTCATCTCTACGTTCCTAGCCCTGTCTCAGGCAGGAACCACGAACCCTTCTTAGGGGCTTTCTCTCAGGTTTGTAAGCTGAGAGAAAGGCTTCACATAGCTGCAATGATCCACACCTCACAGGTTTGTAAGCTGGAGAATGTCTCACATAGCTGGATTCATCAACAGTCACAACTTGAACATAGTACCACACAAGAGATTGATGTGTAAGAGTGGTGAACGTACATAAGAGAGCAATGTATGGAGTTGCAAAGGTGATGAGTGGGTAATGGCATTGGGACCAAAGGCGGTAATAGAGGTAGTCCAGCTCAATCCAAGGTTATCATAGCACATGAAAGAGGATTACATAGGTAAAGATTTGTCTTTTTGTATGGTGATAACATCCTCATAGCATGTGTTTACTTGCTTATTGTTTTCTTGCAAACGAGAGCATATGTCATATTTCAAGAATAGAGTCCCAATCAAAGAAAGGAAAATAATTTAAGTGTTTTGCACTTCTTTCATCAAGAGCATTATCACCAATGCACAAAGAGGTACTACAAAATGACATTTCCAGGTTTAGCTATAAATGCACAAACCCACCCAAGTATGATGGCTTTAATCATGGAGAGACTAACAACATCTACTCTCATTGGAACAAGTGATGGGGATCCCATAAGAAAATGTAACATTTGCGAGATAATTTGGGTAATGAATGGGCTGGATGATGAGTCATATGTGACGAACCGACCCGGTTCAAATCACACACATCCAAAATATTTGGAACTGTACAAGGAAATCTAGAAGGAAAAATAATATGTATAGAATAAAATATATGAGTAATGATATGGGTATGATACAAACGATTACAATGAGGGTTATATATACCCACACATGGGTGCCCTTTCATTAAGAGACATGACCTTTCATTAAGAGGTGTCTCTTCTTTACATATTAATTATTAATTATTATTTTTTGTTATTGTCTCTTTATATTTTGTATTATATATATTTATGTCTATTACATTGCCTCCCCCCTTAGAAATGTTTTTTCCTCAAAGCATAATTATGGAAGGGCTTTATGTCTTGCTCCAACTTGTGTTGTATTCGCGTGGTTCTCAATTCTTGATGTTGTTATGGTGGATGATACGAGATGATACAAACTTCTAAGTGCTGAGCATAATTATCAAATTGTAAAAGGATTTGACCATCCTAATTCGATCCTTTGTGGAACATTGTGCTTGTGTGATACCCAATATGAATTGTTATTATGAGACTCAATGTTGTTTGTATCAAATTTCAATATTCTTTGGAAGATAAATTAATCATTTTCCTTTTGAGCAATGTTGATACATTCACTGGTTAAGGTACCTGCTTTTGTGATTAGGATGTCGATAAGGTGTCTTCTTAGCATGACTTTCCTTTATTGTACATAGTGTTCTCTTGATTTACTTTTGGTGTTTTATCTTCTTCATGCATTGGTGTTTCCTTATGGATAGCTGAGTTTCTCTTAGTAAGTACACTTGAAATTCCCATTGTGTTTGCTCCAAAATTTGTATATTTCTTTTCTTCAATTGGATTGGCATGTTCTTGAGTTGTGATGTTGATTGAATTTGTATTTGTTCCTTTCTCTACAACTTGGATTTTTACAGCTGCTGCTTTCTTTATTTTGATGGGATCAATTATTGTTTCTTTAACAATCAACGATTTCTTGCTGGTAAGTTGCTTTAGTGTTTCTTGTTGCGACTTCATCTCACCTTTTAACTTCTTAATTTGTGCGATCAAGTTCTGACTATGATTTTTAAGGTGAGAAGTTTTTTCATCTTTGTCTGCAACAACCTTGTCAAATTCTTTTTGAACCTTTTGTACTATTTTTTATTATCTTGAAGGATAATCTTTGAGATATCTTTAAGGTCTTTTGATGTTTTTTTCCCAGTAGAGAAAGATCTTTTATATTCAAGAGAGATGAATATAAATGTTCCTGACCCAAAAATAGACTTCCTTTGCTTTTGTAGTGAAAAAACCAAAAAAGAAAACTATTACAAACTGATATCAACCTCAAAATTAGCCATACTGTCAGATTATCTATACATCCAACGTTTTCCTATATGTACAACAGAACAAAAAGAGACTTAGAACTGGAATTTTATAGCTTTTGGTTTTCTCCCCATCAAAGAACTCATAAAGGCCCATTGCCCCCCTGGAAAAGAGAGGGCCTCCTTGGATAATTCATTAGCTTTGACATTTAGTTCCCCGAGGATATGACTGAAAGAGGGCCATTCGAAGGATTGGAAGGACAACTTGATATCTCTGAGAAAAGGGCCAAGCCTTACATCAGCCACTGATGCCTTCTACCTTGCCCATTCAATTAGCAGCTTTGAATCTCCCAAAATCTGCAACTTCTTCACTCCTTTATAACTGCCTCCAACAGAGTTCATAGGGCGATAAACTTAGCTCTATTGATGGTACCTCTCCCTGGAGCATACCTGATATGGCGGTAATGGGATTGATTTAGAAAGAGGACAACCTCGACTTTGCAAACAAGGCGTGGCCTTGACATGCCTCGTTAAGAAAACCCCAACTCGAAATCGAGTCGTGACATAACTAGCTGCCTTTCATTTTTTTTTTATCTTTATCTTCTTTTTATAGGAGAATGTCAATTTTTTTTTTCGTGTTTAAGAAGAAAGTCCCTAGTGCTTCCATCCAAGGTGAACCCAAAATTAATCTCTAATGTTTAGTTATAGATTTCTTATGTTATATTCTTTTTTGTTCCACGAGTCTATCTTTTCAATTATATTTGACTCAAGAATTAATAATTGGTGAGCACATTCGACGCTAACATAATTGCTATGCTCAGTAGGAGCAATAGAAATAGTAATATCTTTCCCTGCAAGCATTCCTTTGATTCTAAGTAGCATCAAAACACCTTTTTTTGAAGTTTTAGGAAATCTTCCTTTTTCTCCATTACTAGGATCCATTTTGTTTTTCGTCGAAATTTTGCGATAAATAATTCTTCGATTGTGAAGCTTATATATCCCTTCTTTAGTTCAAATTGCCCTTTTTATGCTTCTTTAATACTTAATACTAATAGGAGCTTCAATAATCCTTTGAGATTGATCTTTTCCTTTTTTCCTGCTTATAAAAAGGTTAAATTTCCACCTTGTACCTTTTTTTTGTAATCAAAAGAAAAGTATTTTTGATATGATGGTGTACGAGCCTTTTTAAAATTTGGTTAATACTTTACTTCGCTTCTAAAGTACTTATTTTTTAAAAACTTTTAATATATAAAAATCATGCCTTCAATATATCAAGGGTCACATCGTTTCTCTCACCCCATGATGTGTATGGTCTCTATAATTAATTTTGCTGCACGATCAAGGGATAGTGTACAAACGATGCACAAATGACATGAAATGCTAGCGTTTGTACGACGACTGTTACAAACATAAGCCTAAATCTAATAATAAATAATAATATAATAGATAATAAGTAGATTTAAGATAAACATAATAATAAAGTGAACTTTAATATATTATAATAATTAGAGTCATGCCTCCTCGATAAAGGTGCCTTGGATAATATATATCGGGCCCCCTTCAATGTAACGACCATCCATCATTCAATTATCAATTATTATAACTCTTATATTCTATGCCATCGAGCAACATAAACATCATAACAAGTAATATAACTATTACATTGGTATCAGAGCATAGCGATCAAGGCCGGTCGTACAGTTCGTCGCCGTACGATACGTACAACAAACTGTCAGTCCGTACAATCCTCTTCCAACTGCCAATTCAGTTTCCAAACAGTGTAGAACCCAGTTCCAATTCGTAATCTACTATTTGAAGCTTGATCTTGTGGCATTTTCCTACGTTATCAATTTTTTTTCCATTTGCCACCATTACTCTTATATCTGCGGTTGGATATACAAATAGGTTTTAATTCTTTGCAACATTTACATCTATGAAATTATGGGTGCTCCTTGTATCGACTAGAATGGTGACATTTTCTGTTTTTATGTGCCCTTTTAGTTTTAACGTTTGCGATTTTGCTATTCCTGTTATTGCAACCAAGGATATCTCGGGCATGGCCTCATCGGTTTCTGTATTGGGGGCCTCACCTTCTTCTTCACTTTCGTTATCTGAATCATTGTCTGATGTGCTTGATTCTTTCTCTGCTTTACAAGAATATAATTTTTTATTGTTGCATTTGTGCCCAGGCGACCATTTGTCTCCACAATATTGGCATTTGCTTTCCCATTTTTTATTTGAGTCTTGATGACTAGCTTGACCTTCCCTCAAATGAGGTGGCAAATACTTGTTAGGTTTGTCTGTATTGTATTTCTTCCTTCTATCGTCTGAATATTTATTTAACCTTTCTGGACTTGTGAATGCTGGTTTATTGAACTTGTTTTTTTGTTCTATTAGTCTTGCTGCGTGTCTTGCATCCTCAATTGTTTTAGGATTCCATAGTTTAATTTCACTACGAATGTAATCTTTTAGGCCACATATGTACATTTTGATGAGCTGCTCATCCGTGAATCTGCATTGCCTTGTTTCTAGAACCTCCCATTCGTGTGTATAATCGTTTACGTTTCCCTTTTGTTTGAGATGCACGAACTTGTTATATAGGTTGTCATCCTCTTCGTCATGAAATCTTTCAAGTAGGGCTGTTGTAAAATTCTTCCAGTGGAAGGAACAAGCATCACATTTCCTGGACCACCAAAGGTACCGATCATAAGCTTATCCTTCTAGATTGTTAGAGGTTGTCATTACCTTCTCTCGTTCACCTAGCGGGGGGTTTGATTAAACAATTCCATCCATTTTGTTTATCCAAACAACAAATCCTCTATGGTCCTTGCCGTCATACTTTGGTAACTCGTTTTTAAATTTCTGGTAATCTCTATCGTGGAATCTAGGTGTGTGTATATTTCTCGAAAAATTTTCTTCTGGAATTCTTGGTTTCCTTGATTTTCTGAATTTATTTTTGGTATTTCCGGACTTAGTGGTGGTCTTCGATAAGCTAAGGGCTCTACGAATAAGGCCTCGACACGTTTTGTTAATTGTTCAATATTTTCACTATGTTCATCAAGTCTTCTTTTTGTTTCAGTTTTATCGTTTTCAGAGAGCGCCAATAATCTTTCACCTTGTTGTATTAACCGATCAATTTTGCTCTCAGTCTCGTCTCGAGTAATTTATCGATTTTTTCACTCATGTCTTTTTGTGTTTTTTCCACATTGTTAAGTTGGTATCTTACATCGTTGACGTCATCTCTGCATTTGTTCACATCGGCCTTAAGTTCTTCATTGTTGACCATCCTTGCGATTTTTTTTTTATATTTTAAATTTAAATATTAGTTTTTAATATATATTTATATTAATTTAATTATATATATATATATATATATATATATATATATATATACATGTATATGTGTATATATATATGTATATATAGATTCTATATATATCATATATAATAAATTAACTTAAGGTATATAATAATTAATATAATTTAAGCGAGTGGATGATGGGCCACAACTTTACACTAAGGTCGCGAATGGTAGTCAAAGGTCGACTGTAGGGGACAGGGATGGGACCGGTCAGTTCTGCAGTTGTGTCGGGTCAGGGTCTGCAGGGCGGTTGGCTGGGTTTGAGCAGGGGTGTTGGGGGAGGGTCTGGGCGTGGGGGATGTCGAGGGAACACATAATGGATGCGAAGTGGAGGATGTCGTGGGAACGCGGTGTGTGGGGACATGGGTGTCNCGGGTCAGGGTCTGCAGGGCGGTTGGCTGGGTTTGAGCAGGGGTGTTGGGGGAGGGTCTGGGCGTGGGGGATGTCGAGGGAACACATAATGGATGCGAAGTGGAGGATGTCGTGGGAACGCGGTGTGTGGGGACATGGGTGTCAGAGTGTGTGGGGGCATGGAGTGAGTGGTGATGGGGTTACGGTAGTTTAGGAGGGGTTAAAGTGGTTTCGCGGGGGATGTGGGAGTGGGGGTGTCGGGTAGTGAGGCGGGAAGGTGAGAGGGGTATGCGGGGGTTGTGACGGGGTTTGTGGAGAGGTGGGGTGATTCGTGAAGGTGACATGGTTTGCAACAGTGGGTTTGTTGGGTAGTGAGTCGGGAAGGTGAGAGGGGTCTGCGAGGTTGTGACGGGGTTCGTGGAGAGGTGGGATGAGTCGGGAAGGTGACAGGGTTTGCGGGAGTGGGTTTACGGGGGTTAGGAGGGATAGTAGTAGGGAGACAGGGTGGGGGGTTAATGGGGAAAATTTAATGCACAGGGGGGAAAATTTAATGGCGGAAGCTGGATTAGAACGCAAAGCTCTGATACCACTGTAGCATGAAAACTCTTATTCACTGAGAATGAATATTTCTGAGTATAAATATTTGATTGAATATGATAAGATGAAGATGATTACACTACCCTCATGACGGTTTCTATATAGCATTGACTGGGCACGAGGTGAGGAGGTATTGCCTTTTGATTTAATTAAATGATATTAATTATTATTACAATTGCTATATTTATTATTATTATTTTTATGTTTGTAATAAGGACGATGACAATGAGAGAATTCAGTAAAAGATTTTGAAATGCAGGCAACGCATGACCGATTGGAGGGACAGATCAAGCATATTCATGACAACTTACTAGACGAACAAACTAAGATAAGTGAGAAGATCGTTAATCTACAAGAGAAAGTCACTGAGAATCACCTCACGTTACAACAAAACAAGCATACTTAGGCGCCAAGTTCGATACAAATCACACAGATTTAAAAAACCAATTCACTAAATTAGAGATCCTCCTATCAAGTCTTGTTAACTATCAAAATAATGAACTACAACAAAATTCTTCAAATGCTTCAAACCCTCTAAGCTCGCCTGACACCCCAAACCCACAAATAAGTATTCCCCCTTCTAACTGGCACAATCCCCAAATAAGTATACCCCCATCTAACACAACAGTTCCCCAAACAAACATACCTTAGGGTATGGTAGTTCATAACCCTTGTCCTCCTTATACCAACTTTGCATATCCACTGAGAGACAAACTTGAGTTGTCCAAATTTGATGGGAACAAAAAAGGAGTAGCCTAGTTTAATAAAGCCGAAGAATATTTCGAAATCTATGGCATATATAATGACGACGAGAAAATCATACTTGCATTCATGCAACTAGAGGGAGATGCATATAATTGGTACATGTGGTGGAAGAAAACTAGTTACGCAATAAGTTGGATGAAGTTCAAAAATGATTTTTTTTAAGAGATTCCAGGGTATCAAAGAAGAAGAGCTTTTTACAGAACTCATGAGACTACAACAGAAAGGAAACGTGGATGATTTCACTCGGAAACATTAGCCACAAGAGTACTCAGACTAAACATGCAAATCGACTTTTACAACTGAGTTAGACAACTCGAACTTCTTTTCATGGTGGATAATGTTACACATGCCAACGCACTAGATCAATACATTTACATTATTTGCATAAGGAAGATTGTTTGTTTCTAGCTCATAGGAATTGTACATTCAACCTAACTTTTGCTAGATGCCTTGACTTTTACTCATGGTTCACAAGGCTTGACTAGGCTCACAGAGGTTGTATGTTCCTCCTGACTTTTGCACTAATCTGTCTATGCTCACAGAGGTTGTACGTTCCCCCTGACTTTTGCATTAGAATTACATCTTGACTTTTGTCTTAGACTTACAAGACTTCTTCCTTTGCCTTGGCTAGACTCACAAGATCACATAGCATCTCGTTCGTCTTGACTTTTGGTTTGACTCAGAGGTTGTACGTTCCCCCTGGCTTTTGTCAATACCTCACAAGACTGGTTGATTCTCCAAATCTCCCTGGCTAGCCTCAGGGTGGCCCACATGGCCTCTCATTGGAGAATGACTGCCGATGCTGCCAAATTTAACAGTACAAAGAGAAGCAAGGCATGCTAGAGTTAGCTGCGGAGGTCGAGTAAGGGGACTGAGAGACAGTCTTTTCTCCGGTGTTGTCATTTGTTCATGGTCTTTATGTGCCTTATAAGATATTTATTTTACTGCATTATCTTGCTTAAGAATTCAGAAGTTCTTCCTCATATTTCCAAAAAATCACAATAGACAGGCTAAGGACAGCCCCACATATATGTAATTTAACAAATTTCAAATTAGTCGATCCGGATTAAATTTATGTTTACTATATTAGACACCTTTAGGTAGGTATATAAATTAATTAACATTAGAGATAACATATTTTAATGAGTATAATATGAAAACATTAAAGAAGTATCAGTAAATGATTATTCAGGAGACAAATTTCATCAAATCTTAGAAGAGGTATGCATCCATTCTGTCTGTGCACATGTAAAACTGGAACGTTAGCTACTGTAAACATGATTTGAGAAGCCAACCCGTGAAAAACTGAATGGAGCTTGA
Organism: Picea engelmannii; assembly: GCA_009831015.1. Classification (NCBI taxonomy): domain Eukaryota; kingdom Viridiplantae; phylum Streptophyta; class Pinopsida; order Pinales; family Pinaceae; genus Picea; species Picea engelmannii. The sequence goes on along the minus strand of ML797790.1, from coordinate 135,812 downwards.
TTTTTGGGTTCATGTTCAGGATTCTAGACGTCTAAACATTTCAAGCATGACAAAATGGTTTTAGTTACTGAGTGGTTACCCCTACAATTCTTATGATTGTTGTAGACTTACATATTCTGAATGTTGGTGACTACCTAACAGACATATGTACTGGATGTGCATCCTTTCAATCCAAGAATAGCTATGAGTGCTGGATATGATGGGAAGACGATTATCTGGGATGTAAGTGATTACTTAACTCTCCTTTAAATGTTTTCTTGTGTGTTTATTATTCCATGTTTTCATCAAACAGTCATAAATTTGATTTTATGCCATCTCAGATATGGGAGGGTGTTCCTATTCGCATCTATGAGACTGGACATTTCAAGCTTGTAGATGGCAAATTCTCTCCGTAAGTACCTTTTTTGTGTAATATTTATTTCTCCTGAGTCCTGTGTCACTTTTTGAGATTATTAGATAGCTTGATGACATTCCTTGCTCTTGGATGTCAAAGATTAATCACAAATCATGTTTTGTTATTTCAACTCTTAAGAGAGGAATTGGACAAAAATTCAGATTCTGTTATTTCAACTCTCAAGGGAGGAATTGAATAAAAACTCAGTTTATGTTATTATTTTTGTTGTCTAATGTATGTGACAGCCAAGTAAAATGTTCGTTGGTATGAATGAGTGTGTATTTCATGTAACCATGCTGTTTCAAGGAATTAATATGTTTCAATGGACTGATGTATTTACTGTAACATCTTTTATTTGTTGTAGTGATAGATGACCATGATTCTCTTAGAAGAGAATCATTGCAGACTACCTCTGTAGAGTATGTTTTGAGAAATGTTCTGCAGTTGTTCTCTGTAGTCACTGTAGGTTATTTTTGAGATGAAATTTATAAAAATATTTAAACTGAATTTAAACAAATACAAATCTAAACAAATACAGATCTAATTATGCCAGCTTATGTGAATTGTATTTACTGTAGGTGCTATGGTCCAATATGTGCCACATTCATATAACTTTGAGAGACTTCAATAATCAGATAGTTTTCCTCTGTTATATAACTTTATAAGCATGAAGAGAACAGACAGAAAATAGGGATGATGTACAGATTAACTGGTCAATAATCAGATAGTCTCCTCTTGCATGTCTGGCAGACAAGTTGCTTCTACGAGAACTAAGAGTCGGACCCTATTCACTATGATGTATGATTGTGGGGTTAGCTCAAGCAGTGAGACGTCCATGAGTTTCTTGCTCTCAGCCTCAGGTGTTTGGAGACAGGGCTTCTTGGTCTTTTCTCTTCTCTTCTTGCTCCACAACTCCACCAGGTTTGTACAGTCTGGCTTCCTCAGCCCCAAGCACTCAGTGGATGACGTCATCTGGATTTGCTTCAGGCCATTCACAGTCATTGATGAAGATAGAGAGGCATCTTCTACCTCCTCCTCCTTTACTTTTATTTCTTTTAATAAAATTTACCATAATGCAAAATTAAAAACTAGCATAGATCCATCATAACCATATCTTTTAAGTGCTGAGAGTTTTGCACTAGAGATTTTTTTTGATCCCTCTCGATGCTTAATAGATTTGAGGCTAAGATGGATCTATGCTCGTTAACCATAAGTTATCTATTAACATCTCCATTAAATACTTCAGCTAAGTCACCTGACACGGGGACATGGGACACGGAGGACACGGAAATACGAGTATCCGACCCGGGCACGACGACCCCCGGAAATAGGACATGGAGGACACGTTATATATATATATATATATATATATATATATATATATATAAAATTTATATATCAAAATTTAAATTATGAATTACACATGCAAAAATGAAATAA
>ML797790.1:104693-119811 GCA_009831015.1 Picea engelmannii | reverse complement strand
CACTCCATATGGAATAGATACAATCACGATGCTGAAATGAAATAAGTACAACCACTACATGCACTCTATGCTAGCTCTCAACCACACTCTCAAGAAGATACGAAGCAATGCCATTACAAAGCAGTAGCACTGATTAACCCCTTCCTATTGCTTGTACAATGAGATTATATAGAAGGAGAAAAGTCTAAGCATATAGAGTAGATGAAAATTGAGTGGCATGACTCCAAAAAAGCTCCAAGATGAAATGAGTTTATTAATGTCCAACATATGACCATAAATAGATCAGTGAGACTACTAAGTACATAAATAAGAGAATACAAATTGGGAGCACAAAATGTCACTCCCAGAGAAGATATGATAAAATCAAATCTATCCTATGTAGAGAGATCAAAAGGCTAAAACCTAATAAAATGGATCAAAGAAAAATAGTAATAATGAAGCTACATGGAAGCACTACAGAGAATCCAAGACCAGGACAATGAAGCAAAAAACAGAAAAGGTACATGTTAATAATGTCTCCAAGAAAGCACCTCCTCTCCAAGAATAACTTGCTTTCATACTTGAAATACTAAATCTGCCAAGAACCTCCTCCTCTAGAATGCATGTCCTGTTCATATAGCTGACTTCTTTTTCAATAATTAGCATGCATGCTTAAAATAGGCTCCAGCGAATTCTCCAAGAAAAGAAGCCTCACATGTAAAGTTAAAACCAACAATAGCCAAGGAAGTAGGGTAAACATTTTAAAGGGAGGTAAACTCTATTGTGACTGCTTTCAATGACAAATACAAAATATACGAACCCAACAATGAAGTGCCTCCAAAGGATGCACAACTTCAAGCAGGGCCAAACCAAAATATCAACACACAACATAACTGAAAACAAAATGCTTGAAAAGAAGCCTCCAAGGGTGCAACTATGACCACTTAATAAATTATCCACAACATTTAAATGGCTTGCATAAAAAGTAAATGAGAATTTGGAGCTTGCAAGATTCAAATGTAAACCATAAGATGTGAATGCCAAGTAAATGCCCCAATGGTTTAGGTGGATTAAGGATCGTTAAAATTACTAAGTGAAGGTTGAATCCTAACTAAGTGTCAACCCCAAGACTCCCCCCGCTTGTACCAAGTAGTTGCTGGGTGCTCAAGAAGTGAGGCAAACAAGGCCTCACCCTAGCTCCACAGGTCAACCCAAGGAAAGAAGTACTCCCAGAAAGGACGTTGAACGCCACGAGGTCATCCCCGACCTATCACCTTCCGTTGATTACTTTCAATCCCCATTTATGTGGCAAAGTTGGGTCAGTAATGGGTGCCCTATTAAGTCTAGTTAATTTTAGGCCTATGGAACTAAGGTTGATTAGTTAGTGAGTGTGTTGGGCAAGATGTTGCTTGCCAAAATTAATGTGCTTGAACCAAAACCGAAATTGTGAACGTGCAAGTATTAAGAGTGCTTAACCATAAGATGTAACTTGAAAAAGTATGAAAAAGAACTTGAAAATAACTTGCAAGAATCTAAAGAATAAGTTGCTTTAAACCATTCACCACATGCCCATGATATTTGCAATAAAATGAAAGGATAAGTTCTTGTGAAAGATTATGATTTAAAGAAAGTACTTGAAAAATAAAACTTGCAAATGAAAGAGATCAAAGCATAAGATAAACACTATGCCTCCATGGGCCTCAACTAGCATTAGTATATGTGACTTCTACTTCTAGATAGTTTTTAGCTATTAAGCACATTAGAAGCAAAATACTAAACTAGCCATAAGATTTTGGGGGTTGGGCCGGATGGCTAAGCCAAGCTCACTCCAAGGTGTAGGCAACAATTAAAAAATAAATGCTTTGAAAGGGAAAATTGAAATAAACAAACCACTTACAATGGCACAAGGTGGAGACAAACCTTCCTATTTTGTGCCAAAAAGGGTTGAGAAAGAATGAAATGAAATACTAAAACAACCTAGCCACACAACCTTGTCCTAATGACAAGTGGGGCAAACAATGAAAAAAAATTGCAGAAAATTGAAATGGCTACCTAGCCTTACGATTTTGGGGGTTGGCTTAGCCAAGCTCACACCAAGATGTAGGCACTAAATTAGAATACAATTTACAGAAAAATATTCACAAGAGTGCAAGCCTCTAGGGACTCCCTAGGGCTTGCTACAATGCTAGAAAGATGAGAGAAGAGTTGGGTGTTGTTACCCAACCCAAAGAGGTCTTCTTTGTGTGTTTTAAGACCAAATTTTGGCAGCACTTCCCCTTGTACTAGTGTTAATCTGCAAAAAACAACAAGCTATTGGTTGCTGGAAATGCTGCAAAACACACAAAAATGTCGAAGAAAATTTCTATTTTTAAATAGAAATTTTCTGCATAAAAAATCAGCAAGTTATATATTTGAAATGACCTATTCTAGAGTGTTAGCAATACCAAATTTCTGAATATGAATGAACATAAAATGAAAGTAAGAAAGAGAGGAGTTTCAAGTGGGTTGTGAAGGCAAGCTTCTAGCTCAAAGCTAGCCTTGCAAAACCTTGAGATAACCTGCAACTTGTGAAACAAATTTGTGAGATAAGAGCAAAGATGAGTAATATAGATAAACAAGACAAACTAATTTGAAATATCTACTATTCTACTCATATAGGTCTTGCAACAACACTATTGAAAAACCTACCCAAGCAAACTAGTTTGCTTGAGACATCTACTCAATATATAAAAAAAACTTCAACAAGAAACAATGTGACCTCCAATCCAAATGCACCAAGACAAATCTTTGATGCCCCAATGTCCTCCAAAGCTCTTTCTTATTAGGAAGTTGCAACAACTAATTGCTACAAGTTCCTCTCCAAAAGTGAGAGCAAGAATGAATGAAGGAAGATGGGAGAGATGAGAAGTGTGAGGAGAGAATTTGGTAGCATAACAATAACTCAAGAGATGGTGGTGAAATGAGGGTGATAGGGCCTTCATTTATACTTGGAAAGACAAAGTGATCCCTCTTGGATGAAAGCCAAGTGTCAAAACCCAAGTCAAAGTGATCATCTCAAGGAGGGGGGCGCAACTCCAGGGTTTGAGACATGGATTGATGAGGTGGAGTGAGTGGGAGGGTGTGGGCCAGGTCAAATGGATGAGTTGGAGGCCTTAGAAGGGCGCACCCATGGAGAGAGGGCCCCACTCTTTAAATTATTTGCTTTTCTAATGTTTTTCCATGAAGGGGGGCGCAAATCCCCTAGGGGGGCGAAATGTGTGATGAGGGTATTATGTCTAGGGKGTGTGTAAAGGTTAGAAAGGGGTTTGGGTAGGTTAGGAATGGGTTTAATCATCATCTCCCACCTTTACTTCACACATTTAGCTCAATTTTACAAAATTTGACATTTTTACTATGTCGTGACTTAGCAATTAAAATTGTTGTTTTGACTGACTTGGACTCTCTATGGACAAACACCTAGAAAAAGTTGTCCAATTGAGCTGAAACTTGGTCCAAGGGTGGAGGGGGTCTCATTCCATTTTTGTTGAGCACAAATACCCCTAGCAAAAGCCCAAGGACCTAGTTTTTACATTTTTCATCAAAAATAATTAAAATTACCCAATTTAGGCAATTTTAATAAATTAAAAAAAACCTATCTAGACTCGASGAAATTCCGCAAAACTTTGAGAGATGTCTTACATGGTCATTTACAACATTTCTAGACACTAACCACCAGAGGACGAAACCATTGGAACGCCTTTCACCACTTTGGAGGAATTATCGTGGGAGTGAGAAAATCRAGGGAAATTAATAAGGCTGGTTAGGCCAAATTAATAACCYGAGGAAGAAAAACACTCAGTGAAAGGGACTCCTCTAATGATGAAGTCCTAAGGTAATTGACCTAACTATGATCCATGCAAACCTATTACATTATTATCCCACACAGGGGAGCGGAAATTCCATTACAAAAATACATGCTGAAGGCCAAAAATGCCTTGTAGAACTAGGAAGTCTTTGACTTGGTAGCATCTGATGATGCATATCTTCATGGTACATGGAGTTGAACCCCCTAGTTAAATAGGTGGTCAACAACTCGTCTCGAGCTGATTGCTTTTCCTTCCCCTTTTTTCCATATTTTTGCATTTATTGGAGAGTTTCCAGATCCCTCATTTTTGTCTCCTGGAGTAGAAGGATTGAAGGATTTTCTGTTTTTATTAACTTTCAAACTTCTTTTTTATCCTTGCTCCCTAGTCCTCTACAATTCCAGGAGACAACTTTCATCATTTATCAGAGGGTTTTGGCTCCCCCCTTTAGAGGGATGAGATGTTGCTCCTTTATGATGAGTTGACTTATTTTTTCCGGATTTGCCCTCTTTTTTTAGTGCTTCCTTTAGTTTTTTGGATGCCTAATTCCTTCTCTCTGTCTGCAGGCGATTCTCTTTTATTTCTATGAGATTTTCTTCCTGCTTTTTTTATTGTAGCTGGTTGGGTGATCTCTAGGTCTGTGTCACTATCAGAAGTTTCATGTTTTTCTTCTTCTGAAAAAAAAGGGAGCTCTGGGGGAAGATTTGGAGGAGATTTTGCTGTGGTTTCCCCACTTGTTACCAAGATTTCTTTTTCTTTTCCTTTTCTGATTTCCTTTTCTGTTTCTTCTTGTCTTTTGTTCCCATTTTTTTCTTGGCGGTCCTTGAGGTCATCCATGTTACCTTTTGTTGGTAGTCCAACATATCGATTGTGGCTTGATTCTCCTTTATGGGGGGAGCTTGGAGGCCTTTATCTCGAGCCTGGAGATTTTTCTCCTTGCCCTTGTGGAGGGTTCATGGTTTTTTTCATTTTCAGCGGTTGCCATTGATCTTGTTTCGGGTCTTGCTCCTGGGTTTCTTTGGCTCGAGGGTAGTTTTTTGCAAAATGTCCATATTTGTGACATGCTTTGCATTTGAAGGGGATTTGCTCGTAATCTACCTCTTGTACATAAGATCAGTTATCTGGATTCAGCTGGATTGCTTCTGGGAGACCTTTTTTCAGATCCACCTCCACACAAAGTCTGGCACAAGCTTGAACCCCTTCTCGTGGTTCAACACAATCGATATATTTTCCCAGTTTGTTGCCTATATTTCTTAGGGTTTCATCATTCCAACARTGTAGAGGAAGGAATGACAATCTTACCCAGACAAGGACTGATGAAGGGATATCGTTTTCTGGGATGAAGTCTGGGGTCCATTTATTTAGATACATTCCTCGTGCACCCATGAAAATCAGATCCCTATCCTCTTTTTTTTTTTCGAATAGAAAARCGAAGAAACCCTTACCGCAAAAGGCCACAAACATCTATCCCTGGATCAATTTTCGCCAGTTCAGTTCCAACCAGTGATGCATGGCTTTGGKGGAGGGCCGCAGTCTTGTGAACTACCCTATCAGTCCGTTGTTAKCCAGTCTAACAGCTAGCTAGCGAGCCGAAGCAGCGTGCACAACCACCTTAGGGATCTCTTTCGATTTTTTTATGAATCTGGATGGAGCTGCCTTGGGGACCTTTGCATAGGAGGACATCAGGCCTGGAGGTCCGAGGACGAGGAGCCTGGGGGGATCCCCCCCCTCAGAGGGGGCCATGATCGGCCTGCATGGGATCACGTGGGAGGGTCCGCACGAAGCTGTAAACCAGAGTCTCAGGAACCCTAGCACAAATTTTACGAAAAATGACAAATATTACTGTTCTTTGTTGTTGGTCATTTCTATAGTGTTTAACAAGTATACTAAAAATAGAAAAATAATGATGGCTTAAATTGCAAAAATTACTTCTAAACAGTTTTTTTTCCAAAGGAAAAAAGTGTAACTTCTATTAAGATAAATAAAAATTACATTCTGAATAGTGCATTCAGAGAGCATGCATTTAGTCTAAAAATGCTTTCAACCTCAAGAGGAAGAAAAGCGCAACAAAAATGGCCCTCAAAGAGTGGCCCCAGTAAAATAGAATTATCACCAATCGCAGCCATTAAAAACGGAAGAAGCAAAGCAGAAAGAGAACCCAGACGGACCAGGCCAGAGCGGCAAATAAACCCCCTTAAAATATAGGTCTAGAGGGACATCAGGAGAGCTTGCAAAGAGGAAACCAAAAACCGCACGCCCTTAAGGGACCTCAAAGTGCTGACCTGGCCTCATCAAAATCAGCACTGCATGCCCGTAAAGAAAGGACCTCAAAGTTTTGATTCAAACCCCGAACAGAAAACCCCAGCCTCCACTCCAACACCCAGATCCGAGGGGGAGGCAGGGATCCCCAGCCACCAAGACCATTGAGAAGAACCTGACATTACATCAAGCCCTGAACATACCAGCTGGGATGGATTGGTGAGTTCCAACCCCAAAGAAAACTTCTGAAACACTCCCGCACATACTAAATGCTGGAGAAAAAATGGCCAGCGCATACGACCGAAACAGTCACCAGAAACACAGATCTGAGATTAATAATTCAACAAATTATCACTAGATGGCACCCCTGCAGACACACCCACAGGCTCTCAACCAAAACGGATCCACACCAGGGGCGTGACCACCAGCAGGGGTCTGAGCTCAGCGAGCAAAAGGCATCAGAAACCAAAAAAACCGCTCCCCGCAGATGAAATAAATAGACCACAGAGAGCCCGATCTGGAGTATATGGCAGCAATCTCAAAACACAGCCTCAAATCTGAAGTGACACGAACCAGATCCGCTCCAGGGAGAGCGTGTCCATCAGAAAAGTAAACAGAAAAAAATCAGAACCGCTCCAGAGGGGGAGCGTGTCCACCACGAGAGAAAGCTGTCATTGTCCAGTGAGCCCAGCGTGAGAGGGACGCCGCAGCAACAGGAGGAAAATACGGTTGACTGCAGCCCGGCCTGCGTCTAGGGACTAGCCGCAGAGGCCCATCTCATTACTTCTAAACATATCTCAATTTATTTAAAATTTGAGATAAGCAAAATGTCTAGCTATTAAATAGCATAAAAACAGATGTGATGCAAAGTCCCTGTCTTGAGCAGGCGGGACTGCAAAGAGATGTGTGATTTTTGAATATACTTGTATTTTGTTGTGAGACATTGTGAAAAAGGGTTTTGAAGATGGTTCAATATCCATTTTTAAAGATTTTAAAGTTGGTCGTTGACAGTGCCTACAAAAGAATCTTACAGGTAGCTGCTTGATTCCGAGGAATATTTGGTGTTCATCCAGAAGGGACATCCCTAAAATATTTCTTTGTTCCCATAGGTCATTCAGAATGATAATTCAGGGGCCGCAGGCCGTGCAATCAATGTATGTTGAGAGCAATATGTTAGGTGTCATTACAAATACCGAAGTTGAGTGAATAATTTGAATCTATTCAATTTTTTGTAGTTATGCAAGGCAAACATCTTTTCTCAAACAAAATTATTGAAACAGAGAAATGCTGTACCTTCTCCAAATGAGACATGTTCCATGCTTTATTTGATCATCACTCTGTTTTATTAATTAATCAAATACTCACCCTTTATCTTTCCCCTTTGAATTTGAACAGTGCTACTGGAACTGGGTGTTATTGTTGGAGAGGTCCCATTGTATTATAATATATATATATCTTTCTGCACAACTCTTGGCTGCTATAATTTTGCAGTTTTCTGTATTATAATTGTATTTTATTGAATGTTTTCAGTGATGGGACATCTATTGTACTCTCAGACGAAGTTGGCCAAATATACATTCTAGCAACAGGACAAGGAGAGTCCCAAAAGGATGCAAAGTATGACCAGGTACAGATGGTTATAGTTATGATGAGACGTCATCCATGCATTGTCAGCACTATTTTATTTTTCTTGCTTTTGTTTGTCTTACGTTTTCAAATTCATAACAGTTCTTTCTGGGGGATTACCGTCCTCTTGTTCAAGATGTTCATGGGAATGTTCTAGATCAGGTGAGATACTCGTTATTTAAATATTTTTCTAGAGCTTCAGATTGATATTTTATTGACATGCAAAGTATTACACATATCATATGTTTATGGCTGGAAATATGTTTTATTATACAGGAGACCCAGCTACCTCCATATCGACGCAACGTTCAGGATCTTCTTTGTGATGCAAGTATGGAGGGTTTTGTTTTATTTGCTGTTCTGGTACATTAAGTAGGTTTGTTTCTGTCATCTTGGATGCTTAAGCAGGGTACATATCTGGTTTTTTGAATATAGAGTACAATAGTATTATTCTGTTAGCTTTTCTGATAATGCATTTGCCCATTTGGAAAAAATGCAGATATGATTCCTTATCCTGATCCATACCAAAGCATGTATCAGCAGCGGCGTTTAGGGGCCCTGGGGATCGACTGGCAGCCTCCTTCTGTAAGACTAGCCGTAGGCACAATTGATGATGGTATTTATGCTATTCAAGATGATCTTCTAGGACAGTTACCTACAGCACATATTGAAGGGGATAGGGATAGGTGGCTGGAGCAACCAGCAGAATTGGAGGATGTTATGGACTGGGAGCAAGAAAATGATGCACAGAGTGATGATACTGGATCGGAGTATAATATCGCTGATGAATGTACAAGTGAAGGCGAGCAGGGAAGTCTGAATGGGAGTTCTTCGGAGGATTCAGAATGCAGCGTTGATGAAGATGAGAACAGCAAAGATGAAGATAGCAGCAAGGCACATCTTCGTAGGTCGAAAAGGAAGAAACGCAAGGCAGAGGTAAGGACAGCAGTTTGATGTGCTCATAGTTTTGTGGATTTGTGAGTGTCCTTGAAATACTATTATTAATGAAACACTTTTCTGTTTCTGTAGGGTGCAATGCACACATCTTGCGGAAGGCGTGTCAAGAAGAAAGATGCGGAAGAGAGTGATGGAACTCAAGGCAGGATAAAAAAATACAAATATTCTAGACATTGCAAATCTATGAAGAAAAAAACTGTATCTGAAAAATCATCGAGACCTCAAAGGCTTGCTGCACGAAATGCTCTAAACTTATTTTCCCGCATAAGTGCTAGCTCTTCAGGAGATGAGGAGTCTAGTGCAAGTGACAGTGAATCTCAAGGGAGTGGATATTCACGTCCAGAAGAAAATGCACTAAGCAGCGATTCTGAAAGATCTTTAAGGAGTGGCAAACAAAAAGTTTTTCTCGAGGAAGAGACATCTCAAAATGACCTTGTGCCTATGACTAAACATTCTGAACATATAGAGTCTAACAAACATGAAGAATCTAACAAACCTGAAGAATTTAACAAGCAACCAAGATCTGGAAAAATAGTATTGAAGTTTCAACGCCGTGATTTTAATTCTGATGTACAAGGAAAGGCAAGCTCTCCTTCTGTAGAGGTCCCTTACAAAGAAGAGAAACAAGAAGATGCCCCTGTAAATTCCCTTGATGTTTCTGAAGTTAAGCTTTCTGACAAATGTTATTTGGAGCCTGCAGATACTGCATACATTCCTAAGGTTTCCTGGCCTGAGGATCACGAAGATGAAGTAAACCAGGGTTTGGATCGAAGCAGGAATGCTCTTGAGCATCATTGTGACCTTTCATGGGGAGATGTAAAGGCACGGAGATCCAAGCGTCTTCGGGTGAGTGATGCTAATCCTGTTGATACCTGTGTCAAAACAAAGTTAAGGGTGAACAACTTTAATGCACAGAATGTTCAACAACACTCAAATGCTGTGCAAAGTAGTAATGGTCAAAGTCCTCGAGTAGGGATAATGGAACAAGGGATTGGTAATGAATCATCTCCGTCAGGCCAGGAAGATAATCATGCTGACATGCTATATAAACAACCGCAAAATGTCGGCAGAGTATCTGCTAATGAAAGGCTAGATGCTAGAGGACACACAGACTTTACTCCAGAAAGAAGGAAATCTAATTCTTTTAGGGGATATCAGGGAATATTCTCTGAAAATAATTCTGTGGAGAAGGCATGCGATTCTCCTACTGCTGGCAATGGCAGCGGAATGGAAGCAAGCTGGAGAGAGGACGAAGGGTGCTCATCAGACAAATATGAAACAGGTATTCCGAAAGATCCAGCTGATAATATTCTTGATAGACAGTCTGAAATGGCAGAAACAGTAGCTGACAATGGAGAGGATGCTGCTCTTTTCCTTAATAATAACTATTCACGTGAAGCAGCTGATCCAAATTATAGCCGTTTTGGAAAGTTTATGGGTAGGATTAGGACAAAGAAGGATTCATATACTCCGTCTCATGAGGAAAATCACAACGTATCAGAAGAATGGAAGAATTTTGGGAATGACCAAACTTTCCAAACCATCTGGCCAAGAGATGACTTGTCTGGAAGGTTCACATGTAGGGCTTCTGGTACCAGAGCCAGGGGTCACTCTGTGCACCAAATAGACTGGAATAATGAAGCAGATAAGTTGGAATATAATAATGATGAAAATAGAGGAGATTTTGGTTTGAATGAGCCAGTTAGAATAGATACTGATTCAGATGATGAAAAGGAGCAGGCATTTGGAACTAATATGCTCGTAGATCGAGAAAACTCTTCAGGTATGGGAAACTCTTCAAATGAGGATAAGAAAATGCCAAAGATTACTCTGAAGCTCTATCCAATGACAGCTGACCATGGTCGAAAGGCAAGGTCAGAGCGGATAAAACAAGCTGGTAGGACTACTCAGGAAGCAGCCAGTACTCATAAGCATCACAGTATCTATGAGGGATTTAATTATGAGGAAAAACGGACACGAATTCACCAAGATGGCTCGGAGGGAAGAGAATCAATGATCGGTGCAGAATGGGGGTCCACTTCTAGGATGTTGAATGGAGTAAGACCTGCTAGAAACAGGAGAAGTACTGGCTATAATAATGGTAGGATGCCACTGGAAAAGAAGAAGGGCAAGCAAGTAATGAGGAAGCAGTCCTGGTTAATGCTGGCTGAAGCTGAAGAATGCAATCGGTATATTCCACAATTTGGAGATGAAGTTGCATATTTGAGACAGGTAATATTACATGGACAGATTTGTTACCTTTTCACTCCTTGGTCTTGGATGTATGTGCTTTTTGGCTTTGAAGATTTGATTTCCAACCTTGAATTACAGTTTCTTGTAATGCTTGTTCAAACAAATGTGCTGGTTACCTTGGCAGGGGCATCAAGAGTATTTGGAAATGAAACTGTCACGAGAAATGAGAACGCCACAAGAAAGAGGACCTTGGAAATCCATTAAAGGCACCATTCGGTCTGTGGAATTTTGCCAGGTTGAGAGGCTGGAGTACTCCACTTTTGCTGGGTCTGGGGATACCTGTTGCAAATTGACACTCAAATTCATTGGACAGGACTCCGATGTTTATGGAAAGAGCTTTAAGTTGACGTTGCCTGAATTGACTAATTTCCCGGATTTTCTTGTAGAGAAAAATCGCTATGATGCAGCATTAAAGAGAAACTGGACAAATAGGGATAAGTGTCATGTTTGGTGGAGAGCTGAGAATGGTGAGGGGGGAAGTTGGTGGGCAGGGAGAGTTACATCTGTTGAACCAAAGTCCTTTGATTTCCCAGATAGTCCGTGGGATAGATATGTTGTCCAGTACAAGGGTGATTCATCTGGTCCTCACAAACACAGCCCCTGGGAACTATTTGATCCAAATAATCATAGCTTGGAGCTTCCAAAAATTGATCCTGAAGTTAAAACACAACTTCTACGCGCTATTGCAAATATGGAGAAATTTTCTTATGAAAATGATGTAAGGAAATCCCTTCTCTCTTGAAGTGTATCTGAAATATTTTATGTGTCCGTCTAATCTGGTCAAATATCTGTTCCCCTTTAGTGTGCCCTCATCTTGTGCATTATTAAAATTTGTTGCAGGATTATTATGGATTGTTGAAATTATCTGAAGTGTCAGAGAAATCAGACTTCCATAACAGGTTGGTATTTTTTCAAGTACTTTTTACTGCATCATGATATATCGAATTTTCTGTTCATTTTGTTTTGTTTTTTGATTTATATTTTCTGGGAGTTAAGAAATTCCAAATCTATTAAACTCATTTTAACTATCTTTAGAATTTGAAAGGCCATGAAGGGTCTATATGGTAGAGCTATTAAATTACACATAAACAATAAAATTGCAGCAAGGGAGGGAGGGAGAGTATTTGATATTATTCAATGTGTAATAATGAGATACACAAACACTGATATGTCTAGTGAGAGAGACAATCACCTGGTCGGCCACCTAACATTGTGTTAAAGGGGTAACTTAGAAGCCACCTAACATTGTGTTAAAGGGGTAACTTAGAAGCCACCTAACATTGTAACTTCGAAGCCACCTAACATTGTGTTAAGGGGTAACTTAGAAGCCACCTAGTCGGCCACCTAACATTGTGTTAAGTAATAATTGTACAAGATGAGGTTAAGTAATAATTGTACAAATAATATGTTTTGCGTAATAACCCCCCCTCATATTGGCTTTTTGATGAGGTCAAGTAATAATTGTAGCATGATTGGTTTAGTCATTGAAGTACAAAATGGAAAGTTAGATATTCGTTGAGTTGCAAAATAAACTGAAATTTGATTTCTGGTTGTTGGTCACATGACAGAGGGGCTAAAATCTGGTAAAGGGGTGAAACAGATAGTGATTTTCTACTGTTGGTTGATGAAATTTTAGACAAGCTCAGTTTGTGTTGAACATGCTGGTAAAATTGGTTTTTAGATTTGAGCAGGGAAAGTTTTAGGGGTTAAACTTTACAATTTTTTTCAAAAATGATTATCCAATTCAAAATGAATATTCGTCCAAACTTCTATAGGATAAAATTATTTTACTTGAAAAATTGTTAAAATTTCCTATAAATTAGATATAATCTATACAAATTTGAAGATATTACAAAATTATTGTCAAACATTTATAGTTAGTATTTTAGGAAGTAGTAAAAATCACCAACTCTTGTATGTTTAAAAACTATGCATGGATCCTCAAAATTTTACCAGGATTTGAGGTTGTTTTAGACAAGTTTTTCAGTTCTTTAAGGCTGGTTTTGGGATCATTTTAGCTTTGTTCTTGATTAAATTTTAAATGGAACTTTTTATTGTAGTTCAGAGTGCAAACGTGATGTCCACTTTTGCCTTTTGGCACAGAAGTCAAAGATGTCCTATTACATGCATTGAACTTAATTTGACTGGTCAAAGGTGATTTGGCTATACCACAGAGAACCTTTTTGCTTGTTATTGCTGACAGGAGAGAACATTCAAGTGATTTTTACACTCCAAGACGAGTTACTCCTCAAATGTTTCAGTCAATTAAATACCAATTGCTGGTAAAAGGAGGTGACTCACGGGGCTAGTGTGGCTTAGTGATGGTTTGGAGTCATCCAGTTTAAAATATGTAAAGTTGATTCAGTTTGTGGTAAACAGGTTAAAAAATTGGGAGAAATACTGATTTGGGTGAACCTGAAGGAGACCTCTGTCCACATTGACCTAAGATGAAATGGCAGTGTGGCAGTTGAGAAGTGTATTTCCAGAATATGTATATAGTATATATATTTAATATTGTAACTATGCAGGGTTCTTATCATTGTCTTATATTATAAGATATAATAAATATAATATGTTAAAAATGGGAAAAACTATGTATAATAATAGTATTTTATACAAATAATATAATAAAGGATATTATATTAATAATATATGTGTGGGTGTGGTGTTTATATATGTATGTATGCATGTGAATGAAGTGATGCTCTCATCGCTGCAACTGCATGCACACCCCCGCTCACCCTGATTTCAAAGGTAGTGGTACTAGCACCTGCAGCCATGCACCCTGGCTAGTTAGCCTGCCATTAATCAGAGTTTGAAGAGTCAGATGCATTTCTGTCACTGTTATCTGTCAAATGCAGATGGGCTGTATAACCTTCTGATTCAATGACATCTGAGCATTTGTTGTTGATGTACTTTATCATTTCCTCAGTGTCCTCTGCTTCTGTATGATGCTGGGTGATGGAGAAAACCAGATCTTGCAGTTTCAGACTGATGCTCCAAAGAATCTGGGTGGCAGAACTGTCTTCATTTAAGTTCTCCTGCCGTTCAGTCTCTTCTGCTTCCCGTGACCTCAATGCCTTCAGATTCTTTGATATCCTGATTCCCTGAGAGATTTCTGCAATCTCTGTTCAATATCTGCCAATTGTTCATCATCATTAACGATGCTTCCAGCTGAAAGCAAACTGCAATTTCTAAAAGTCTATCTAAGATGTTTAAATAGGTGTAGATATTAACAAACAGGCCAGAGCTTTCCTCTTGCAAAAGTACCCCACAACTTGCTGATATGAGAATGACCTTTATACGAGATCTGGGCTTTAAACAAGATGTATCCATCTCACACATGAGAAGGGCATTGACAGAATTGTACATTTTCCAGTGATTCCTGGAGGTGCACTTGTGATATTCTATGTCTTTGTCATCCCTTGAAATTGTGGCTTCCTTAGAGGGTTTGCCTTTTCATTCCATGTTCTGTAGAGGTGATGGAAAGAGACTTGATGAAGATTCCATATCTCTTGCCTTTGCATTTTTATCCTTTATGAAAGGGTTGCCGGGAATATAATTTCCTTCTATGAATTTGATTAATAAGTTAGAATCTCCAAAGCCTGTGGTCCTAAATTTTTATAGTGTGCACTCTGGATTGTTATTTAGTTATTAATCTGACTCCAGAAAGAGTGTAGAAAGGTTCATGGGTGGGTGTCCGTTAACAAGAACTTTTTTTGACAAGTGATAGCATTTATGATTATGGTGGGCACTTCAACCTTTTTAAGGACATTGCCACCCCCATTTGGAAATCAGGCAGTAGAGTCTTTGAATCCAAAGGCCTTGTGGGCTGCCAATACATGATCTTCCTATTCCGTGACATTGTCTTTTGATTGATAGATCATCTGTTCTCTTTTTTGGCATAGCACTGCTACTGTGGCAAACTTTCAATCCTATACACAGCTACAATCAATATTGAGCTTATTCTGGGAATCACCTGGTCAAATTAACCCATCTTGCAATCTGTTTTATTACATACTTAATCCATAGTTGCAGTTTCACTTTTTTGACCGACCTTAGTTTTGGACTACAACCCTGGTTTAAAAATTACAGTATGTAGCTCATAATTGGTCAAAGCCACACAGTCACCAACCTTAGTTCTTGACTGCAACTGTAATGAACATAAAATACATAAATAAACATTACATAATAATAATAAT
>ML797790.1:82914-101232 GCA_009831015.1 Picea engelmannii | reverse complement strand
ATGAAATTAGAATCATAAAGTAAAGTACAAGGGTAATAGTCTTCCCCCTTTGTGCTTAGAGACTCATAAGCACATGGGGACCACTTTCCAAGGTACCCAAATCTCAACATAAAGGAGCCGCGGACTTCTGTAGGTTTCGCGGCCCTTCCTTTGGGCATACTTTGGACTGCCGCTGTGTGCGCTGAGGGTTTGGTGACCTTGCTACCACTGTGTTGAGGGTGCCACTTACCTGTGAGCCTGTTAGCTCCTCCTCTCTATTTGCTGGTGCTTTCCCTCTTGAAGGGTTTCTCTCTGCTGTCTCTATTTGCTGGTACCTTCTTTGGCTTCAAGGGTTTTGTTGCTGTAGTATATTACAGTTCAGTTTGGATAGTTTGTTGTGGGTGTTTGCATCAGCTCTGTATGTGGTCCTCCTTGGCAAAACAATCTACCTAATATCATGATAGATGATCATAACCCTTAAGTTTGATCCATGACTTTAAGCTAATTTCTGAGCATAATAAAGGGGACAACATCTACATGTGACATGTACATCTTTCATTGGCTAGAGGTAAGTTAAGATTTATTTTGTTTGAAATCTGCATTCAGAAAATTTGTTTTCATATGCTCAGATCTAACTGTCTATATTCAGTTAAATGTTTTAAGTGCTGATCTATATTTGTATTAGTGAACAGAATTAGAAAAGGATATTACTGTTTTCCATTTTCCGTAAAATCTAACAGCTGGTATCGTGGCCATCAAATCACAAAAGCTGCCAGTGGATAATGCCGATCTGAGTCACAATGGATACCACCGATCTGATTCACAAACTCGATCATCGCTTCATCCTTGTTCGATTTGGTGTCTCCCTGTTCATAACATTCCTCACATTTCATTGTGGTCAAACCAAACCATAAATCTTCGTGATTAATCACATCAATAAATTATCACTTGGAGGTTGTACTGTCAAGATCAGAACTGCTCGCCACCACCAGAATACATCGATGGCTAGAAATAGAAGATGGTTATTGGGAGCTGCAATAATAGATCTATACTCCCAATGGTGAATAAATCATAAGAATGGTGATCCCTCGTTCACTTAGTTATAAAGTCGTGATAGCAGGGTGCCATCCTTCTAAATCACCACCACATACTGAAATACATTAGACGCTCACTTAGTGGCACCACCACATAACAAGCAGCTGAAATACATTAGATACTAACTCAGTGGCAAAAAAAGGGTGACTTTTCAGAGCAACACATTGTGGAAGAAAGCAATGCATTTTTAATATTAAGATATAAGCACATGGTTTCAAGAAGTATAAAGTGCATTTTTACAAGGAGTACCAAATGAAAGGAACCCAGCTCCAAATTCAGAGATTCAGAAAGGGAATTTTTCAAAGTTACAAGGTATCTAATTCCTCAATCAAGATTTATGAAAGATACCATTTGAATTGAAAAATAAAGCTTTATTTCTTGTTGAGAAAAAGCGTTGCTTAAAAAGTATTTGTAACCCTTCAAAATCCTTGAATTCTAAATTTGGATAAGCGGGTATTTTTAGAGGTTTTAATATCCAACTTCACATTGAAGAAGTCAGTCCCTTGTACTTCATAATCCACTTAATATCAAAGGTATAATAGTTATTAAACCTTGGCAAGTGCGTGAATATTTACAACATGAACTAGCACATTATCAAGAGTGCAATAAAAAATTACAACACAAGGATTCCAGGGTGAAATTCGTCAAGGACTTAGCAAAGAGAGAAAATACTCACCTAAAAACTCATAATCAGGACTTGCTTGCACAAATCAAGTAGTTAAAAGATGAGAAACAGTTCAATTACTACGGGAATTCAACAAGAGCTTATAAAAAGATGATGAAAATGCTTGCATAAGGAGTCTTAATCAGGGGTTGTTTGAACAAATCAAAAGGGTTAAAAGATGAGAAGCAGGGGAATCACGATCTCAAAAAGAAATTCAACAAGTCAGAAAATGATGAAGAGCTTTCTTCAAATTTTATTTCACAAATTAAGATTTAAAGAATGAGAAGAAAAAAATAGAGCAACTTACCAACAAGGAAGCATTGATTGATAAAGAAACAATGACCAATTTAGTTGAATGAGATAAGTTGTTAGATGTAAAAATCCAAACCATGGAGAAAGGAACCAATACAAATCCAATTAACATAAAAAATAAGAAAAATGGTTATATTGAAATGTTATCAACCAATGAATTATCAGAAGCATAAAAAAATGAATATTCCAAAACTAGACACAAGATAAAAGGATGCCTTATCGTGATTTTAATTATAAGTCATTGTATTATTCAACAAATAGACTAAGGATGGCATCAATATGAAAAAGAAAGTGTTAATCCTAGTATTTCAGAAGGAAGCTCAGTGGTGGAATCTTATCATCCTTCAAATGTAGAAAACCAAATTAGGGTGCTCCAACACTTTCACGATATGAAAATTCATCTTTGTGCTTCGTAACTCATATCATCTCATGTCTTAAACTATCACTGCTCTAAGAACAGAGAATCATGAGAAGGCATTGCAGGCAAGAATGAAGACATAGCTTTTTCAATAAAAGGCTTAGAGGACAAAATATATTTGAAAGGAGGGGCAATCTAATGAACATAAAACACATAAATAAACATTTCATAATAAAAATTGTAATAAACAATAAACTAAGAGACATGAAAAAACACCTTTGAAAGGAGAGGCAATGCACTGAACATAAAATACATGAATAGTAATAAATATAGTAATAATTAATAAATTAAGAGACTGTTAACCCCTAGATTTTCACCTTGGAAAAACTTGAGGGTTAAGCGCCAACATGCACTATTTTGGCTGGCATTCTAAGATTCTCCCAAAGTTTAGCACTTGTTGAGAAAGAGGTTGGTTCCCATCAGAGCCAGGTATATGATCAGTACGTGGTTGTTTTGTTTAGAGTTGGGGTTAGCTTGGTTTCCCATGTATTTTGAGAGAGATGTCTACATACAACATGTGTTGCTACGTTTTAGGAGACACGGTTTGAGTGGGTCTCTTGACAGTTTGGAGCAGTTTTGAGCATATAGGGATGGTCCTTGCATGATTCTAGGCCCGAAAACACTTTTTCGGGTGACATGCAAGAATTTTATATTTTTAGTAGTTTGGGTTCCATGCCCTAGATTCATAGATTCTGAGCACATATTATTGATCCTTGAGACATTTTGAGTCTTTTGGAACTTTTTTCGGGATGATTTGGCACAAATTTTTATTTTTAGCAAGTAGAGCACTAGGGCTCACATGTCGTTTCTAATCGCGGATTCAAATTCCTTGCGGAAAATCGAATCCAATGAGTATAATATCATGGACATGTGAAGACTTTCTGTTTTTAGCAGTAGACACATGATGGTGGTCTCATAGTCATTCTGAGCATTTGTGGAGAGTTTGGGTCAGTTTTGACAAGTTTCAAATTTTTGGGACCAGATGGATATTTTTAGAAATTTCAATTTTTAGCAGTCATCATCATCTCTAGCTGTGACAAGTGGCGAGCTCAGATTTCAGCATGTGCCAGAGTATCAGGATGATGTGGCATCTACATGGCATCATGGACCAAGGGAGCATTTTCCAAGGATTATGTATTAAATGAGAATTAATTAAGCTAAAGAGGTGGTGCGTGGGTGAGGTGGCATTGTATGGAGAAAGTTTAGCCACTCGAGGCTAATTTTTCTCCCTTTGTTCCTCTCACTTTCCATATTCTCACTTTCCATGCAATGAGTTTCTAAAATCTCTCACCAAATTGCTTTTAAATGCAAAATTCTTAAATTTTAGGAAATCCCCCCCAAAATAGGGCGAATTTCCCTTTAACTCATAACTCCCTCATCCCTTGGCCAAATTTAGCAATCTAACATGTGTTGGAAAGATAAAATTATCCTCCATGCATCTTAGCCATTATTTAACTCACCATGCGCATACACTCTCACTCATAACTCGCCCATGCACATTACTCACTAGAATTTATTCCTTCATGCGCATTAACTCCTATTTTCTTCACACTCCTCTCCTATATATTGGATGGTCTTCATTGGTTATTGGTCGGATTATTGCAACCAGTAGCATAATTTCCTTCTCTCATTCTTCTCTCTCTTGTTCTTAGACTAGTGACTCTTCTTTGAACAAAGTGATCATTGTATCGGTGGTGGACTTGCCTAGTGTGGCGCAACCAATCCTCTTGCAAGCCTATCAATAAAGAAATTGTGTGTTTGTGTTCTAACCTTGTTTCTTGGTGGTACTTTCTTAATTTTGTGATTTGACTTGTCATTCTCTTTAACTATTCGTTGTGATTTCATTGATCTTTTGAGTAGTTTTCTGTTCTATATTTCTTGTGCTAACTCTACAGAATCCCTCCAAGCGAAAAAAAACTATATCTTCCCCATGTTTTGGATGGAATTAACACACTGTCCAAGATGTTAGAACTTCGGACGACGACAAATCACCTTAGGGGCTCCCCCTCGAGGCTAGCAAGCACTAGCCCAAATAGAGAAGGGTCTAGCGTGTGACAATTTGGGGTTTTTCTCCTTGAATTAGCCAAGTTTTCATCGCTGTTATAACGGGTTTATCAACTAAATTGGAGGGTGAAAATTTGTGCTAGCAAATTGGTGCCGTTGCTGGGGAATGCCAACCTTGGAAACAACGACATTGGTGACTTTTTACTTTCATTGGTTTATTTTTTCTAACTCACCTCGCGGACTCCACATGATGCATGGACGACTCCACAGGGGATTTACGCAAGAAGATCTTTCGGTTCCGATTCCCTCGTAAGTTCTAGTTCCAAGCTTGAACAAATTCTAACATCTTCTGTTGGAACAAGAATATTCTCCCACCAAGAACTCCTCTCAAATTTGGTAAGCATATGAGTTCTTAGGTATGTTTTTTTTTTTTACGAGCACTATGGTGAGTGTATCTTCGACATCTCTTCATCTTTCGTTTTATTTTTATCTTGAGCTAGTAGGAGGGTAACAATTGTGCTTTTTTCTATCTGAGACTAACAATATGGATGCAACTGTGAGGCCACCAGTAAGGTGGGGATTTTCTACCTTTGACCCACTAAGTTTTGCTTGCTTCATTCCCAGATTATCCTCATGACTTACCTGCACGTAAATGGCTTAAAATGTGCCTTTGTTTGCAAGGAGGTTGGAAGAATTAGTTGAGGAGGCAAAATTTTTACAAGTGGTGGGTGATTTTGATGTGGAACATGAGAATGTGGTGATGAGGATGTTTGTGTCGACCTATGAGGGCGAGGCACGAGCATGGTACAAGTCCCTTCCTGATACTTCCATTGATTGTTGGGATTCCTTCCAGAAGAAATTCACTGAGAGATGGGCAAATACACAAGACATCTTCTTCTTATGCACAATTTTTTCAATTATTAAAAAGCATGAAAGTGAAACTATTTTCCAATTTAAAGATCATTTTTCCAAATTTTACAATTGAATTCCTAATGGAGTAAGGTCTTACAAAGCTGCTGCTTTAATTTATTATGTTGACGCATTTGATGATATTTTTAGTGTTTTTCTCAGGGATGAAGACCCTCAAAATTTGGAGGAAGCATAAGTTGTTGCTATCAAGTTAGAAATAAATTATCTTGTAGGCTGTGAACTCCCTCCAATCCTTGTCTTAGATCGATCAGTGAAGGTAACTCCACTCGATGATCTTCGACCATTGGTTTTTACAGAAGCGTAAGAAGTTCGTGTTATTGAAGATGAAACACAACTTGCACCGTGTCAAGTTCCCAGAGGTGAAAAAGAGGGTGATGGCCCAATTTTAGATGATCCAGAACCAATAGTTGCATCATTTGAGTCATATGCATAGTTATGAGAAGATGAAGGTGAATATTTGAATACTCAAGAGTGTTCATTGGTTCCTCCCATTAGTGAAGATGAAAAATTTCAAGAGGATGAAAATTTTCAAGAGGAGGAACCACGTGTTAATCAAGAGCTCAGTCAACAGGGGATTTCATCTGTGCCCATCTTAGTAGAGGCTTCATCCTTACCTATCGCAACAGTGGTCCAGGAACAACTTGATCAAACACCATTATAGCAGGAGGAATCACTTTTGGTTCAACCAAAGGATTATATCCCGTACACTTTACCTACAGTCCAACCAACAATAAGATCTCGTTCCTCAACAAGATCCTATGTCTAATCAGAACTTAGATATTAGAGTTCATCATGACCTAGTTGAGCTCATGATGATGGAGGTATTTCAACAAATAGATTCTAAGAGTTCTCTCATGCTTTCACACTGATTACTGTTGAAATACCATGTTCTAGATCCCAACCAACAACCTACAATCAACCAACAACCATCAACTATGCCTTCACTATCAAGGCGACTTTGGGTCATATGAGATTTCATGGTTGGTCCCCTTGGAAGGTTGACTTTGTTGACCTTTCTCGTTGGACTAATCATTTGGCTGCATGGTTACATTGGTCCTTTAAGTATGATGATTTCATCATGGCAACTTTGGGGTAAAACTTTTAGGTGTTAGAATAGGTCCTATCCTTCTCTGCATTGTCTTTTCAGTAGTTTAGCTTGTTGATTTTTTGCAGATTTTAAGACAACAATCTACATTTTCTTTGCAATGTCTTTTTCCTTAAGTTATTGCATCGAGAGGTGCTCTACAACCTAGTATGGGGGAGAAGTTGTCATGTGGGTGATGTTAGATTTCAAAGATTTCAAAATTTTCAAAAATTTAATGTCGGCTCAATTAAAAAAGTCACAAGCTATTATATATATATATATATATATATCATATTTACTATTACTTTAGCATTTACTATTTACTATTACTATTACCTCTATTACTTTAATGTATTTACTATTTATTTTTTATAAGTCAGTGTAAGATTTTATATTACTTTCTCAAAAACTCCATACATATAGATAATAACTGGTCTGCCAAAATGGAAACCAAACTAGCTGGAGTGTTCACTATGCTAACCAGTTTATTCAATATCTAGATTTTTCAATTTAGGCTTTATCTTTGAAAACTATACTGAGACATTGATAACTAGAAATATCACAACCTTCTATATTTGAAATACCATCTAAGAAAACATCTTGTGAACCAAAAAGAGGATCAATCTGACTTAGACATAAACAATCTAAGTGTGTACTGACTATACTATTCCTGCAACTTAGAACACTAAAAAACCTGGGGCCGAACTGCTCCAATTTCTTGGCCTTAGCTTTGGTCCTTTGGAGAGGCCACCCGAACCTTTCTGATTTGAGCTGGTGATCCATGGCCGTCCGCGGGCACGATGTCCATGTGGTGGACATACCTCAGGTACAGGTTGAATTGCACTGCCATTCCATCCTGCTTGTTCTATTGGATTTTTTCTATGTCTACCAAGAGTTTCACGATGGTCTCCAAGCCACTGATTCGGCGTTGAATATCTTCAACCAGAGTCTTCATCTCACCTTTCGTATGCCATGCCATCTCGAGAGTCTTATGGTAAAGGGTTTCTTGGGTGCGAGTTGTCCCAGTGTCAATAATCCAGTCAACCTCCTGCGCCACCTGGTTTTTTCTTTTTTTCTCTCGTTCTACCTTAAGCTCCTTTTCCCATTTTCAACTGCTTCCTTGCCTTTCTGTGGAACTGTTGATTGGTACATCCGAGTAACATCCTGTGCTGCATTCTCAATTCTGGTCTTTTTTCGGTAGCTCTCTGGTTGGGAGTCCCCGAGTGGGCTTCCTTTTCTGGTGGTATATTTCATATGAGCCATGTTACTACCAACTCTACTCTCTAAACCTCCACCTCTCTTTTTACTCTCAATACCAGTCTGCCACTTGCTCCTATCTTCTACTACAAAGGATCTCTGAAAGGTGGGGCCTGCCGAAACAAAAACCTATATATAACGGTCGCCCGCATAAGTGCTTGTATCTCGTAATGATCTCTACTGGTGAAATGAATACCAGGCATGCCTCCTTGTGTCATTATCCTTACTTTGGTACTTCGCTTCTCTCTACTCCTTTTGTGAGCCAATTGATTTGTCCTATTATGTACACTACCCGATCCTGTGATGAATTGATCTTCATAATGTCGTCCTCTCATTCAACTCTCCTCACCATATTATAATTTCCCTCGTACCGCCTGTGCTTCCCATCAAAGCTCTCGACTTTCTCCATCCTTCGATCCTGTACCTTGCTATCCCAGTCATGTCAGGTTGAAACATGAGGTCTAAGTGCCATGTGGGCTGAATCCCCCCCATCTGGGTCCCACTATGGAAACGAGTGCGACTTGTTCCCATCTATGTGGATGTATTCTCTATTACTGCCACGACGGTCTTTTGCAACCAATTGTTCACAGTCGGTTCTGAGTAGGCTCACTAGGACCTATGTCCATGCCACATCCAACAACTTGCCTTCTTGGTTCATTCCCTTGTTGGCTAGCCTATCAACCAGAGCATTTGTAGTCCTTCTCACCCACCTGAAGTCGATTGAGAACAGAGTTTGCAAGTGCCTTTGTATTCTTTGCAGGATTTGTGCGAGGCGCTAGTGCGTTATTATCTTCCTAATTTTGGTTCCACACTGTATTCTTCTCATCGTACCTATGAACAGGGTTGAGTCTCCTTCCACTGTTACATTGACAAGGCCTTTTCTTACCAAGATTTCCAGCCCTTGTTCTAGTACAAAGAATTCCGTTGCATTGTTGGTATTGTTTCCCACATTGGTGGCGTATAAACGTATAATTTTTTCTCGCTCCAACCCTTTGATGCCCTGTCAAAGTTTAGTTTCAGGAAACCTGCCTGGGGCGGGGTCCAAGCTATAGCTCCAACATGGACTTGCATATCTCAGTAAACAGGTAAGCTGAAGCTCTGAGTATCCAACTGTAAAATTTGCAAAACTTGATGTTCTTGGGATGAGGGGCTTTTTGTTAAAGAATGAACATTCTGACATAGGACTGTCTCCCTTAGTTAATTTTTGATGGATTCGATCAACTTAATGGTTGGGAGGGTTTCTTTGTGGAAAATTCTTCTGTTTCTTTCCTTACAAATTGCCCAAATGATGAACTTGAGAGTTAAGACCCAACATAGGTTTACAATTTCATTTTCTATGTATTGAACTCTCCAGCTCCTTAGGGTAGCTCTGATGTCTTCCCTTACTTTATCAGTCTGGCGATACAAGATAGCTACCCAGTCCCATAATTCCGCTGTGTAAGGGTAGCCATCCAATAGATGGTTTAAAGTATTTACTATTTATTATTACTATTACTATTTACTTTTTACAACGATAGGAGCATTGATTTCAGTGATAATATTATGAAAAATGATTTAGTGTATTAATTAATTGAAGAAATAAAAAAAAGTAAATTAACACAATGATAAACGATTTAGAGAAATTAGTTGCATTTATTTAATGCAAAAAAATATGCATTGATTTAAGTGATGATACAACAAAAAAAGATTTAGCATAATAAAGTAGTTGTATTCATTTTAACAATAATATAACATAAAACAATAGGGTGCATTGATTTTAGTGATAATATTATGAAAAATGATTCAGTGCATTAATTAATTGAAGAAATGATACAAAGGAAATTAATCATCTATATTGATTTCAACTAATCATCAAGTGAAACGAATTCAACAATAACATAGTATTTGCACATTATATGTGATTTATCTATTAGTATTTTCACATTAAAACAATTATAATATTAAGATATATAAAATGTAAAAGACGTGCTCAATTGGAGTTGACACATGTTCCTCGTAAAAGAATAATATAATATTGAGTAAATAAAAAACTATGTGCTGAAAAAAGTAGCATTAAATATTAAGTGAACTATTCTATCTGTGCTCTCTGAGATATTCTTGAAGAAAGTTTCAAGGGAACTATCTCAGTTGTGCTCTGTGATTTAGAATTAGTTGCATTGATTTAATGCAAAAAATGCATTGATTTAAGTGATGATACAATAAAAAATGATTTATCATAATCAAGTAGTTGTATTCATTTTAACAATGATATAACATAAAACAATAAGGTGCATTGATTTCAATGATAATAATATAACATAAAACAATAAGGTGAATTGATTTTAGTGATAATACTATGAAAAATGACTCAGATACAAAGGAAATTAATCCTCTATATTGATTTCAACCCTGAGATACAACAAATTATCAAGTGAAATGGATTTAACGCGAAAACAAATTTCAAAACAGATATTATGATGCAACCCTCTTCCCCTCCTGGGGTTCTGCGACCTCCCGGTCTAGGATCTTTCTTTCTTCTGAGTTGGATCGACTCTTCGGGCTCCTGATTGAACCCAATCAATTATTCACAGGCCCCTTTCCTCCTAAGGCACAGGTCCTGTGATACCCGCACCCTCTGTATGCACGCTCTTCATTTTGTGGGCGCTAGCTCCTTTTCACTAGCCCCTTCCTATGTATGCCCCTAGGCTATGACTTTGTGTAAACGCACGATCCTAGATCTCCACGATCTGTCGACACGTAGCTCCCGTTCAAATCAGCGACTGCTGTTGATTCCGGATCTTCGTCCTTCGGGAGTTGCAACTTTCAACCTTTCCTTTTCCCTATATGACAATCTTCCGGAGTGGAAGATCTATCGACACCTGTCCCCCTTAATCTACGACCATGATCTCCTCCGTGAGTCCGGCCTTCGGGACTTTCAATTTTCAAACTCTCATTTCTTTCGGAGAGATTTCTCCGAGATGGCAGATCGTCTGCCACGCGTCCCCTTCAATCAACGATTCTGCTTCCGCTTCGGGACTTTGGCCGCCTCAACCAAATCAACGGTCCTTCGACCTACTCCTCTATCAACGATCGAGATCTTCTTCGGGACTTCGACATCTTCATCCTCTGCTTTCCTCCGGAGTGTTCCATACTCAGAGTTCTAGATTTGGTGCCACTCGTCCACTTTCAAATCAAAGGTTGACGTCCGCTTCGGGACTTCGGCCTTCGATGATTTCAAATCTCAACAACCACAAATCTCTGGAGTGTCGGATCATCTGACACCTGTCCTCCCTGATCCAAGACTGTCCAACAGAGTGAATCTCCATCCTCCACGCATCTCCTCGCAGATCAACGATACACACTCTTTCTCCAGATCAACGACCCTTAGACATTTCAGGCTTTGGCGCTTCGGGACATTCTGAAACACGACTTCACAAAAACCCCGGAGTACGATCCTCCAAAGTTCACGATTTGGTGACACCTGTCCAATCCAGATCAACGACTCCCAGCTGCTTCAGCTTTTCGGGCTTCGACGATCTCGAATCTCAAACTTCTCCTTCGCTTTTCTCTCGGAGTTCACGATCTTTCGCCACGTACCCTCTGGATCTAACGGTCTAGATCTCTCCTTTGGCGCTTCGGTGCTTCGGGCTTCGGGAGTTTCGAACTCCTAGGCACTCGTTTCTCTCGGAGTGCTTTTGCCCGGAGACTCCGATCTATGGACATGTACCCCTCCTGGTGATCAAAGACCAAGATTTACTTCGGTTGTTTCTCCTCCTCTTTGTCCACAAACTTCCGAAGTTGTGGATCTCATGCCACCTGTCCTCCTTGACGATGGACAGTCCCAAATTACTTCAGGACTTCGGGACTTTGACAAGTCCATTCTCCTGTACACATAAGGGTTAAGTCTTGTGCACTTACCTCCGGTTCCAACGGTTGCTGGTCCTTCGCGCTCAGATCCAACGGATGGGATCTGTTCCTCTCCTTTGCGCTTCCTTTTTTCGCTGGACGTTGATCTGACGGTCTGGGCTCCTCCGCACAACCGATCTGATGGTTGCTGTCACTCCTCCTCTTGAGCTTTTTGACTTCTTCTGTCTTGGAAGATTTTGTCAGTGTTCAAAGGTTTTGGCCATTGAACTTTCTCCTGCGGACCCAACTATCTGGATCTCGCTTGCGCTTCTGAAAGCGTTATCTCTTCTGAGTTTTAGGACTTCGAATAAGTTCGTCTCCCACACACTCCTTGTGTTATCCCTTCTAAGCTTTTGGACTTGGAATAAGTCTGTCTCCTATGCACTCATTGCGTTATCTCTTCTGAGCTTTTCGATTTACTCAGTCTCCTAAGGATTCTGGTGCCCTCCTGGCAACCTCTTGCTCGATGCACACCTTGCAGAGCTCCTCCTTACAGAGTGTTCTATGACTTTGTTTCTCTCTAAACCCAATAAAGAGTCCTCTCTGTGCACACTTGCACCCGCTCGATGCCCGCCTGGCAGAGCTCTACAAAATTCTCAATAACTTTGTCTCTCTGTGCTTTCTCTGCACAGTTCCTCCTCCAAGGTATTCGGTAACCTTGAGGTTCCTCTTGAGTTTGTGATCACTCTTGTATGCCCTCCTGGCACGTTATTTTCTGACTCCACGAGAGTTTAGATGCGCACTCCTTGTGTTGGTCACAGAACCTCCAATGTTCTGTTGTGCACTCCTTGCGCAACCTAAAGAACCTAGAACGATACTATGAACTCAGTAAAGATAGAGGAATCTATCTTCCTATTGCAGATAGAACCTATTACGCATCTACAACATAATAAACACACAGATAACATTCACAAAATACAAATAATTCATAAACACACGGTGTGTAGGAAAAACTGTTTTTCTTTGTATTAAGATGAATCTCTGTTTACAAACGTGTACATAGACTGGACTACAACAGAGTCTCAGTTCTTTCTCCTATTCTAACTCTATCTTGAGTTCTGCTTCTAAGACCTTCTTCTCTACCAAGATCTCTCTCTCTCTCTCTCATTTACAAAAGAGGGCTCTACGAGCTTATCCTCTTCACCTAACCTCATCTATTACATTGAAGTTATATAAATGGCCATCTAGTATGAATTGAACCTAGAGCCATCAAGCTGTCAGCCATTAAAGGCGACCTTATCTTCTGTCTGTTCAGAGATATGGCTTGGTTTTCACTCAAGCTTACAACATGGATCTGTATAGGATCATATTTCGAATTTAAAAATAGGAGGGTTAAGGCCTCTCCCTCTCAGAAATGTGCGTTGATGTGCTGGAATGCTGGCACGTCGCTGAGGTGGAGCGATGCTCCTGCATCATATTATGATTTGAAGGTGCTTTCTTAAATATGGCCCTCTTATAGCAATTTATTGATCTACCTTTCAATTTCTATACTTTCGTTTGGGTTGAGTCGATAAGTTCTGGACTTTGGCAAGGAGTTGTCTTAAATTCAATGGAGCGTTAAATTAGTCGTTGTGGAGGCAATCCTTTTGGATTTTCAAATAATTTTTTAGAGGATTGAAGTAATAGGGTGCATTGATTTCAGTGATAATACTATGAAAAATGGTTTAACATAGTGAAGTAGTTGTATTCATTTTAACAATGTATAACATAAAACAATAGGGTGCATTGATTTCAGTGATAATGATATTAACATAAAACAATATGATGCATTTATTTCAATGATAATACTATGAAAAATGATTCAGTACATTAATTAATTGAAGAAATGACACATGTCCCTCCTAAAAGAATAATATAATTTCAAAACAGATATTATAAGTTGAAGTCATGCACTTTGTTTGGTTATGTGTGATTTAGTTATTAGTATTTACACATTAAAACAATTATGATATTAAGATATATAAAATGTGAAAAGTGCTCAGTATAGTTGACACGTGTCTCTCTTAAATGAATAATATAATATTGAGTAAATAAAAAACTATGTGCTGAAAACAAATAGCATTAAATATTAAGTTAACTATCTTATCTATGCTCTATGCTCTTTGAGATATTCTTAGAGGAAGTTTTAAGGGAACTATCTTAGTTGCACGTAGTCTAAACGTTCGACTTTTTGACATTTTTATGTTCATATTTTCGATCAATTTTTCCTGAAATCCGGCCAAAAATTATTGGAACTTCAATTTTGAGTGATTGAGTATGTATAATTCGAGTGCCCCGAGGGTTTTTCAGGGTGGTGAATCCATTTATGCATTAAAAAATGCAATTTAAACAACAAAAAATGGTCATTTCACCAAGATTTGTTTCAACCGATTCCGGTGAAAAAGTTCAAAAGGTCGAATCTTAGTTGTGCTCTATGATTTAAAACAATTAATTGCATTTATTTAATGCAAACAAATATTCACTGATTTAAGTGATGATACAATAAAAATTGATTTACATAATCAAGTAGTTGTATTCCTTTTAATGATGATACAACATACTACAATAGAGTGCATTGATTTCATTGATAATGATATAACATAAAACAATAGGGTGCTTTGATTTCGATGATAATACTGTGAAAAATGATTTATTGCATTAATTAATTGAAGAAATGATACAAAGGAAATTAATCCTTTATATTGACTTCAATTGTGAGATACAAAAAATCATCAAGTGAAATGAATTTAACAATAATGTAGTGAAAACAAATTTCAAAACAAATATTATAAGTTGAATTCATGTACTTTGTTTGGTTATGTGTGATTTATATATTAGTATTTGCACATTAAAACAATTATAATATTAAGATATATAAAATGTGAAAAATGCTCTCAACCTAGAAAAACAGAAAAAGATTGAGATTGATCACTATGTAACTATTTGTAATTTACTACATTCTTATTATTATCACATTTTTCATCATTGTACATTGCCACTTTTTTTATTCAACATATATCTCATGTAACTCGTTAACTATACTTTTGATACATACTCTCTATATTCTCAACAAATTGATGTAAAAGATTTAGATCGATCACTATGTAATTATTTGTAATTTACTACATTCTTATTATCATCACATTTTTCATCATTCTACATTGCCACTTTTTATATTCAACATATTCCTCATGTAACTCATTAACTATACTTTTTATTCATGCTCTCTATATTCTCAATAAACTGATGTAACTGAATAAATTTCAAATGATTAGATTAATCTCCGTTATATAGATATAGATATTGTTGTTGATCTACAAAGCTTGTGTGATCGCCAATGACTGGAACCAACATAGATCCATCTTAACCCCAGATCTATCAAGCGCCGAGAGGGATCAAATCTCTCAAGGTGCAAACCTTTAACCTTTCTTCAAGTTTTGCACTCTAAAAAAGGTTTGCACCTCGAGAGATTTGATCCCTCTCAGTGCTTGATAGATCCGGGGTTAAGATGGATCTATGATGGGTTACTTCAGTGTTTGCATAAGTGTCACTGATTTTTTCCTAGTTGTATTAGCATGTGGTTGTGTCTTATGTGTCTTTCCTTTTTGAAATAAATGGCTGTCCATAATTGTTATTCTTGGATTAAAATTTGAATGTCTAATATATCATATGTCGAGCCTTTGTATCTATCATTAGTGTGACCCTGGATGGGGGTCATGTTTTGTCATTGTTCCTGAAGCATTGAGCTTTTAGTATGTGTAGTTTTGAGGAGACATAGGAATGTCTTGAGTCATCTTATGTCTTGTCTCCTCATCTCTTATCTTTGAGTCCTATGCATTGAGTCAGTGCTCCCCCTCATCTAGCAATAGGGATATGATACTTGGTTCTTTCATCTTGATCTTTTTGAGTTATCACTTCACGCTGAAGGAAGAGAGACATCATTGCTCTTTTTTTTAGCAGGTCATCCTGTATCGATTTCGACACATTATCTACGGATGACCCAAAAGTAGAGCACTTTGGTAGTAGTTAGCCTCATTGGCGGTTATCTCACATCCAACAAGGCTGAGTATCATTCGGTCTTGATTGGATGATTCTTGTCATTGTTCGACTTCATAACATCTTTCATAGTGACAGGTTGTGCTCGTACCTTAGGATCCATTGTTATTATTGGTGGTGTTCCTTCGCACTTGATAGGTGTTTACATTATTGACATCTAATTAAGTGACTCTCTCCCTTGTGTCGACATCAACACATTTACTGCGGGAAGGAGTGTACGTATTGGGTGGTAGTAGGTAGCGGATTTGAATGAGACCCCTTGTATTTTAGTATATCAGTGGGAGTCTGAGGTTGTTAAAATTAATGCAACTGCAAGATCCATTCTCTAGGAGGATGGCAAAGACCCTAGTTGTGACCTAGGGCCCCCAGTACACTCCTGGGGTTCTTGGTCTGGGACCAAGCAGTTAGAGCCATGGCAAAAGACCCTAGTTGGCCCCCAGTGTATTTCTGGGGTTCTTGGTCAAGGACCAAACAGTTTGATGATATAAGTCCCTAGATGGGTTCTAGGGCCCCTTGATGTGTTCCAACGAATCCTTTCTCAACCCTTGGATTGATCCTTGGTTGTGTACCTTGGTGGTTAAGCCCCTAGATATGTTCTAGGGCCCCTAGCTGTGTTCTGGGGTATCCTGGTCTGGGACCAGGCAGTTTATTGGTTTAAGTACCAAGCCGAGATGATGTGTGTGACTTTCTTCTCTCTCGGGATGGTCCATGTGACCTAGGAGCAGTGAAGAAGAAAGGCATGATCACATCATTTCCCCTCCTTGTATGTTGGGATGATAAAAAAGCGTATAAGTTATATCGTGGGACTCATATGGACAACCTGCCATTAAAGAAGGACTTAACCCTTGACTTTGTCTTATTGTTTATTAATGAAACCGTTTGCTTGAGTTATGTCCCTCCTAATTGTATGATGATGTGTTGGTTTGATTCTTTACTTCTTCCTAAAGAAAATTAGCCGCCTTGATCTTGAAACCCTTCTCATTGATTTGTTTTATTACTTTGTTGATTTACTTGTGGTCTATTTTAGATTTACCAATTGATAGTTTAATTGGTAAGATATTATTTCTTTATTGCTAGGTATTAACCTAACCCTAAAGTTATGGCAAGTGGACTAACGTGTTAGCCCTACCTTACCTACCTAAAACTATATAAGGAGTGACCTACCCCTCACTTGATACTCTTACCTTCTCCTAGCCGAGTTGGAGACTTAGATTTGCTGCGGCTCTTTTGGACAGGGTTACAAGTTTGTTGCGACGCTTTTGGACATGTTTACAAGGGACTTCTCAGCTC
Organism: Picea engelmannii; assembly: GCA_009831015.1. Taxonomy (NCBI): domain Eukaryota; kingdom Viridiplantae; phylum Streptophyta; class Pinopsida; order Pinales; family Pinaceae; genus Picea; species Picea engelmannii. The sequence continues at coordinate 84,279 of ML797790.1, read as the reverse complement.
CCCTCTTGTGTTTTCTTGGTCTACTCCAGCTGTCGTGGGTTTATCCCTATTAGCCATGAATGTTTTAGCTTGCCGCTGACTTGTAGGAGTATATCCCTGCCAACCGTAAAGGGTTATTGTTGATGTTGGTGGTTTGGTACCACCTTGTTGGTTTGATTGTGCCGCCTTGCTGTCCTTTTGGTCTAATGAATGTCGCCTTGATATTTTACTGGTGCCATCGTGCTGATTTACTTGTGCTGCTTTGTATTTTACTGGTACAACCTTTGCTAGTATGTTTTCCTATTTTGTTGGTTTGTGGTGCCACCTTGGTCATTTCTGGGACTGTTGGGTCTGATATTGAACTGCTGATATTTCTCTTTGTTTGAAGGATACATCCGTGTCTAGAGTTGGGCTGAAAGTGTTAAATGAGCCTAAGGATGATTGTAGGTTTATTTTTCATCCCTAGGTCGGATAGGGAATTGTTTTTCAGCCCTAATACTTAACCATTCCAGCTTGCTGAGTTTTTTCGTTTGCTTAAATAATCCTTCGTGGTTTTGTGCCTATGTCCATGAGGAGATCTACCCTGAGGGTTTGATCCATGATTTACTAAGTTCTCTAAGCATACATTGGAGGAAGGCAACAACAACATATCATATACCTTTGTTCTTTGTTACAACTAAGGTAATACTCAGATCTTATGTTATGTTACAATTATGCTATTAGATTATGTATCCGAAATTTTAATGTTTTGCTGATCCTAAATTATAGTAGCAAATGTTTTGAAATTTACAAAAATATTTCTGTTTCTAGCTAGCCTACTGTTTTGCCCTTAAATTCTAACAGAGGTGTTATATTGATTTGACTCTATGGCCCATTGGACATGCTTTGGTATCAGCTTACATGGCCTTCTTTGTCAGCTTACATGGCCTTCTTTCCTTCCACACATTTACAGGGGAACATTTTGGTACATATCTTTTCAGAGCATCATTGTTACATCTTATAGAGTTCTCACTGAGCAATATTGTTATAGACACATAGATTCATATGGTTCTTGACATCCCACCAGGGGATTTTGTCCCTTTGAGTTGTCATTGTTAACCTCTAGATTTTCACCTTGGAGAATCTCGAGGGTTAAGAGCACTATTTTGGCTGGCATTCTGAGATTCTCTCAGAGTTTAGCACTTGTGTTGAGCAAGAGGTTGGTTCTCATCAGAGGTAGGTATATGATCGATACATGGTTGTTTTGTTCAGAGTTAGGGTTGGCTTCGTTTCCCATGCATTTTGAGAGAGTTGTCTACATACAACATGTGTTGCTACTTTTTAGGAGACATGGTTTGAGTGGGTCTTTTAACAGTTTGGAGTAGTTATGAGCATACAGGGTTGGTC
>ML797790.1:46691-68906 GCA_009831015.1 Picea engelmannii | reverse complement strand
AGAACGAACACTAACAAGAAATGAGCTACCTGCCTTGTATTTTTATTTGACATATTTCAGATTTTTAATGCAAAATATAAAAAAAGATTGATCCACTATGGAGCAAATTGATTGTGGCCTTCAATATGCTATTACATTGCATTCTTCCCCTACATAGTGATAGAAGAGGAAATCATTACAAATGGAATGGAACCCTTATGTTATGATGGCTACGATTTTAACATCTCATAGCCATTAAGATAAGGGTTAAGGTTTTTTTGCATACCCAAAGTCTTACTTAGGGTGCTCTTTGAATGTTGGAAAGGTCTTGTCAAGCAGAAGAGTGGGAAAACAACTATGTTATTTTGGCTAAAAACATTGTTTAATCCCTCAAATAGAGTTTTGAAGCTTTTGTGATTCAAAATTGGCTCTAAAAATGGCCCTACAAGTCTGCATTGCTGATTTCCCACCCTATAAAGCATTAAAAAACATTATAAAATATTTAGTAATCCATTTAAGATAATGGCCCTATTTTCCCCAAAACTTTTTATTCTTAGGAGATGACGATGAAGTTCCCCATCTTTCTTTGTGGAGTACCACTTTACCTTTCATTGTAGTTGTCCTTTCAGTGCAACTTGTCAGAGTTCACATTGACCCCTTTTGGTTGTTTTGGTCTTCTTTTGTAGGATCATGTCATCTATTAATTTTTGTTGTGCATTTGGTGCAAAGTCTTCTATTGAAGGGTTGAGTTGTCGCTCATTTTCCTCATAAAGCATGGATGGCTCATAGATTTTCATATTCACCACACTCACCACTTAGTAAATGTGCATGTAAGGAGGTAGTATAACTCTCAAGAGCAATAAGAATCTTTGATAAAATCACATGGATCATGACTTGGATCGCCTTGAGAATGCCTTCAAAGCTAATGGATGTTGTGATGAAAAAATTAATAAAGCAATCTGTAGGGCACAAAATAAAAGATAGACTCAGTGTAATTGATGGGTAAATGTTTTAAAGATCACTTTTCCATAGAGAGACAATAGATCATAGTGCTAAATTCTAAGAAAGGACATCATGACGACATTTACTCTTTAGAACACCATTTGGAGTTTGGTTGATTCGAAAAATGACTCATTAGATCCAAAATGACAGAGAGGTGCATACTCAATGACTTGCTCATGTGGTGAGGTCTATATTGGGGAAATTAGGGAGATAGGTTGCTCTTTGTAAGTTCGTTTGAAAGGTGTATATTTGATGACTTGCTCATGTGGTAAAGTCTATATTGGGTAGACATACACTCTTTGAAAGTGTATTTGAAAGAACATGTCACTGACATATCTTACAATTGCATTGCTAAATCAACACTATTGGAACACTAGTTGAACTCTATTCATCAAATTTGCATGGGACAAACCAAGCTATTTCCTAAAGAACACTACATCAAAAGGGCTAGAGGAGCTCCAATAATAGAAAGATAGACTGATAATCAAAACTTAGATGATGGGTTGAAGCAAAGTGACAAATGAAGGCCATTAAAACAACTCAATGAAAGATCTTATTGCTTTGCTTTGAGAGGAATGAAGTTTGATGTTATGGGCCCACCTCACTCTTGGAAAACACTTCTCTTCAACCAAAACACATATTAATACACAATGTCATACACTTCTCTTCAACCAAAACACATATTAATACACAATGTCATACACTTCTCTTCAACCAAAACACATATTAATACACAATGTCATATTGGTTAAACCTCAACCCAATGTATGCATGGTGATCTCCTTAAAGATGGACTCATTTAATGTAGTTTGAAATGCTGGTTTATAAAAATTAAATAGGGATTTAATTTTATAAACATTCACTCCTTAGGATAAATTCTATGTAAACATTGTTCCCTACTTTTTCCAACATTTCTAAGGAATATGTCTTAGAGATTTTCTTTTCCTACTAGGGTCGTACAACCTTTTTTCTTATTTAGTGGCAACCAAAGTTGATCTCCTACCTTTGTCTTGTTACCTCAACTCAACATCACATATATATAAAATATAACATCATAATCAAAATATCGACACGTATCTTAAGCATGCAATTTTTTTTTGAATTTTTAATGTTTTATTTTTTATGAACATCATCAAACAAATCATGTTAAATTACATCATGTTTATGCCATTTGAAATTAATATCTTTGTTGGACCTCCATAGTGCATAACAACATAAATGAAAATATCATAAATAGAAATCAAACGTGGAAGTAATAAAATGCTTCTCTAGTACATTATGAACCCATCGTGTTGACTAATGTGACTTAGATTACATCTTAATGTGATGTGTTGTGTTGACTAATGTGACTTACATTTTCCTCCTAATGTGACGTGTTGACTAACACAAAGTATCCTACATGTTAACATGATAATAATTGTTGTTTGTTGACTGATGCGACTCACATTACATGTTAGTAAGATTTCTTTTTAATGACAAAACACATTATAGTTAGTAAGATTTCTTTTTAATCATAGTTAGTAAGATTTTTTTTTAATGACAAAACACATTAACATTTGATACAATATGTCATGGTAATAGTTTTAAGGTATACAAATGGGGTTATGGAATGCTCAAATTGTAAAGGTCAATGAAAATTCAATTGATAACTTTATATGTTTTGATCAGAGAATTGAGCAAACAAAATTTGTGAAAGGTTGCTCATTAGTCTTTAAACTATAAATATTCCTTGCAAATGCTCATTTTTCCTTGTTTATAGTCATGACAACACTAATTGTTTTAGTGGGAGGGAAAAATGATAAGGGGTTTCCCAATTAGGTTAGTCAAGATGTCTCCCTCATATGAAACTATACCATCTATGCACCAATGCAATGCAACTGAATTTAAGGTGGTCTGGAAGGAAAAACAAAAATCCTCTCAGATTACTTAAAAGAATAATCTATTTTAACTAATAAGGGATTTAGGTTCAAATTCTAATGAAGAGAATGACATTTCAAGAAAAGTATGATATTCTTGCATTTTAAGGTACTTGGGTGAAGCCATAGTTACATGAATTATTAATCAACGCACAATGATGCCCACAAAACTGATCCTACCAAACTCCCTTGTTTTCTTCCCTATGCCGGATAACATTGTTAACTTGCTTCTATCCATGCCCTTCAAACATAGTGAATTCTTATTCATTGATATGGATCCTTAATGAATGTAGTGGCACCCAATGATAGTGGACTTCAAAGAAGTGTGAAGATTGAATGAACTGGTTAGACACATTGAGCAATGCAATCTCTCATTGAGAGGATAATAATAATAACAACAACAACAACAATAATAATAATAATAATAATAATTTTTTACTTTAAAGATAATGGTTTAGCTATACGCTTAATCAATGTATAAGATCTCCGTGTTTGTGTTATAAGGAACTCTCTCTCTCTCTCTCTCTCTCTCTCTCTCTCTCTCTCTCTCTCTATATATATATATATATATATATATATATATATATATATATATATATATATATATACTTCCTATCAGCCATGACATGACATCAAATTACACATCACCACTTGACATCAATTACATCCTTTGACATCAGTTACATTAATCCTTTGACATCAATTACATCAATGACAACATAGGCCATCAATTGATACATCAATGATACTATGGCAAAACATCAACTCTTTGACATCAATCCTTTGACATCAATGAAAACATAATGCAACATCTTCCCCCACTCTTCATAGTTGTCCATATATAAAATATAAGGGAGAAGGTGGAAAATACCCAAAGCAAGAATAAAAAAGGGACTTATTAGTAGAAGTGTGGACTATTCTATTATAAGAGTGTTGAATATAAATCAAATTTTCATCATAGGTCCTTGGATGCTTATGATTGCAACTCCTCAAAAGTTGAACCAATGACATGTTCAATACTATTTCCCATCTGCTTGTGGATGGAAAGTTGTTTATCTCTTCAACTTGGTGTCCATCTTCTCCCAAAGTATAATCTAAAAGGAATTGGGAAATATAGTATATCTAGTTGAGATGATGTTCCTTGGTATCACAAAGTGAACCTAGTCCTTTTCAAAGAACATATTGTTTGCATCTTGTCCCTTGATGGTCTTTTTACAAGGAATGACAATTCACATCTTGCTAAACCTATTAACTACCAGAAACAAATAGCCATGCCCCTTCCTTTTTCTTGGAAAACCACCCACAAAATCTATGGAAATGTTCTCCCATGATCTAGTAGGTACATGTAAGTGATTGTATAAACCTTGGTTTCTGTTACTAGGCTTGTTGGTGCCACATATTATTTCATTCTAGGCCAATATGCATACCTCCATAAGTTGGGAAGTGTCTTCCCAACAAAAAAATTCCCTACAACTTTGAAGATCTGAGCCTCTTTGATAAGTTGCGATCTTTCACCTTTAGGAAAATAGAGCTTGTCTAGCTTGTAGAGAAACCCATTATAGAGATGATTGCTAGCATTACCATCACCTTCTTCTACATGAACTCGACTCTATAGTTGTTGAAACACTTATTTATAGTCTTCATCGAGTCTGTGTATGCATGATGGTTGAAAATCTCCATGTGCATAAGATTTCCCAAAGTTGTGATCTTGGTTGTGGGTGGCCTTGAAAACACATTGTCTTCCAACTTACCGGTGTTACACTTATTATATTTAATGGTTAGATAAAATTCTTGTAAAAACTCCATCCACTTTTAGTGTCTAGTTTGTTGAAACTATTCTAGGCTTGCATATGTTGCAGTGGTTGTTGATCAATGTCAATGATTTTTAAGATCTGTATCACCTTCATGAGATGTGAGATATGCTCTTCCTAGGTAGAGTTATAAACCAATATATCATCTAAGTACACTATTACAAATGAATCTAGAAAGGTATGAAATACATCATTCATCAAATGCATAAACATATCTAGTGCATTACACAAACCAAAAGACATTACCAACCATTCATAGAGACCTTACCTTGTCTTAAAGGTGGTCTTCCAGGTGTTTTTTTCCTTTAATTCTAACCTGGTGGTATCTTGATTTGAGATCCAACTTGGTGAAGTACTTGGCATGCTACCACTCATATAACAAGTCATTGATCTTTGGCAGAGGGTATCAATTCTTGAGGGTGATGTTATTCAAATCCCTGTAGTTGATACACATTCTCTAAATCCCATCCTTCTTCGGTACTATAATGATAGGTGATCCACAAGGTGAGGTGCTTGGATGAATTAATCCTTGCTCCAATAGCTATTGCAACTATTTCTCACTTCATTTGTTTCCAAGATGGACTATCTATACAACCCAATGTTTATAAATGGGGAGTTAGGCTACAACTGTATTTCATACTTCACTTCCATCTTAAGTGATAACCCTTTAGGTTCTTAGAGCACTTCTTTGTATGCTTGCAAAAGATCCTCCAATTGATGTTTCTTCTTCTTAGTACATCCCTCGAGAGATGCCTTTACATCTACTAATTCATTTCTTGGATGATCCTCTACAAAGAAGAGTAATATAAACTTCCTACTAGAACTATTCAATTTCTTGGGTTGGTTGGCACTTACTAGAGAGATCTTGGATTTACCTTTGTATGCATTGATGATGGACTTTCCATCCTTGATTAGGTAGTACTAACTTTCTATCCTCATGAAGATTTCATCCCTCATGTATATGTCATGGCTTCCAAACACTACACCACACATCAAGTGGTACTACATCTCCCTCCACTTCATCAATATAGTTTTCACTTACAATAAATTTGATCTTACACTACATAGTGACTCAAAGATCTGCATCCATATTTACCCATCCTAATGGATATGGGTGATAATGGTCATGAAATTCCAGTCCAAGCTTGCTAACTAAATCGTATGCTTGAGAGTGACCCATGAATTGGAATCAAATAGAGCATCCACCTTTGTCTTCTTCACCAAGATCTTAATATGTAAGAGTTTAGTCATCTCCTTCTCTTCTTAGGGATGGAGGCTACTTAGGTTCACCTCCTTTTGCATTGCAATTTAGAAAACACTTTCATCTACATCTTAGCTACTCTCTACCGGGTTTCCTAAATCCATGACTAGCATGTTCTCCTTCTTCGAATCCTTCTTGCAATTCTTTGGATTCAACTCTCGATGTAGCTTCCAACACTTATTTTCGGTGTGGCCAATGATATTACAATGGTTACAAATGTTGTTGGATCCTTGCATTGATGTGTAGTGGATGTTGTCTTCTTGTCCTTTCCTTTCCACTTATTATGTCTCTCCTTTGAAGCATATTGGTGGTGTTTTTGCTAGGAACCACTAGATTGTCCTTTATTCTTACCCATATTATCTACATATTGTGCTTGCACATATGCTTCATCAATTTTCCTAGGTTTAAACATCATCACTTGCCTTATTAAATGACTATGTTGACCTCCTATATGCTTGAGGAATACATTTGAATTCTTGGGAGATATACCCAACAAAATGGCCATTTTTCTAAAGTTAGTGTTGTCTCTTGCACACTTTTCCCTTGCTTCTGTTAGAAATAATGCCAACAGATCCACCAGTCTTCTTCATTCCCAATAGGGTAGAGATGAGACTTAATGAGGGTTTAAAAAACTTCCATTTAGTTATTGGGGGATCACCCTCTATCCTAAGTGTCTTCATTTGACTTTCCCACCAAGTTTGGGCATGTACCTCTAACTTCAGTCGAGAAAATGAAATATTTTTATCTTCTCCTATGTTATGAGCATTGAAATAAACTTCTAACTATTGCAATCATTGAAATAATTTAACATCATCAATATTACCTTGGTAGGGTTTGATGTCCACTTTTGCTTCCACTTTAAACAAATATTGGGAAGAAGTGATGGAACTAGAACTTGGTCTCTCTTTTAATGGCTCATTTTTTGATTCCTTTTCTCGGTCTTCTTTATTTCCAGATTTCTCATACAAGATACCTCTTAAGTTAGAGATACCAAACTCCCTGAAAGGTCCAAATTTGTTCTTTAGAGCTATCATAAGAATGGACATGTTGTGAGAGATGTTAGTGATTTTTGCTTCCATCTTTGAAAATATCTCCTTTGACTCATCTCGTGGATTCTTACTATACTCATCCAGCATGGATAGGGTTTTGAGCTTTCTTTCTTATGCCAATTCCCAGATACTGCAACTTCTCACAAAAAACCCAAAGAAATATTCTCTGATACCAATATGATCTATAAACTACTATGGATATTTCACTAGAATAGTTTGTCACAACATATCTTTACGATATTATGTGATCTCTTATTATGCAGTGTTTTATTTCAAACTTTATATTTAATAATACTAGCTCAATTCACAAATAAACTAAACTTTAAATGAAATAAACAAGAAAAATAACACACCATCCACACAATGAACATAAGATGTATCTTGGGAAAACCCAATACAAAAAAATCTATCTAGGAGGTGTTCCATATGCCTTGCTCTTTTCTTCTTAGTTATGAAATGAAAATACAAAGAAAATGCACTCACTATGATTGCTACATATCTTCTACTTCCTATGTTATGCTTCAATATCCAATTCCTGGATGATTTACTCAATTATGGAACACCAAACAATATGATAAGAATGATACCCCTTCCTAACATAGCATCCCATTTTTAACATGGATTGATAGTTGTCTAGGGTTAGGGTTATTGTTTTTGCATGCCTCAACTCCCAATTAGGGTTAGGTTTTTGGACCCTTTAGAATATTCTTGAAAGTCCACACATGACTAGCTCCATATGTGTTAGTAATGGAAGTTGACATGGCATCCACTCTGTATCATAATGGTCAATAAGATAGATCAACTTGTGGGAGGCATAACTTCCACATATGACCTTAATTAAGGTGATATTTACATTGTTGGAAATATCTTTATGTGTAGAACAATGTCACGAAGATGGGAACTTTGTTCACAAATTTTTGACCCCAAAAATGACCATTTAAGGCCTCAAACACAATTTTGAAGTTTTTGAACCCCAAATCACTAAAGTGGGACCTGCCCCTAAAGTGGACCCTACAAACCAATAACTCTATTTTTTCCACCCTAAAAGTACCATAGTAGATGAAAAATTATATAAAGATTGATTTTAGATCATCCATGCACATTATGTGGCCATATTTACCATGGTATTTCAAAATATATCTCCCATGGCAGATTTTTGAGCTAGGTAAGTACAAAGATATGTTTGAATTTTATTGGATTTGTAATAATTTAGTTACAATTTTTTTCCCATATTTTTTTTTATGGTGTATATATTTCTCCAATATATATTTTTTAAACTTGTAGTTGTTAGCTCCTTCTCTGCAAGGCCATAATACTAATGTTCCTAGTGCCCCACCCCCCACTACCACCACCGAGGTATCATTTAGTTGAATTCTTAACTAAAATCCATTTATTCTCCATGCATAACTATAATAGAAAATTCTAATGGTTTGTGTGTAGATGAATACCCCATGGTAGACACATGGCCCACTACCACAAAGAAATACTAGTGCATGGGTGGTTGCAGCCAAGGCATAATGAAATCATTGGTAATGTATAGCCTATTCATAGTTGTTGATTTAATTTTTTAATCATGCATGTTTGTAGAACTCTATTGAAGATACATATGTTCCTTCTCCATCACCCATATTAGTAGACCACATTATCATATCTCCCAGTGGTGTGACTATGCCATATTTCACAGGGTCGGTTGACATAACAATTGTTGTATCTTTGATAAATATAACTCATAAAGAGGTAACCATAGATTAGTTTGAATAAAAACTAATGTTTTTTATTGAATTATAAAGTATTGTTTTATATTGACATGTGTAACATGATTCCTTTGAGTCAGTTTCTAGCTCCTCCCTGAATTCCTACTTCACCTTCCCATGCAAATACTATTTCTTCAATCCCTATCAATATGCCCTTCTCACAAGTATTTTACAAGTGCTTAAAACTTACAAGTTAGATGTGTATGTTGATAAATGTCATCATTAAATCATGCATCTAACTAGTTTGACAACTAGTGATTGTTTCCATTGGCAGGAGTATTTCATGCCCCTATTACACCACAAATCCATATGCCTATTTTACACTCTATTGTTGGTGCATCTACCATGAGACTATATTTTGGAAATAAATCTTTGGTCACATTCACTGCTATTTCCTCTCAGGTATTTTACAAGTGCATAAAATTTACTAGTTATACAAGTGTACGTTATTCATGTTAGATCATTAAACATGCATCTAACTATTTCAACACTTGGTGATTGTAGCCACTGGCATAAATGTTTGGCCCATCCACTGCGCCTACACATGATGACATTTTTATCTCTTCACCTATTGTTATACCCATCATAGTCACATCTATTATTGTTGCCTCTAAGCATAATATTCAACTAATGGATCTACCTCCTATTGGAGGATGCTAATCTCCCAGCCGACAATCACATTCTGTGGTGAGATTAATAGTCGATGAATCTAATAACGACCAAATGTTGAATTCCATTTATGCATGTTCATAATTGGTTAATTTAAATGATTTTCTATAAATTTTGTTGAGTATGTGATCCAGATGGATATCGGTGGCCACCCACCTTTTCCAACTGGCTCAAAATAGTTTTCTGACAATTTTGGCAATTTACTATTTTTAGCAGTTTTAACTTCCGGGGCCATTTTGAGGGCCTAAATGAATATTTTTTTGGGATCGAGCTCCTCAATGATAGTTGAAGGCATGGTTGAGCCCCCAAAATGAATCTCCTCGACGATACCTTTCCAACGGGCTATCACACGCCTAAAATGGAGATTGTATGCAAAAGTTACGACCTCGGGAAGTTGATGTACTAACTTACCCAAACGGGGCCCACATGACTTTTGGCGCTTCATCTCCTAGGGTTAGGTTTCTGAATGTCTAGGGTTTTTGGCATTCTTTCTTATTGTAAAAGGCCTTCAGAGCCTCATTGGAACCTGCTTCTTGCGAATGCGCCCTGCCGTCACATCTCTTCTCAGAGATAAGCCGCCACCATTCCAACAAGCTTGTTTCCGCTGTATTTTACAGTTTCAGCTTATTTCGTTATTGAATAGAAAACCAGTTTTACTGTATCTCTGTTATTTTGTGTTAAGCACCAGTTAATAATCTGTATTCATTTCGTTCTGCTCATAAAATCCGGATCAGTATGATTGTGGAGAGGATTTCTTTTAGGAGGAGGACACCACATAAAGTCGTACCCTACTTGGATGCAATGAGTTTTTGTTATAAATTATTGAGTAGTAAATGGCTTTTTAATTTCGTTAATTTATAAATTGTGAAATAAATCATAAATATTGTTCTTTGATGTATAGTCTGCAAAGATGAACTCTAATCCTAGACGCAAGTAGATTTGTTCTACGTCAAGAAAAAACAAGAGAAAGATTAAGATTTGAACAAGAACATGGCATTGACAAGTGTGGCGAGGGTTGTTGAATTCCTCCATTACCCATTTTGGTATTTGAGCATGAAATCTCACAATACATGTCCTTTGAGATATGTAAAATCCATGTACTTTGGGATATGTACATTTAAACAAATATTTTATGAATAATATACATTTATTTAATATTTGCTTGTTTCCATTTGTTTCATTGTCTCCTTTTCTTCTTGTCCATTTTACACGAGATTTATGGCTATATAGATATGGTTGTATCTCTATGTTTTATTTAAACTATAATAACTTATTTTTTTTCTTCACTTAAAATTTCTCTAAGAAAGGGGTAACAAACTCTCTTTTCTTGTTCCATAGTCTTGATTGCACAAAATTTTACGGGTTCCACAAAATGTTCCTACTTGTTCCTTCAATTGGCACCATCATCATTGTCTTTTGTTTTACACCACTAGAATAATAATTCTTTCTTACATTTTTTCTCCTTGCAATCTTAGAGAAAAAATGCTAATTAATTGGTTTCCCTAACATCCCCATAATTCAAGTTATGAACACATTTATTATTACTTCCCTTGTTATTCTTTTAGGTATTTTGGTTTCCCATATTCACAAGAAAGACTTTGTTTTCTTATTTTGAGTGTGATATGTATGATCACATGTGTTGTGGTCATATTGTTTCTTTTGATATATATATATATATATATATATATATATATATATATATATATATATATATATATATATATATATATATGAAATCAACCACTATAACCTCTAGGGTTGCCACAATGCTCCATACATGACACACAAGGTAAGCCACGGTTTCGAACCCATGACTTCATATAACAAAGTTCCTTAACAATACACTCTATCACTGACTTCCCTACACCCAGGGGCCTCTTGATACTCGATATTAATGTGGCTTGCATATCCCCTTTTCCTCTTCTTATTTCTCATTCCCACATTAATTTTGTTGTATCTTCCCTTAACACATTAATTGTTAAGGACCTCCTACTTAATAACTTCATTAATTAATGTGGAGGATATACTTTCACTTTAGGTCATAAATTTCATCCATTACCTCATTGTCACTACAGTGAGAGAAGCTAAATGCATTAGCATGCATTTTAACTTATGTTTATATATGTCATGTTTAAAAAAACTACGTAGCTTTTTTTTTCTTTCTAAAGTATCTATCTAGATTGTTCTTTTCGATAATTTTTGGGAAAAATAATGTTACACATTGTGTTGATAAGATTTTTCATAAATTGTAGATAATATCTTTCAAATGAACATTTAGTGTCATGACATTGTGTTGATTTTTCATAAATTGTAGATAATATCTTTCAAATGAATATTAGTGTCATGGCATTGTGTTGACAAATTTGTTCATAACGTAGTATCAACATTTTTCTAGAATCATGATTTAAAATATGTTAAATTATACACTTTCGTAATATTTATTATTATGTTATAAATGGTTGTCATATTTGGCCTGATTACTATATAAACATTCTCCAAATTGTATGAACATGGACCATCAAAATACAAATCATACCATACAATATACATACACCCCATAAAGACACATGTAAAGACACATACAATACCATCAAAATATGAACCATACTATACGATAGCATAAAGAAACACACAAAGAAACATGCAAATGAAAGGGAACATACAATACCATCAACACTCTTCCTAATATTCATTTTATGGTGAGTTGCAATGCAATTCCTAAAGTAATTCGAGGACACATGGTGAATCGGTCCAAGGTCATAAAAATGAAGTTTCTAGAGCACCATTTTTGAGTTTCATAAGCTCCTACAAGCATGTTTGGGCAAGGCCTATGTGAACACAATTTCCACAAACTCTCAACGTAAAGTTTTCAAAATTTTATCCTTGAATGCAAAATTTGCATTGCCTCTTACTTGGAAAAAACCTAATTCTGAGAATAATCCAATAAAACAATCTCTAGGGCATGGACTCATGGGAGAGGGGTACCCATAGTTGTAATATTATGTCAATAATCTAGTATAATTGACAGTTCATTGAACCAATTCCTAGTTTTCATTTTATGGTGAATTAACTTGCTTCCCAAAGTCATTTAATGACACATGGTGAATTGGTTTGAGGGCATAAAAACAAAAAAAAAGTAGTGTTTTTGAGTGTCGTAAGCTCCTACAAGCATGTTTGGGAAAGTATTATGTGAGCATGTTGTCTAGATGCTTCTAGGGTAGAGTTTTTAAAATTTGACCCCTGAATCCAAAATTTCCATTGCCTCTTACTGAGCAAAACACTAGTTCTAGGAATTGTCAAATAAAACAACATTTGGGGCATGGACTAAAAAGAGAGAGAAATCCATTGGAATCAAGAGTAAATTTTTAAATGTCATAAGATCCTACATGATTTTTTGGGAAAGGCCTATGTGATCACATTGTTCACCCAAAGTAGATTTTTAAAACTTGACCTTTGAATGAAAAAATTTCATTGCCTCTTACTGAGAAAAACCCTAGTTTTGGGAATCATTGAATAAAACAACCTATGTGGCTTGAAATGATGAGAGAAAGGTTCCCCTAGCTACAATATAATTTCATTAATCCAATGTAATATATTGTTTTTCAATATGAGTATGAGTTTTCATTTTATGACAAGTTGCAACTCACTTCCCAAAGTCATTTGAGTAGACACAGTGAATTGGTTTGGGGAAAAAAAGTAAATGGAGCAACATTTTTTAGTGTTGTAAACTCCTACAAGTGTTTTTATGCAAGGCCTATGTGAGAATTCTATCCACATTCTCTTGGGGAAGAGCTTCCAAATTTGATCCTTGAATGAAAAATTTGCATTGCCTCTTACTGAGCAAAACTCTACTATCTAGAAATCATCGAATAAAATAAGCTTTAGGTCATGAAACCATACAAGAGGGGTTCTCATAATTTTAATATGATGTCACAATTCTAATGGAGTCAATGGTTCATCTATCTAAGTCCCAAATATTGTTTTATGTTGAGTAATAACTAGCTTCCCAAATTTATTTGAGGACACATGGTGAATTGGTATGGGGGCATAAGATCATAATGGAAAGGCTAATGTGAACATGTTATCCATATTCTCTCAAGGTATAGTTTTCAAAATTTGACCTCCAATCCAAAATTTACATTGCCTCTTATTGAACAAAACCCTAGTTCCAAGAATCACCTAATAACACAAGGTTTGGGGCATGGACCCATAGAAGAGGGGTGCCCCTAGATATAATTTGATGTCACAAATCCAACATAATCAATAGTTCATCAATCAAAGGCCCAATATTCATTTTATTTAAAGTTGAAACTCTATTCCCAAATTCATTCAAGGACACATGGTGAATTGGTCTGAGGGCATAAAGTCCAAATAGATCAATAATTTTGAGTGTCATAAGCTCTCGCAAGCGTGTTTGGGAAAAGGCCTATGTTTTCAACTTATCTCTTTCTATGAGTAGCTTCAATTAAGAGCATCCAATCTATGACACTAATTGAAGGTTAATGAGACATGTAAATCAAGGGGAACCCAAATTATAAAGGGGATTTATCAATTATTATAAAATGCTTTTAGTCCCAATGTATGTTGGAGGAAATAAAGGAATCCATGAAAACTTGTATCAACACAGTCCCTCATAATTGATACTCAATTAGTGATAGGAATAAAAATAATGGATAAAATTGGATATATTAAGGGTGGCCCTTAAAGAGATGTTGGATAATAAATCACTTAGCCAAGATGTTTTCCAATGTAAGTTTTACAAGGAAACATGAGAATTCATGGGCTTAGATCTTCTCCAAGTATACAAACAATTTATACAAGATCATACACATGGAATCCACATTAATAAATGATTGATTGAGTTCATTTAAAAGTCAAGAGACCAAGAGATTATGACAAGACAAAGGAAATAACTCCCTTGAACCTTTCTTAGAAAATGCTAGCCTAAATCTCTTTCTATACAAGTGAAAATGGATTTCCAAAAACATTAAAATGAACTATAAGAGTTTTATCAGAGCAAGATACAATTTCAATAATGTAATAGATATATGGGAAGGCATGCAATGGGAAAGAAGAAATGGAACAAGGCCCTTTTTATTCAGATATATTTTGAAATATTTTGTAACAAAGTGGAATGATATTTCATCCTCATCATGCTACATGTGCTTGACTTTTGCCCCTGTTTTTCCATCCAAGAAGTTGAAAAATTATTCTCATAGATCTCATCTTGTTTCCTTATAAAATAGGAAAAGTATAAAGAGATTGATTTATTTTGGTCCATCGAGTAAGGATACATGATGTTCTCAACCATCGATATAGGAAGTGTCAAATTTATACCAAGGCAAGAGACTTGAAGATCCCTTAGTTTGGTAAGATTCATATTATTACTTTGGCCATCTAAAAGATAGATCATCTCGATGAACCTAAGCATGGAAACAATGGATGGGAACCATTCTAGGAGACATATTGTTCAAATAAATACCATCAATAGTGAGATTAAATGTAATGAAAAGATTGGTTTAAAACTATATTTGGTTAATTAAAATATCTTCATTCCATTTCTAATTAGTGATACCATTGAAAAATAAATAACTCCAACAAAACTGTTTAGTAATTCCAAGACAAGGTAATCTTCTAAGATGCTATGTCACATCCAACTATGATGGATGTATGCTGCTAGACATTAATTTTGATGATTGAGATTTCTGTGGTGAGATTTTCCTTCCCGTTGGTTTGGAATATCCACAATATTATTTGTTACTGGTTGACGTTTCATATCCACAACATGATCCATAAGGTACATACGATGGTAATAAGGTAGCTTTATATACAATGGAAGCGTTATCTTTGTGTGAAAGAATACATCGTATTCCGTATATATAGTTTAGATTATAAGCATAGACATGAGACAAAGCATTTATAATGCAATATCTGGATTGACAATGAGTGTAAAGCAATGGAAGAAATAGTCTAGAAATTTTGTAAAAGTTTAATGGACATTATATTGTATGTATTCTCTTATTCATATTTGTAACCAAAAATTGTGTAATTACTTTGTTTAGCTAAGTAAGTAGCGATAATACTTTCTATAGTATATTCATTAGTATTGCACAAAATTATCTAATATAGGGGTTCAAAAATGCAAGTTGTATTTTTACAATAACAACCCCATACATAACATAATCAAGATCTGAAATGAAAGGGCCTCGAAAGGAAAAAAATTCACCCCTTTCAACTATTCTCTGCTGGAAATAAACACTTGAATAATAGTCTTATTTCAACATAAAATGAAAGATACAAACACTAAATAATGGCCTTAGAATACAATATAGCATACATGAATATAATAAAATATGGTTTGCAATCCTCCAACGTGGAACACCTCCTTTGGTGATAATTCTTTGACCTTGAAATGCACAACCTCATGCCACATGTCTTTGTACCAACCAAAATGCTTTTCCTTTTAGGGTTGCCTTTGTTTTTCCAATCAAATCATGGTAGAAAACTCCTCTAAAGAAAGGTCGTCAATAAAAGGGATTTCATAAGCCTCCTCTAGTCCCAATTCTCTAGACCAAATACACATGAGTTGGTAACAAGAGGAAAACAACAAAAGTTACAAGTTTGTTCAAGTCATGCACACTCATGTGAGCCTACTTAGACTAGTGAATGAAAGTAAGAGTGAGGGAAGGGGGATAGATGAAATAAAGGAAAGAATAAAGTGAAAAAAATATCTACTATATATCATAAGATAAGATGAGCATCTAGAGTGTAAAAAGGGGGAAGTATCTATGTTTTGTTTGGATAAAATAAATAAAGAGAGATGGAGAGAGAATACTTAACCAATTTAACTTAGTGCATGGAATTAAAATAGAGAGCGATGGGAGAGTGATTCTTTCACATTCCAAGATAAAACCACAAAACAAAAATGATGGTTACAAGCAACAAAAGGTTATAAGTTGGTTCAAGACATGGAACAAAATTTGAGGTATAGATGGTTGAAGCTAATGTTTGATGGAGAAGATAGAAAAGAGTGTAGTCTATATAAAATATGTAATTTGCACTTTGACTGGACTTATTATTATTGGATATTATTATTATTTGAGGGCGTTCTTGATTTGCGAACGACTAGGTTTTTGTTGATGGATACACTATAACTAGGTTTATACTTGGAACTATTTTTTTCGTTATGATCCTTTATTAATGTATGGTGTGATGGTTATCAATGAATCATGAACATGTTGATATTTACTTAATCTTGTTGGATACTAGGATTGGATGCATAGAATTATGATTAAATTGATGTAGTTATGGATATAGATATAATTTGTACTATTGAATTTATCTATATTTGCAAAACTATCGATGATTTTTCAAGTGTGACATGAAAGAGCCACATGTATCAAGACTCTAGAGCCAATCAAACTACTTGGACCTAAATCGAGGCTAGGAGACCTAGATGTCTCAATTTGGATATGATGTGTGAACGTGCTAATATAATTTATAATTTCTTTGAGTAGTTCTATTTGATATGTGTCTCTAAATGTGTGCATATACGAGGGATGAATATTGTTAATTAAGCTTACACATGGGTAAGGGTTGTATGGAGGGGGTGTGGCATGCGTACTATCAAAAGAGGAGTATAGTCCATACTAGAAAATCCCTCCGTGTAATGAGTTGGAGACTATAGTCACTCAAAAGGTTACATGTTATTGTGAGGGAAGGTCACAAATTTAGTTGATCATAAGTTATAATTGAGGGACACACACTAAATATGTGCAGTCCTTATTCCTCAATGACCATGCATATCTGACCTCAAGTAGACAAGATGGACTTAACAAGTTCTTGAATGTGTTACATTAGTTTCCCCCACCATGGAAATATGCGTACCTGGAGGGGTTGGAGTGTAGTAGTTATATTGTTGTTGGTATTGGTACGATTGGGAAGGGTTGGAGTGATCATGGCCTCACCCTTGATATTAGTTTTGCTTGAGATTAATTATTATGAGACAAAGTATCCTTTATGTGCTTAGCATTTAGAATGATGTTTTAAATAACATAAGGGCACTCATAAAATTATTATTCATATAGAGATAATTGTACTCATTTAATTAGAAGAGACATTTGTGGGTAAATTATGTTGATTTTATTAGAAAAGTTTAAAACAAAATTTAAACACTAGAGACATGCATTAATAGAAACTATTCATCTGCTATTTTAGAGGTTTTATTTATTTTAGAGTGAATTGTCATGTGCACACACACCAAAATGGTTAAAAAATATAAGAGGGAGCAGAAATGAGTAAAAATACGACAGGTAGTTGGAAGTTGGGTGAATAATATGAATTAAGTTAATTAGAAATTAGAATTATGCATGGAAGAGAAATGTGACTCAATGAATAATATGCATATTAGTAAATTAATAATTAAAAAAATTGTATAATAAGGCATGTGTATGTTACATAAGGAATATAAGAAGAGAAAGAGGGTGGCCATTAAGGCACCTTACGCTCCCTAAATATGGATTGTTGTTCTAATGTTGAAAATTTTCATGGTTAAAAAGTGGATATTTTGGCCTTGATTGTGATAAAATCCTAATCAAGTTTGGTTAGAAATGGGGAATCCATATCTCATTAAATAGTTCAATCTGTTGGTGAGCCCTTTCAATATTGTATGCACCTTCCTACAATCCTTGCATATTTTGGGTTCCAAGGGAAGAAGAGTACCCTCAGAATATGGTAGGAAGGTCAACCGATAATATTTCACTCAACTAACAAGCTGGAAATTGGAGCTAAAATTTGGATCACTCTTTGGGACCAAGCTTGGATTTTAACACATGGGAGAAGAATCATCTATAACCATTTGAGGAAGATGTATGATTATGAAATTTAATTAATTGTTTATATAATTTTTTTTTTTGGGAGGAGATACATAACAAGCTATCCAAATTGGAGGACAAAATTAATGATTAGAGTGCTAGGTAAATAACAAGTGATGCAGTGAGGTAAATGTAATTGTAAAACTAAAGTAATAGCAACCAACATGTATTATGGAGTAGGTTTGAGGAAACCCTATTTCGGGCAAAGGCCGAGGAACCGCAATCAGTGAGGGTTTAATTCTTTCGACGCAGACGATTAAAGAAAGATTATGCAGCAAGCGATTGATGGTTGTGAAGAGGAAGATCTATTGGATTATGACATGGACCCTTTGGAGGGTGTTGATATTTGGGGCTCACCAACTAGCATGGGGATTTTCTCTTGTTTTTTCACGTCTTCGGTTAGGGTCATCTTCGAGTCTGGATTGACAACATATGATGTATCCTCTATGGTTTTGGGACCATGACTTCCTTCTTTATCGGGCTATATTGTGCCTCTCCTCCCAACTGCAGCTGGTTTTGAAGTGGCATTGGTAGCGAACCTAGAAGGTTCAACTTTGGCAGGGGATTCATTGCAAGCCTACCCTATCTCTTCATGGGAGAAATCACCACAGACTAAGGTCTTCTAGGAGGCGGGAAAAATCAATCATGGTGATCTAGGGTTTCTTATCTGTGAAGAAGATAATTATCCGACGATCTCAGAATATAACCCTTTTTATGGGTCCACAACACTGACTACACTTGGTGACTCTAGTAGACTGTTGAGGGTTTCTCAGATCCTTTCCTGTTGGTGGAGTTCACTGATTCTCTCTTGGTTCAAACTCAACCTTTAGGAGAGGCCAAGTCAGGGGCTGTAATGGGGTCTCTCTCTAGGTCCGTGGGGGCCCCTCTTCCGGTAGGGTATGAGGATCAACAATGTGTGAGTATCCAAGCTGGGGGAAAGCATAAAAGGAAGAATAAGTGTGTGTCGCTAAAGAGCGGGCCAACCAGGTTGGTTCTCGGGGAGGATATTACTATGGATTAGGTTATGGATATGTCATCAAAGGCACTGGTTGGAAATCCCAGGGGGAGTTTCTTTAGTGAAAAAACCTTAAAGGATTGGGATGCATCTAACTGGACGAGGAAACGAGGATATGTTCCAGAGGTTAAGGTCTTGACATAGGGTTGGTTTGTCTTCAAATTTCAAAAGCCCGAGGATGCCCTCTAGGATCTCAATAGGCCTTGGAGTGTGGATTCAAACCCTTTTTTCTTCAAGCTATGGATGCCTCTCTTTGACACAGGGAAAGAGTGCCTGGACATTGTACCCATATGGGTACATCTCCCTTGTCTCCCGCTGGAATTCTGGTCAAAGGAGATTTTCAAAATGATTGGGAACTCCCTTGGCACATTCTTGGGTGCATACATGTCAATTTTGTCATCGAATGAATGTGTGGTAGTGCACATTTTAGTAAATATTAACTTGCAGGAGGGATTGGTGGAGGATCTTGAATTGGTCTCAGAAGGGAAAGTTTTTAAACAAAGATTGGATTATGAAGGAGTCCCTTTCCACTGTCGACAGTGCCATAAGGAAGGGAATATTATGAGCCAATTCACTCTCTAGATAAGACCAAAGAGAAATGAAGTGGGGTGTTGAGTGGATAGAAGAGGGCGGAGGGAACTAGATGTAGGAACCCCTAAAATCTCTATGGGAGATCAACTTCAGGAGGAGGAATGTGGGGCACAAAAAATAAAGTCAGGTGGGCCTTCACAATCTGATCATATTCTTTCTAATCAGATTGTTCCATTGGCGCCATATCCCTTTGAATATCCACCTCTTCCCCCCTCTAGAAGCTTTTTAGTTGCGACTCCCAAATCACTGAGCCTCTCCCTCCAGGGTACGTCTTTTTTGTCTTCGCCCTCTATTAATTTTCTGATAAATTCTCTCTCTGTTTTAGGTAAGGATTGACAAGTTCCCTTTCATCCCACCCCCTACCCCCCACACACAGTGTCATATTACCTTTGACCCCAGCTATGTTAAATTCATATGAATCCCAACTTCCATTTGAGACAACCCTAGAAACTTCCACACAAATTATTACCGTAGAAGAATCAAAATATTCAATTGACTTAGAGAAGGATGCCATTGTCTACAACCTTATAAATAGGAAGGTGATGTGATATATGGGGGTGACCAAACTTGGATTGGGGAAAAACCCTAGGGTTGCATCAGGATTTAAGGGTAGGTGTTGAAAATCCTTTCTTTTAAAGGCCCATAGCAAATCTCTGGTAGATGTGGCAGCATGTAAACAAATCTCAATAGTTAGGGTGCTTAGAGAAGTGAATCCTTAGGAGGGAGTTCCCCCTTGAAAATTATCTCCTTCAATTGTTGGGGCATGGAAAGCCCATAAAAAAAATGCCTTGAAGATATTGATGGACTCACATCAGTCTAATATCCTACTACTGCAAGAAACCATGCACTACTACATACGGGCAAATTATTCCACAAAAGTTTTCCACGTTTCCATTATTTTCATGTTTTTTTTAAATAGGGCGGGATTTTCGTCGATATTTCCACGAAAGTTCGTCGATATAGCCACGAATAGGTTTTTTAACTTGGTCGGGATTTTCATCGCATTTGCCACGAAAGTTCATCTCTATTTCCACGAAAGTTCGTAGCTATTTCCACGATAATTTTGTCTATCTCAAAAAGTATCTGCTAATAGCTAGTTGACTAGTTGATCTATATATACCTGACTTTAAGAGACTTTGTGACACAATTGCTATAGTTGCGACACTGTTCGTGGCTTTTTTTTGGGCTGTTTATTTTTTTCGTCACCCACCGGTTGGACAAATCCAATTCTCGATCTACATAGATTAGATTTTGAACTTGCAAGGTTAGTATGTTTTTTTTATTGATGTACTCATTTAACTTGTAAATTTTTGTTCAAATGTCGAAATTTCATGTAGCTTGTTTTTTCCTTGATAATATATTATATGTGTAGTACCATATTTCATGTTTTTTGTTTTTTGATCTAGTTAGTATATTCTATGGAAATTCATGTGAAATGTCAAGAAAAATATTTTCCTAAGAAGTATTGTAAGTTGTCTACAAAACAACTTAGGGGCTAGTGTATGGTGTCGAGTGATTCAAGTTTGAGAAATTTTGACCACTTTCGTTAAATGGTGTGTAAGTATTTTCCATGGGGATTCAATACACACTAATCTAAAGTACAAATTGAAGCATATCGATCTGAATAGTTAATCGACAATTAAAAAAAATCATGTCAAAATGTCTTAGAATAAATAATTGTGAGGATTGTAGGTCACTGTAAATAAACATATCATAATCGAAAGGAGTAGCTAAAATATCACGAAGGAGTAGCTAAAATATAAAAATTTGACAACTTACTATTTGGTATGGTGTAGGTAAGACAATTACTTGTCAGGACAAGGATTTTTCACTATGAACGAAAATGACAGGAAGCTTGCTCGGTTAAGAGCGTCATTAGAGGCGAGGGGCGATGGAAAATGTTATTGCCCTTGCTATGACTGCAGAGGCTTGCAAAGAAAAAAACTTTTAATAAAAACAACTGGAAGACATTGTAGGGAGAAGGGGAATGTCGAAGGGGGTTATGATTATTGTCCCTTGGTAAGAGGATTCAATATTTAATGTATTCTCTGTAATAATCATCATGTCATGAATTTTAGTAATATTTATTATTGAGATTTTTATATTTTCTATACAAACTAACTTTTCTACGTTGTTTATAAATATATAGACGATGCCCCCAAAATGTCGACCTCCAGAGAGTTATTTGCCAAGTACTAGAAGAAATACTCCTTTATAGGGTGATGAACTTCGAGATTAGAATATTGAAGCTGCTGATCAAGTTATTAATGATGATATGGATGGAGATAACGTTAG
>ML797790.1:19010-33203 GCA_009831015.1 Picea engelmannii | reverse complement strand
CTAGAGCACCACCTATCATTAATGATCCAACACATAGTAGTCAAGAATCCCATCCATTGCTAATGTGTGCAAGTACCGTATGATTAACTAATAATTTGTATCCTTAATTATGAGCTATCAATCTTTACTATCACCATATTCTTTTAGTGCATGTAGATTTATATTTGAAGTTGGAAATATTAGTGAAGAATTCAAGAACTACTTCCATGCAAAAGATATCTACACTCAACACTTTATGAGCTATCCCAACATTGTTCCAATTGTGGATTTTCGAGAGGTGATTAGGTCCCACATTTTATTTACCTAGTTTAACCACCACTTCAAAATAAAACTCCTAAAATAGTAGCAAACATCGATAGAATCAACCTTCCAACATTGTATTGTTAACCAAATACTTGACCACTAAATTATCAATGGACAACTTGAAGTACTGGTCTAGAAGATAATACTTGAAATTTTGTAGCATATACGCCATCACCAGGCCTTTGCCTTTCATGGTTGTGTAATTCAAATTTTGTAGCATATACACCATCACCATGCCTTTGCCTTTGCCTTAGCATATAAGAAGGTATACGGTTCGAGCCCGTATAGCCCTATACATTCCACTAAGTTACACTACTCTTATATATATATATATATATATATATATATATATATATATCCCCTCATATTCCCTATGACTTGGACTTTCAAAGTCTTTCGGATCATATCAATATCTTTTCCTTATCAAGATGGATGGATGGGAACATGGGTCAACACAAACCTCATGTCTAGTAGGTTCCTAGTCCTACTATATCTTCTCGTGAGTCCAAAGTTCATAATGAAATTCCCACAATCATTCAAGGATATATACCAAAGTGATATCCAATGTTTATACTCTCTATTTAGACATGATGTGTTAAGTTATGTGTTCCATAAACTTTGTGGCATTAGTTGTGCCATTAAACACTAGTGGATCTTTAATCTCTACATGAATCCACTTAATGGAATTTGGTATTGTGCATATTTGTGTCAATTAATTCTCGTACTACTGTTGATGGGAAAAAATTGACAAGCCGTCAACTTGGACGAGCAGGTCCGGTCCGGGGTTGTCCAAATAATCCAAGCCATTTGGTGTAACCTGTTCTGACGGGTTTAATGGCTCCGTTAGCCAATCTAAGATCCTAGAGTAAAGAAAATGAATAAATAACTAATGTTAAATAATAAAATATTCATAAGCTCTAATATAATTATATGTGTAAGTGTATTTGAACAAAAAAATGAAAACATAAAAATATCGCTTATGAACATAATTTACAAGTTGCAAGTTTTACCGGAAACTCACGAAATCAATGCAAAAATAATTGTTTTACAGAAGCAGATAAAGAAAGAACATTTGAATATTTTCTATTTTCTAATAAAAAATCTAACAAAAGTTGAATTAACTAAGTTATTGAAACACATATGTACAGATAGTCAAAGCTGATCTAAACTTTCTGGTTTCACTAATACATAAAATGATAGAAATTAGAAACAAAGAAGCTAACCTGATATTAGTTTGTTAAATGTGTCCATGCCTTTGTATGAGTCAAGAGCATCCAGCTGCCACACCTACGAGATAAATCTGCAATAGACTTATATTGAAACTGTTCTGAATAAATTCACAGAATGTATTGGCAACCGATTTAAAAAAGAAAAGGGAACACATATTAATTTTGTGATCTTATGATCGCAAATGATTACATTAAGAGAAATCTATGTGTAATACATTCATCTCATGGTTCAACTAAAAATCAAAGAGAAATCCTGATATTCAAATTGAAAAGATAATCACAGTCTCAATATCTGGAACAACAAATCATGAACGATATTTATAACATGAATATCCTGAAACATAACATATCATTAAGTCTAAATCCACATGACATATTAATATATCAAGATTACATAACACAAAACATTAATGAAACACCATTCACAAAGGAGTAAAGCCAAAATGTTGTACGTTGTTTCATTAAGTCTTGAAAGTCATTCGTCCATCTTTGGTTCCAGGCCAAGATGCTTACAAAATGCAGAGTATTTAAATAGTCTTTTTGAAATCTCATATTCCTATGTTTTAGGATAGGATCAGATCCCATGAGATCAAAATATTACAAATATGGAGGGCCTACAACCACTCATGATCAAATTGTATCTTCAAAAAATAATAAAAGTTTTTTCTTATTTACAAAATAAGCAAAAAAGAGATATTAATCATCTAAATCGAACATGTTCCACCTCATAAAATCAGCATCAAGATATACCATGTCCTGAAAATGAAAATAGGAACAAGTTAGATAATTTATTAACAACTAATTACTAAATTTTATATAAAAATGACTTGGCTACAAAATCTCTCGATTCTGTAGCCAGTCTTATATTGGTAAAAGAAATCTAAGTTTAACTGATTTGATTAAAAAATAACATGACTATAATAAGAGGGAAAAAACCATTTTACCATTTAAACCAATGACTAAACATGGATCAATATATCTCATAATTAATTATGGCATTCACACTGTCTACATTCTTTATCACAATGTTGTCTGTCTTCTTAAGACGTTTAGCTTGTCTCTGCTTGTTTGCTCTGAGGTCACTATTTTCTTTATGAGTAATTCATTGTGATTTGTGAGAGTTTTAATTTGAGCTTGGAGAACATGAATATCAATATAGTATCATTCAATCCAACGCAGGTAGACTTCACAATGTGCAGGAGAGACAATCTGTTGATGGAGCGTACAGTCAAGATTGGATACATCAATACTATCTGTTACGTTCCTTGGACCAAGCCTAATACCAGTGAACTCACCTTTATCCTTGAGACACGGTGGAGGATTATTAACAAAGTCGTATGGCTGATTATGATCCGATTTATGACAACCAAGATCTTGTTCTGCGAGGAAATTTTCAATTTCGGGATTTGAGACCTCATTTACCTCGATTGGGTTGATCGAGCTCAAATGAGGCTTATATTGATTCCTTAAACTTATCGAAATGAGCTGACCAACTCTTTTATTTCGGAACCCTAACACTGCGTGCTTCTTCTTTGATTGTTTCTGAGACTTGTCGACATAGGGTTTCATATTGGTGTTATGGCCATTATCCAAATTATGCACAAGAGGTTCACTACAATCACACTCTACAACCTGTTTCTTATGACTGGGAATTACTTCGTTCAGGGGTTTTGTGGATGGCTTATTATTTGGACTGTCAAGGTGTTCTTTTACCAACAATTCATCCAAATTAGAGCCGATGGTAGAAACAAAACCATTTCTCACTAAAACTCCATCCCTACAGTCGCTTATGGTTTTCAAATGGTGTGTTAACAGAATCTTGATTAAGATGTGGTGAAAAAGGCTTGAGTAAAGACTCTGTTTTTATACCTTTTAGACATCTTGTATAGGCTTCTAAGCAAGTAGAAAGGCACATTCAAATGAAAACCTATGAAGTGCATAAGAAACCATATATGATAGATAAAAACTATACCATAACGACCCTCACAGGTCACAAACTGTTTAAGGATTGATAGGAGACCATGCCATCTAACTTTAAGCAGAGAAACAAGGATACCCTTTTCACAACAACTGATTTTCCTGGAGGTCATGAAGAGGCTACATGGCACTTCTTCAATTTTCGAGTTCTTAAACCACTTCTGACCGGTGGATGGAAGTCCTGTGGCTTCACCGACAAATTCTTTAGTTATTTCCAACTGGATATCTCCAACTTTCTCCCTATACCCATCAAATGTTTGTGCGAATTCCTTAGCCACGCGAAGGTTATACCCTTCGAATATTTCTATGAAGGTATCCCAGCCATGGCCTTTCAAATCCTCGACTGCATCATCATGAGACATCAATGCTTGAGAGCCATTCAACTCTATTCGGACAACAGGAGCCATAAAAAATATGACTGGAATGTAACGGGGGTGACTCAAGATAGCTCTGGGTTTATATGGCAGGAGTAGGAGAAACAAATATGAGTGAATAAAATGGAAACAAACCAAGAAAACCCCCTGCGTGGTCATAGTAAAAACATCAGGGTTTCAATTATTGAAGCTTGGGCACTCCTGGTAATGAAAAACTCACATATAGGGCATGGAAAAAACCCTCAACTCATAATGAAAGGCTTATCAATTCATTCTGCCAACAAAAGATCAAGTACAGGATACAATACTTGTGCATTAATTCCCATGTCTAGCGATGACTATAGCTGATTTGCAAAGGGTTCAAATAAACATGTTTATAATTCAAATGCAAATCAACATAGGTATCATATCAATATTCAACACACTCAAAGGAAAATCATTCAAGTATTAAATATAGAGTAGATGCAAGCACAATGACCCTTTAAAAGAATGTTTTGAATAGGAATATAATACGAACTAAGTTTTCATGTTTGATTCATGCTTTTAGTCATGAATCAAGCACAAAAACAAAAAATTTAAGGAGTTATTTAACATCTTTTATAACCCAGTAATCATCCTAAAATGATAATATGCAGTGAAGGAAGCTACATAAAGTGTCGTCTATCGTTCAAATAGAAAAATTGTGTAGGGCTGCCAACAATGGTGACTTATTGGGCGAAGCAGTTATCTATGCATCACCAGAGAATTCATGTTAGGAAATATTAGAATGTTTGAAAATTAAAGAACATTCGTTAGTAATTCAAGTATCCCAATCAAACTCGAAAACATCACACAGTCTAGTCCCAGATGTCTTTCCGTCCAAATGGAATATGGTGACAAGTTTTAATTACGAGAGAGACGATATTTAAGTTTATGAATCCGATACTGTTGACAGGGCTACTGCTGCCAGTAGGCGTCCATAGCCTCGACAAAGATGTCAATTAACCCACTCTGACACCTCTATCTTGTCCAAGTCCAAGAATTATCAATTCAAGATGAAGGACATTCTATGATTAATACCAAAATTTATACCTGATAATTTTCTTGAACCCAACATTGCTTCGCTGCCAACAGGCCTGTTCAGTACCCCGATGAAGTTGTCTTGGCATCATGCATGCATTTACCCGTTGTCTGCAGACTTGTTCAGTATCTCGACGAGTTTACAGACACTTCCCACATCTCTCTAGAATTTATTTACAGTTTGACATAAATTTTATGATCTTCAGGAGAGAGGGGTGATGCTAAAAATTCCAGATTCCGAAACACTTGACATTTTCCAACTTAATTTTTTGCTTGATGACCTTCATCGTGATCTGAAAATAGTTTTCTGATAAGAATAAATTTTCGAGGATAGGAAGGCATACTTGAGTTGTTTTCTTTATAAACAGGGACAACGTAAAGAGATTTAATGATGATCATATCTTCTCATGATTATAAAATGAAACCAGGAAGACTATTCTGAACAAGAAGCTTCTTTTGCTAGTCTGAGGTTCAGCTATTTACAACATTGATACTTTGAAATGACCTTGAATGTTGCTTTAGGATGAGACATTTTGGTTTCCTTTCATGAAATAAATGGTGACCCAGACATAAATTTATTCAAAAAACAAAACAAAAACAAGAAAAATGAAAAGAACCAAAATAAAAAACAAAAAGAAAATAAAAAAAAACAAAAATATGTACATAGGTGAATCTGGAATCATCAGGAAAAATACCTCTTGAGAGATTGGCCATTCACTGGAAAAGTGTCTGTCCGTTCCTCCAAATCTTGTAGACGGAAATATATGGGACCTAGTT
This sequence comes from Picea engelmannii, assembly GCA_009831015.1. Lineage (NCBI taxonomy): Eukaryota > Viridiplantae > Streptophyta > Pinopsida > Pinales > Pinaceae > Picea > Picea engelmannii. The sequence goes on along the minus strand of ML797790.1, from coordinate 27,484 downwards.
TTTCAGAGATTACAAATGATCCCAACCACAAATTATGGAATTTGGTGTGTTCCCCTTTTCCCTCGTGGGGTTTATCCCATTTGAGAACGAGGTCTCCTACATCGAAGTTTCTGTCTGAAGCAGAGTTTGAATCAAACCAAATTTTTACAATATGCTGATGTTGATCCAACTTCTTCTTCACTTGTGCTCTTAGTTCCTCCAGTTTTAACAAGGTATTAATTCGACTTTCCAGAGGAGGGTAGTCCTCTTCCTAGACTTTCTACGATAATTGCAGAGATGGAAGCAAAACATTAGGAGGCAGGATTTCTTCTCTCCCGTAGACGAGGAAGAAAGGGGATTTACCAACATAGGTTTTTGGTGTCACTATGTCATCCCAGAGTGCGTTAAATAGTGCGTTGTGCTAGTTCTTGTGATTTTCAGAAACTGTCCTCTTGATAATCTTGATCAAATTTTTGTTCGTTGATTCTGCTAGACCATTTCCTTGGGGGTAGTAGCTGGCAGAATATTTTAATTTGATCCCTTTTTCTAAAGAGGAATACGTTCATATATAGGGATGATAAATAAGATGCGTTATCGAAGACTAAACATTTGGGAATGCCGAATCTAGTAATGATATTCGAATTAAGGAAAGATACTACCTGATTCATGTTTACCACTTTCAAAGGTGTAGCCTCAGACCATTTGGTAAAATAATCTGTTGCTGTAATAATATACTTGTGCTGTTGTGAAGAAGAATGATTGATTGGGCCTATGATGTCAAGACCCCACTGCTAAAAAGGTGAATCTATAGTAACGGGATGTAAAGGGAATGCTGCCTTTTTCACTCGTCCAACAACCTTTTGGAAAATTATACATTTGCGACATAGGGTGTGAGCATCTTTAAAAAATGTGAGCCAATAGTACCCAACTCTTAATACTTTGTGGGCACTAGTGTCTCCACCTAAGTGTACACTAGCTTCACCTGCATGAAGTTCAGATAACACTTTCCCTGCTTCATCTTTTTCCAGACAACGCATAAGAACACTGTCAAAATTCTTTCGAAACAAAACATCATTTATGAACTGGAAAGATGCATATTTTAACCTGAGTCTTCTTCTATTTATAGGATCAAGATGGTGAGGGGAAGATCCATGTGTCAAACAAAATTTAATATCATCATACCAAGAATTAGCAATAACTTGTGTACAGTTTATTTGTTTCTCATTGTGCTGATTTTTAGTCGAGATGTTAATTTTCTTTCCCTGTTCTTCAACTGAATCAACCACTAGTTTACATAGGCCTTGACCTATAACAATTTGTGCGGGAGTTATTTCGAGGACATACTCTTGTAATGACATCATCCATTTTCCCCATTTTCACCTAGTTCCTTTTGTACTAACAAGTTTCTCACAGCCGGATAAGGAACGATCACTTTAGTTCTGGATTTCAGCAGATATGACCGGAAGTGTTTTACTGCTTTAAAAACAACATACGCTTGCTAATATACGGCTAGGTAATTCTGTTCATCCCCTTTGAAAAATGAGCTCATGAAGGCAATGGGTATTTCATTGCTTTCAAAATTTTTTTGTGTTAACAAAGCGGCATAAGATTGGTCAGATGCGAAGGTGTAAATAGTGAAATCCCGAGAGAAATCAGGACTCATCAAGGAAGGAGGTTCTATTATTGATTTTTTGATGGAATCAAAAGCTTGAATTTCTTGGGGTCCCCAGTGATACTGAATGTCCTTTTTAATTAAATTTTTTAAGGGTCTTACCATTTCTGAGAAACTTGGGACAAATCTTCTGACGAAATTAATTTGGCCCAAAAAGGATTGCATGGATTTTTTGGAGGAAGGAGGGGGAAGTTTGAAAATGGCTTGGGTTCTTTCAGGATCGATGATCATTCCTTCATTGGATACTATGAACCCGAGTAGTTTGACTTGTTCTACCACAAAGACTGATTTCTTAGGGTTGAGAGATATGATGTACTTCCGACATTGTTCTAGGACAACCCTAAGGTGAGACAAGTGATCTTTCTTATTTTTAGAATAAACGGTAACGTCATCAAGATAGACCACTACTGAATGATTTACGAGACCATGAAAATCAATGTCCATTGCTCTCTGGAAAGTGGCCCTGACGTTTATAATCCCAAAAGGCATCTTCTTGTAGGCATATGTACTCCATGGAGTACGAAAAGTGGTTTTGAGCTGATCTGGGGGTGACATGAGGACCTGGTTATATACTGAAAAACCATCTAGCAGAGATAGTCTTTCTGAACTAGATACTTGCTGAAGGATTTTTTCCATCGGAGGAATGAGATAGTTGTCTTTATCATACGCTCGGTTCAAGTTACAAAGGTTGACACAGAGTCAAATTTCATTGCTTTTCTTCCTTACAGGAACTAGATTAGACACCCATTGTGTGTGTCTCACTGGGAAAATTATCTTTGCATTTAGTAGTTTATTCAGTTCTTTCTTGACCGTGAGTTCTAATTTGGGGTGCATATTTCTTAATTTTTGATGGAATGGTTGAGTGTGTGGTTTCATGGGAATGATATGTTGTATTATATTAGGATCAATTGTTTTCAGGTCATCGTATGTCCAAGAAAAATGTCTTTGAATTCTTTAAATAATTTTATGAAGGAAAATCGTTCTTGCTCAGAGCATCTCGTTCCCAAATTGATGTTTTGAGGATTATATTTAGTCCCTAAATTCACTGTTCCATAAGTCAAGGAAGAACTGATCATTTTACAATTAATTGACCCTCTAAATTTATCATGCAAGTCATAAAACTTTTCTAGTCTTACAATAGATTTGGGGATAGAATTCACCATATTGGACGTTGATTCTGGAGATTTAGGATATGATATTACCGTGAAGTTGTGAAGGTTTTCATCGTGAGTGCCTTTGTTGATAACCACACCTTGGAAGGTGTCTTCCATATGCAAGACGTTGATGATTTTTTTGAACATCGTCAAACACTCTCCAATTGGTAATGTTATCCGGGATCGATGGTCTGAACAACAATTCAATCGAGAATGCATTAGGAGAAAGACCTTCTGCGGGCAATAGTTTATAAGCAACATTATCCAATAAATCAACCTCCGAGTTACTTAGTCTAGGAATGGAATTTATGTTAAATGATGAAAATTTTTGCATTAAACTCCATACCTCAGTTTGGTAGCTTTTCAGATGTGGCAACAAGCAATGTATGGAGTTCCTTACTTGCCTGACCACGATTTTCGAATCATTGAATACCATTAAATTTCTTACGTCCATATCCACAACTTTCCTGAGTCCTTGCAAAAGTGCTTCGTATTCGGCGATGTTATTGGTGCACTCGAACTCTAATCGACATGAAATGAAAGTCTTATTACCTGCGGGATTGATGAGTACACATACTGCACCAACTCCTTCTTTGGATTTGGATCCGTCAAAGTACAACGACCAGATTTGAGCTTTGTCGATAGTGTTTGACACACTTGGTGAAGCTGATGACTGAGTATAGGTCATAAGTTCTGATTGTTGCCCAAAATCAGTAAAAGGTGAAATTTCAGTCATGAAGTTACCAAAGAAGGTGTTCGTTCCCTGCATTTCAAACGAATTAGTAGATGCAGTAAATGGTTCATTTGCATCATTTATATCTGTCACGGTATGCTTGAGATAGAGTTCACGATTTATCTTGATTTTATTGGGGTGTCCATTTTACGGCAACCACAGATGAGACCAATCTATGGAAAAATAACCATGTAGTTGTTCGGACCAGTCCCTGCTTTAAAAAAAACCATATACTTCAGGGGTGTCAACAACAATAATGTCAATAATTTGGTGAACCTTAGTATTAGAAGATAACCTAACCAAGACATTCTTAAGTTCACCTATTACTTTGACGTTTGTCCGATCAAGTTGAATGATTTTGAGATCAGAAGGTTGAAATTATGCATTAATTTTTTGACACACAGATAAAGGAATAACATTTGATGATGCGCTGGAATCAACGATGCAGTTATGCACATTTCTATTAAAATTTTTGAAAGTTAACAAAAAAGGTGGGACATTTTTACGAGCATTAACAACAAAATTCTGCTGATTTTTTGCCGCTGTCCCTAAAACAATTTTATCTACATTTGATACAATTTTTTCAGCTAAATCCCTTTTATCCAGAGGTATAGATGTTGTTTTAGTAGGGATATTTTTGGCTGTTTTGGAACTAGTTTCTGCAGTCTTCTCGTTTCTAGGATCGCTATTCTTACTATTTTCTGCGATATTTTGCATCATTTTCTGCAGAATAAGAGGGAATTTCAAAAGATTGAAAACAAAAATATTAGCCCTTAGTTTTTTTAGATATTCAATCAAGTCATATTCTAAAACTAGGTCCGCTAAACTCTATTTTATTTCAGCTTGTTTCAACTGTTTTGTATGCACATTATTACTCATTTTAGAAGATGGTTTTCTCTGTGTTTTGCTTCTCATGTTGTAAGGGTGGACAGTTTCAAAGTTTTCTTGGAAAATACTATCAAAAAAGTGTCCGAAGATATTAGGAGATGAGTCCTCTTCTTCATCTACTTCTTCCTCAACTATGTCTTCAGAATTATTAGGAGGGATAGAGTTATTATGTGCTTCAAGAATAGTTTGCAAAGCGTATTGTAAGCTTTCGAAATTAAGACCTTCAGTGGCCGGGTTTGACTGATTGGGAGGGAAAAGTTTTCTGAAAGGTAGTTTAAAACCAACTTTGCTTGAAGATGCCTCCTCGGCTGATCTCTTCAAGTCCACGACTTGAATTGATAGCTTTTGGAAATCCTTCTGCAAGATCTAAAGTTTCTGGTTGACTTTTAGTGTGAGGAGGCCTAGTGAGTATTTCTACTTTCTTTTTAGAAGATGAAGCTGTTTCAGCTTCACTATTTATATTATCCTTTAAGATTAATATGACCTTCTCGATTTGGCTTGCCTCCTCGAAGGATTCTAATAATGTAGAATTTTTAGACCTTTTAACCCAAATTGCTATATTATTATGTAAATCTTTGGCGTAATATGCAACAATTAGACACTCAACATGCATTGTGTCTGTGGGAATTCAATTTTTTAATGTAATAAACCTCTAGTTGAAATTTTTTACTTTCTCCTTAGGGTTCATTTTTAGGCTGGAAAGTTCCATAACCAAGACTTCAGGAGATTTATCATCTCCAAATTTCTCTAAGAAGCAGGTTTCAAATTTGTCCCAAGAGACAATGGTCTGGGGCTATTGGGCGAAATACCATGTGGAGGCATTGCCCTCAAATGTATAAGGAAAAAGTATGCATACTACATCTTCATGATCTACACTCTGGAGTCCAATGGCCAACATGAACTTCTTTGTGTGATCCTCAACAGATTGTTTAGAATTTGGATCAAACTTAGGCAACCATTTCTCCGGGTGTTTTGGTAATGGGTGTTGAGGCCCAGGTAAAACCACGACATATTGATCGAGCCAGGGTCTGGCGTGATTGTTTTGGTTTTCCATGGGTGCTGGTCATGTCGAAGGCTGAGCTAATTCAGACGAGGAACTGCCTTCGTTAGAAGATTATCCTCCTTAAGAGGATGGATATGAATGAGGTGGGGAAGGTGGAATACCAGATCCTTCGGTTTCAAGGATAGGTGTTTCAACATGATCTATGGTATTATCTCCTAAAGGGTTCAAAAAAAGACCAGTGCCTTCAAGTTGTTCTCGAATATCCGAGAAATATAAAGGTTGATTAAGAGGCCTACTGGGTTTTATGATGCGAGCCAAGGAACTATGTGTCCTTATGAGTGACTGACGAACAATTTCTTGTGTGTCGGTCCCTTGAGGATTTGGTGTCATTGGTTCAACAGGAATCTCAGAATTTTCGTTAGAGGTAGTTGCTGTTTCAGAAGTAACATTGTTGTCTAAGTGACTACGTGTTACTATAGGGGGGCGAGTGTGTGGGGGAGGAGTCTTACGACTTCCATGTGCCATCAATTTAAATCATACCCTCCTTCTAGCGCCATTTGTTGACGGGAAAAAATTGACAAGCCGTCAACTTGGAAGAGCAGGTCTGGTCCGGGGTTGTCCAAATAACACAAGCCATTTGGTGTAACCTGTTCTGACGGGTTTAATGGCTCCGTTATCCAATCTAAGATCCTATAGTAAAGAAAAGGAATAACTAACTAATGTTAAATAATAATATATACATAAAATCTAATATAATTATATGTGTAAGTGTATTTCAACAAAAAAATGAAAACACAAAAATATCGCTTATGAACATAATTTACAAGTTGCAAGTTTTACCGGAAACTCACGAAATCAATGTAAAAAATCTAATATTTTCTATTTTCTAAAAAAATCTAACAAAACTTGAATTAACTAAGTTATTGAAACACAAATGTACGGATAGTCAAACCTAATCTAAACTTTCTAGTTTCACTAATACATAAAATGACAGAAATTAGAAACAAAGCAGCTAACCTGATATTAGTTCGTTAAATGTGTCCGTGCCTTTGTATGAGTTAAGAGAATCCATCTGCCATGCCTACAAGATAAATTTGCAATAGACTTATACTGAAACTGTTCTGAATAAATTCACAGAATGTATTGGCAACGAGGATTTAAGAACGAAAAGGGAACACATATTAATTATGTGATCTTATGATCGCAAATGATTACATTAAGAGAAATCTATGTGTAATACATTCATCTCATGGTTCAACTAAAAATCAAAGAGAAATCCTGATATTCAAATTGAAAAGATAATCACAGTCTCAATATTTGGAACAACAACTCATGAACGATATTTATAACATGAATATCCTGAAACATAACATATCATTAAGTCTAAATCTACATGACATATTAACATATCAAGATTAAATAAAACAAAACATTAATGAAGCACCATTCACAAAGGACTAAAGACAAAATGATGTACGCTGTTTCATTAAGTCTTGAAAGTCATTCGTCCATCTTTGGTTCCAGTCCAAGATGCCTTCATTTACAAAATGCAGAGTATTTAAAGAGTCTTTTTGAAATCTCATCTTCCTATACTTTAGGATAGGATTAGATCCCATGATATCAAAATATTACAAATATGGAGGGCCTACAACCACTCATGATCAAATTGTATCTTCAAAAATTAATAAAAGTTTTTTCTTATTTACAAAATAAGCAGAAAAGAGATACTAATCATCTAAATCAAACATGTTCCACCTCATAAAATCAACATCAAGATATACCATGTCCTGAAAACGAAAATAGGAACAAGTTAGATAATTTATTAACAACTAATTATTAAATTTTATATAAAAATGACTTGGCTACATAATCGAGAGATTCTGCAGCCAGTCTTATATTGGTAAAATAAATCTAAGTTTAATCGATTTGATTCAAAAATAACATGACTGTAATAAGAGGGAAAAAATCATTTTACCATTTAAACCAATGACTAAACATGGATAAAGATAGCTTAGAATTGATTATGGCATTCACACTGTCTGCATTCTTTATCAGAATGTTTCCTGTCTTCTTAAGACTTTTATCTTGTCTCTGTTCGTTTTCTCTGAGGTCACGATTTTCTTTTATGAGTAATTCATTGTGATTTGTGAGCATTTTAATTTGAGCTTGGAGAACAGGAATATCAATATAGTATCGTTCAATCCAACGCAGACAGACTTCACAATGCGCAGGAGAGACGATATGTTGATGGAGCGTACAGTCACACTAGTACATATGAGCAAATTTGTGACAATTTTTCGTTGATATTGCCACACTTATCCGTCGCAATTTCCACGAAAGCCGATATTTTTTTTTCATCGGAATAATTTCATCACTATATCCACGATCCAACTGTGCGTGGAAACATCGACACAATTATCTCTCCACGTGTCACCACCTTCAATATCAGTTAACCTTGTGCATCGTCGCAATTACGACGAACTATCGTCGCAATAACAACGAAGAAATGTGGCAATTACGACGAAACTTTGTCGCAATTGGGACGAAAAGTTATGCCAAGCCAATAAATTACGACGTAGTTGCTGAACGTGCGATGAAAGTCCATCGCAACTTGGGACGAAAATCCGTGGTAATATCGATGAGTGCAATATCTCAAAACCAAATTTACGATGCACATGTTGTATATGCGACGAATATTTGTGGCAAATTGTGACGAAGTTTCGTCACTATAGAAACGGTTGTGGTAAAATAGTAAAATATGTCCGACGAAATTGCGTTGATATTGCGACGATGAATTTAGTTTTTAAATTTTTTTTTAGATCTATGGTTTTGTGTGGAATCTGTTAGATCTATGTGTTCTGCTTCATTTACAATTGTCCTTCTTCATTTGAATGTTACAATTATTTATGTTTAAGCACCAGTAATATAGTTTCTGTTCTTTATTTTACTGCAATGAGTTTTTACTTACATGATCAATATTGAAAGAAGCACAGTCTACACATACAATGCATGGTAGCCTGTAAAACATTCAGGCCCCTGGGTTGA
>ML797789.1:299498-314267 GCA_009831015.1 Picea engelmannii | reverse complement strand
AGGTGGATTCTATCCATAGTTGAATGCCACTCTTGGACAATGTAGATTGAACTCATGTACTCTCTTATGAGAACATCATATATTATATATATATTTGAGAAATTTTCTACTGGAAAAAAAAGTGCATATTAAAATATCTCCATGACTTCACTCAAAACAACCTAAGACAACAATTTAGACATTGGTTATGATAACATTCATTCATAACATATCACATTTGATATAATAGGCATAAAACCATTACAAGTTTTTGATCATATACTAAAGGTAAAAAAACCATGTCAGAAATAAAATAAAAGTTTCAATTTGACATGTTACAAAACAAAACATAAACAATAATAGACTATAAATGGATAACATTGATTCAACCAAGGTCCTGTATAGGAATCCATCCAAAACTAACATCCTAGCTTGTAGATGTTGACCGTCCTTTGATAAAGTTTTTATTTCAGAGTTCAACTCTCAATAAACATGAGTAAACATGATTTGGTCAAAGAAAGTTGAGGCCTCCTTCAACTGCAAACCCAAATGTTGTAAAGCCACATTATGAAGGTCCTACTCATCCAACTTATAAACAACTTGGAGTCTACGGAGACTTGAAGGTTTCTAGTGACCTTGTCCAATGCCAATTTTAAAAATGTCTTTAAAACCATTATCTCAACAAAATTATTAATTCCTTCCCCAAACCTATTTTGAATTTCATACAATGACTTTTAGAAATGAAATACATGTGTTATTTATATGATTTACTATAAGTTATTATTACAATTTTATGTCTATATAGAGAGATTTTGTTTCACATTGTTGGCACCCAAAGTTTTGGGTTCATTTCGCGCACGTGTTCATTCTGATTTTTGCACGTGCTTAAGCTATTGCACGAAAAATGACAAGAAGTGAGATCGGACTGAGTTTTGATATTGCATGCCAAGTTTGAATTCTATCAAGCGTGTGTCAGTTCGGGTTTTTGACAGTTGCACCGTAAATAAAAAGAGTTTCATGCTGTAATCAAGATATAAATCATCGAGAAATCTTCTCTAATGATTAATGCCAGTAGCACAAGGAAACATGGAGCTGAAAAAAGGCGAGTTGGCAAGGAAGATAAGATTGCCCTGATTCCTAAAGGTTGCATGGAGTACAGGAAGGTGCCAGAAGCATGTGAGGCAGTTTTTTGGGTAGAATGAGTGGAGCAGAGCAGGAATATGCAGAACTCCCAAGCAAAGAAAACTATAAAAAGGAAGCAACGACATTAGAAATAGAGTTAGATGGTTAGATGATGAAAGAGTGAGACCCTTGCATAGAAGATCCAGTCAATCATAGTGTGTTGAGCTCACTCTAAGCCTTTGTAATGTTGTAATGTTTCTGAATATAAATTTGAGTTCATCATATATCTGAGATCTAAGAGGATGTGCATTGTATAATGTGTTGTATTTCTGAGGAATTATCTAAAGACTATATGAAGCTTTGTTTTAGTTTAATATAGTCTACTTAATTAATATTGTGTGTTATGGAATGAAAGGAATAATAAAGATGCGACAATCTTGATCTATTGTGTGTCTATCATGTGTTATTTGGATATGTGTGTGTATTATTTTACTTATTAGCACAGTAAGTCGTTGGATATGGAGTGTATGAATGCCATCCTAGATGGATCCCAGTTTGCTTAATATTTCATCCCTAACACAAGACCTTATGGTCTTTATGATCCCCTCTGCGTCTCAGGTGAGACCTTCCTCAACCTTGGTCGAGTATTGATATGGCGATGCTTTAGGGTTTTTGTTGGTCAACTCTGGATGAACCCTAGGTATAAACTCCCCAGCATTAAGAAGGACATGCAAAAACATGGAATAAAATGACAACAAATGGTTATGTTGCCAAGACTTGAAAGTCTTGTAGGGAATAATGAAGGCAAGGGATGAGGTGGTATCCATCTTGGGAGGAAATTCAAGACTAGATAACTACAAAAGAGCATGAGCTTTCTCTGCGAGAAACTCAAGGGCCGAGAGTGAATGTGAAGAGATGGAAAGATGACTATCTTTACATTGATATGCATGTGATTTTCTTTGTTGAATTTCCTTGTTTGTTGTATGAATGGATGAAAAGGAAAATTGCTACCAATTCTACCATATGGCCTTTAAAACTAGTGGTTTGGGATCAAGCCATGCTTGAGAGATTGAAAGTGTTGGATAATAAGTGGACTTGGGCTATTGAATTCTAGTTTTCTTGGGTAAAAGAGAGCTATATTATTGAGTTTGTTGTGGAGTACACTGATTCTTTCAGCGTGGCTAAAAGAAAGTTTACATAAGGACTGAGAAAATTAACGTTAGAAGAGATTCCACTCTGGATAATGATGTTATTCATGGAGAAAAGGATGATGCACATGGAGCCCGATAGAATGGTTGAATAAACTCCCCTAGCACTGGGGGGGTGCAAGGATGGGGGGAAGTGAGAGAGGAAATTGATTCGTTTAGGAGGATCCATAAAATGTTGAAATGAGGTGAGGAATGGAATGGACCCAGAGGAGTAGAGGAGAAAAATATCTGAGAGATACACAAGAAGATTTGAGTTAAGACAAAAAGCATAGTAGAGAGGTGGAAAAGAGTTAGCTAGGGGCATGCGACGAAGGGTTGATCCCAGGATTAAGAGTAAGGAAATTGTACCAGGTGGTAGTGCGGAAGAGTATGCTATGCCAGAGAGGAACACATATGAGGATAGGCCTGTGAAGAGGCATGCCATTGAGGATAGGGTGTCTAGTGGGGATGCCCATAGTAGTGGTGGTGGTGGTGGTGGTAGTAGTAAGGGCCTAGGTGATCAATTTCACACCCCTTGGTTGTTTTGGAGTGCCACAAACTTAGAGGAAGATGAAGCATAGAGCATTGGTGCACTGATAAGAGAAAAATATGGAGCACAAAGTAGTAGTGCTCTATTGGGAGAGGAATATGGTGCACAAAGTAGTGGTGCGTAGATAACAGAGGAAGATGGAGGCTCCCTTAGTGGTGGGGGAGATGAATTTGATATTGTAGATGGTATTCCGTGGATGTAAGTAGGAAACTCTTTGGGTCCCCTCATAAGAAATGTCAGAAGGAGATGGACTTACCCCCCCTTTGAACCACCTCCCTTGCACATTTGTAATCAAGAGGAAAGAACAACAGAGAGTGAAGCGATTCAAGTTGGAGAAGGAGTAGAACAATGAAGAAGAAAAGAGACGAGTGAGGAAAAAGGAAGAAGAGAAGAGATGAGTGAAGAAGAAGGAAGAAGAGAAGAGAGGAGTGACAAAGAAGGCTAAGCCAATGCCACTTCACCTAGAAGAGTATTAGTAGCAATAAGTTTGACAACCAATAGTTAGAGTAGCGGAGTTGGTCGAAGAGTGACGATGGTGAATCATGATAGCACCATGAGGCTACATGTGTTCCACATAATGGGTAAGGATGATGCAGAACAACATTGGTTCACGTGCGAAGTAATCTGGTCTATGAAGAGGATCACAGATGAAGCAACAAAGATCGCACAGCTGGAGACCACATTCAAGGATAGAGCCTTGACGTGGTACATGCAATACAATTCTACTGTGCTAGTGATACAGACAAGGTCCCTGATGGATACTAAGCAAGATATACTTAGAGAGTTCTAGAAACCTAAGTTAGAGTCTCAATGTATGATGTAGATAAAAGAGATCAAACATAAGGAAGAAGAGACCATGTGGGATTATGACCAACAGTTTAATATTTTATTGGATAGGTTGACATTCCAAATCCAGGACATGCAACATAGAGAGTGGTTTATTACAGGGTTAATTCCCCATATCTGAGTTCTTCTCATCCAATATAAGGTGATGAATCAAGTGGAGGTAGTAGAAATTGCAATGCGCCTAGAAGCTATGTCAAGAGGGGCAAAGACATTGGTAGGATTGGCATAGGTGCAATCACAATTGGCCAATCTAACAATGCAATTGTAAGATATGGCCAAGACAAAGGTCCTGCATGAGCACGTATGGTGTACCACCTGTCACTTAGAGGGGAATCATAGGGACACATGCCTTATAATTTCAAATTATGTGGCGACAGTTGCGTTGAGTCCATTTCCATTTGGATAGAGGAAATAATGTGAGATATGTAGACAGTGGGGACATGTACCACCCCACTACCAAACTTTGAAGAAGTACCAAATGATGAACCATACTCAATTTTGTGAGTTTTATAAATTTGTGGGGCATGATGTCAATAATTTCCACTCACTCTAGCTGATGCAAGATAATACCCGATATGAATTCCGGGTACAGGAAGAGAAGAAGGGTGGTGAGCGTAGTGGTGTTGAAAGAGGGGGATACCAAGGTGTTCCACAAGGCGGATATGGGTGTGGTCCCGACTGAGGATATAGTAGAGGGGGAGGTAGACCCCCCACTTGTTTCTATTGTGGAGAAATTGGTCATGTATCAAACTACACGTGCTTTGTGCATACTTATACAGTCCCAAGTATGTCATCGAAAATTGTCTTGACTTGTTGAAAAATTGGGAAGACAAGAAGGTCAATTGCAACATGGTGCATGTAGAGCCACACAAGAATAAGAAGAATGAGGAGGTTGGTGTTTGGGTAGTAGCCCAAGGAGGAGTGAAGACATGAGAAAAATTTGAGCATGATGAAGGCCCAGGTTAGAAGTTGGAGGGGAAGATAAGGAAGGAAGCACACCCCCCCCCCCCAAATTTTGATGTTTCCCAACAAAAAAGTTCCTACATGATGCACATAAAGAACTATAAGAAGAAAGAGTGTGGGAGGAGCTACAACACATGACGTAGAGGTCACTTGAGGAGGCTCATATCCGAGAATAAGTACAGAGGGTGAAACAAAGGTCATTGGAGGAAGCTCAGATCCATGAAGAAGTACAATGGGTGATACAAAGGTCACTGGAAGAGGCTCGCGCTCGTGAATAATTACAACGCGTGATACAATGATATTTGGAGGAATCTCGCGTGCGTAGAGAAATACAATGTGTGACACAAAAATCCTTGGAAGAAGCTCGCAAACAGAACGAGTTGCAACACACTAAGTAGAAATCACATGAAGAACAATACTTGAAGGAATTTCAATTTGCAATGCACGCAAAAGCCTTGCATGACTTGGGTCACAAGGAAGAACCTAAAGACCAAGTAAGTTCTTTCTTGCATTGTTGTTTGTGATTGTTGAATGATCCAAAGGCTACAAGTAAGTTGACACAGATGTTAGCTACTTGCATGAGGGAACAAGGAGTGGAGGCAACCATATTAGCTCCTCTGCCAGAAAGAGATGCATGTTAGGTCAGCAAGCAAAAGCGCACCAACCAAGAATTTAGGATGACGACAACAAAACTTGGTGGCTATGACATGGATGGCGTCATGTTGGATCTGGGTTTTGGCATGGATATTTTATTGAAGAAATCTTGGGAGGTTATGGGAAAACCAAACTTGATCTGGTCTCCCATTCAAATGCGGTTGTAAAATCAATACAAGATCTACCCAATAGGCTGACTGGAGCAAGTGGAAGTGAATATAGAAGGAGTCAAAACAAAGGCTGACTTTGAGGTAATATAAATTATTGATGAATATGATCCATATCTTGCATTACTTGGCATTGAATAGGACTTTGACAATAATGCAATGTTGAATTTAAAGAAAAGGCATATGTCATTTGAAACATACACCCTGGGCATGGTCGCACCTCTGGATCCATATGAATGAGGTAGATACAATGAACTAGGGGATGAGGATGTGCAAATATCAACTATTGAAAGCATCTACAAGATCACGAGGCACAAGGAGGATTACATCAACCCCACCATAGATGGAGAATCAAGATGGAGAAGTATCAAGTCTTATGACATAGATTCTAAGGATAAGTTGTATGAGGTCTCCACAAGGAGGTGCATGCATATCTCCCCAGAGGAGTGCAAGGAAGAATTTGTATCCTATTAATATGATGGATCAGAATCGGTGGACACATTTATTTCCTGGATATAGTATATTCCTGAACATCTCAAGGATCATGCACTTGACATGATGCTTCTAGGAATTCTCACTCCATGGTGGGTTGCACATCGAGAACTGTATCCTAAATGGGCAGCCACCGAGGCATCCATGCGTGAAATATTTAGAGTATATGTAGAAATTTGTTGATACTCTTTCTCATGCGAAAGGTGTTGGATAGCTAAGAAACATCGTAGTACGCCCAATTGGTATATGAATTTCCGATGCATGTTGCCCAAGAAACACCTTATATCCCCAGTTCCTCAATTCTACATTGGGAAGGTTAAGCGATCCTCAAGACGCCACGAACAATTGTTCCCTACATAGCTCTTCCCCAACCCCATTGAGCACACAAATGACTTGAGCATCAATATAGAAGAATTGGTTAGTCAATGGATCCTACCAGAACTGACAGAGTCTACTCCCATACCTCCTGGGCGAAAGTTGACCGGTTGTGCCTGCATGAGGATACACTACGACCCACCTGGGGTTGCTGCTTCCATCTAAGCCACTAGTAGAATATTGCCGGGGTGCACAGAAACATGCACGATGCCCCCTGGAGAATAAAACTCTGAAGATTTGCAAGCGACAACAAATTTGTAATCATAACGGTCGAGAGGAAAGATAGTTATAACACGTTAACTTCATCAAATTTTGGGAATGTAAGCTCATTAAAACCACTGGCAGGAGGATGATTTTCCCCATTTAGAATAAAGCTACAATTAATTCCAAGATTTGGCAAAAAACTTGTCATTAATGCGACAATGGGTGATCAACTTCCAACACAACAAATCTAATGACCACAATTCCCACCCTTAAAAAATCCAGCCATCGATGTTATGGGAGCCATTGCACATAGAGTGTTGAGTGTCGATCCAATCACAGTGATCCCTTCCATCTCGGTCGGGACAAAACTAGACTTGTTACAGGTTCCTACTTCTGAAATCCAGAGCTTTATCACTACCATGGTCCACGAGTAGGGGGAACACCACCAAACTATTAGTCGCGAGCAAGCCCAATAATCCTTCAATATGAACAAGACCTTTCCAATCATGCCGCCACAAGATCCCAACTACAACATGAATCCCGCACACGTAAGGAAATTGAAGAGGCCCAGGAAAATTTACAGGACTTACACATTGCGGAAGTGGCTAAGCATTTAGCAACTCAAGGCCAATATGTGGTTGTCCTCATCGATCACACCGAAATGGTCATTTCTCTTAACGAGGCCTATTCCTAGGTTTACCAACATGAACAGGTGTAGCCAAAACTTCCGGACCTACATAAAATGAAAGAAATTGTTGGAAGCAGGCCAAAGCAGAAAGAAAGGCTATTTTTGGAAAGAAGGCATGCACGAGGAAAGCGATAGCTGGAAGGAATAATAGCACACATGCATGCATGGAAGACCTAACGAAGTTAGGGTTATGATTTTGGCAACACATTGTAATGGCTAGCGAGCCAGAAAACATATAAATATAGATACCTAGGTCTCATAGAGAGAGACGATGAGTAGAGTTAGTGGAGAGAGAAGAGGGACCAAAGAGCAAGGAAATAGAGCAGTCTCACTTTGATAACTAGTTATGATATTTTACTATACGACCTAATTTTGTAAGATGTTGAGATGGAGAGGAGTAAGGAGGGTAGATCTTGAGGGTTAGATCGCAGGCTGAGGAGCCTGTTGGGATCTAGTCTGCCTCATAATAGATCTCAAACTGACTGAGAAGAGTTGTAAAGTGCATGGCACTGTAGTTTTGGAACTACTATAATAAAAGAGATAAGAGATAGATCTTTGTGGATGTAGCCCAAGGGGGGGGTGAACCATGGTAAAACTTGTGTTATGTGATTGAATGCATGTGTTTCTTTACTGTCTTCAATAGTTGTTGATTTACTAAATGAATGAGTTGATTATAATTCATGCATAATCGTGAATGACAGTTTATTTAATTAATAAGTGAAGTAGAACCCTCAAAGAACATTTCCCAGATCCCCACTCAATCCAGAGCTACAAACACATGAGTATTGCAGCCACCCATTAAGACTATCTCGGATGGGACTACGTAGTGCACTCCGCGTGACACATTGCCTTTTGGTTCACCAGGAGGGCCGATATTTTTAGAGGCTTTGTTGGAACCCCAAAGAGACATGAACCCTGGGTCACTCAATATAAAGATACAAACTCGGATAAGAATAGAAAACCAACAAATGGTTCTGTTGCTGGTGGTTGGAACAATAGAGGATTGAGTAGACAGGATCTATTAAAAATTTGTGAGATCTGTGGAAGGTGGCTCAAGATAATACTAAAACAGATGATGTGAATTAGATGAGCCACTAGAAGGGGATGTTGAGACCATGAAATCCCACAAAAGAAGAGATTGAAATATGGCTAAGGACAAAAGAGCTGGAGTTTTCACATAAATATAACAAGAACCCTAGAGTAACACCACACAAATATCTTTAGAAATACATGTTTACTGATTTACATGAAGTCTTTTTCTATGATTTTCCACACTTATTGTAGGAGTGGATACTAAAATTTCCTGGATTTAGACAACTAAAATTACTTGTGTTCATGGGGGAAGGGGGAAATCACTGACATAAAGAGGAGAAATGGAAGGAGGAATGGATAAGGGAAAGAAGGAGGAACCCTTGGATCCAATCATGATGGATGATGACTAGATCAAGCGGATCATGGCGACAGCTGGAAAGATGCGTAGTGGAGTACCCTACCAATACAAGATGAATACCAAGAAGAGAGTCATAGTCGCAAGGGAAGGCTTGGCAAGTGATGAAGAAGATGTAGAGGATCTCTGGGTTGTGGAGCAGATTGAGGAAATCCTGCGTGCAACATATGAGAGGAAGACGAGAGGTCCAAGAGTGGGAAGAGAAGGAAACAATCCTATCCATATTAATGTCAGTGTGGAAGCCATAAACCCATGTGCGACTAATACACCAAATAAAACACCATCGTTTAGACAACTGCATTGCGGGGGAAGAAATACAACATGAAGTACATCTACACAAGGGACAACAATTGGAGGAGCCAGTTCAGGAAGCACTAGTCAAGTATCTACACCACATAGAGTTAGTAGTTCAATGTTCAGGATGGTAGGACACGATCCCACCATCAGGTTACCATAATTCAAAGGAGAAGCGTCGGAGAACCCGAAAAAACATTTGTTTATCTGTGAGAAGATTTGGGAAGCAAAACAAATCACATACAAAGATACTAAACTTGCACAACTAGTGATTACACTAAGGGATCGTGCACGGGATTGGTATATGAGTTTAGATACAAACATTCCACCAGGGACAACCAAAATGATTGTAGACATCAAGAAATTGATGATAAATGAGTTCCAGAAGCCAAGTTCAGAAGATTAGTACATGAATGAGATGATAGAAATCAGACAGAAACTAGGAGAATATGTATGGGATATTGATCAGAGATTCAAGCGACTGAAAGGTAAGTTGAAATATCTCATGACCGATATGCAACACAAGCATATGTTCATCAATTCACTGCTACCACACTTGAAATACCCATTGCGACAACAAAAGTTTCAAACATAGATAGAGGCTCTTCAGGAAGCCCTGCAACTGGAAGAAAACCAAAATTAGCAAACAGACCCAATAATTGAAGAGATGAAGGAGGACTTAAAGAAATTAAATTTCCAACTAAATTAGAACAAAAGTAAGGACAAACGAGAAGTCGTTTGGTGTACCACATGCAGGACGAAAGGACACCACAAGAACGAATGCCCAACATTCACGCAGTATATGGCAGCAGGAATGAAAAATCCATTACCAATAGGAGGACTATGGTGATAAATCTGTAAGAAACCAGGTCATGATTCGTATCATTGCCCAATGATGTAGAAATACCAGACAGTCCCAAAGAGTTCATATTGCAACTCTTTCAAGTCAGTGGGACACGACGACAAAGATTGTAGAACTATGGATTTGATGTGAGAGAGGACATCAAATGCATATAGGGTGCAGGCATAAATGATGACTGGGCAATCCACACACATAAGGTTTAGCGTAGAACATAAAATAAACAAGAAACATAAGTACGATGGACAGGGGGCACCAAAGGAACACTTGGTGAAGTGCAAAACACAGTGGAAGATGACACCCCCAGAAGAATGGCCTCATCATTTCATACACACTTTAGAGGGCATACTAGCCAACTAGTATGCAGACCAGGAGCTGTGCAAAGGAACTTCGAATTGGACAGTACTACGACAAGATTTTATAGTCACTTTCTCATTCGAGCATGGGAAACCCAACATAGATTGAACACTTAAGCAGATAAGAGGGGTGATATTCATTCAAGAACCTGAAGTCGAACTCATAACAAAAGAACAATAGAGGAACAGATAAACAGTTAAAGAACTATTGTCATGCTAACATGTGTAGGAAGAAGCAAAAGATGAAGACGATCCACGCAATATTTAGATTGAGGAAGAAGAAGGCAAAAGAGAAGTGGAAGGCCCACCTCTAGAATCATAAGTAATTATTGTGTTGATCAAGGTGAAGAAAGTCAACATTGGGACAGTGGAGAATCCCAAAATGGCCAACATTGGAGACTACTAGGATGAGCAAACAGTAGAAAGCATAACAGAGTTACTACGTGAGTACAATGGCCTGTTTCCCACAACATTTACAGAAGTGAAGGGTATAGAAGGAGAGCTAGGAGAAATGAAGATACCACTCAGAGCTGAAGTGAGGCCGATCAGAAAATGACCATACATATTAAACCCAATATATAAGCAAAAATTCAAAGATGAGATCGACAAGATGCTCAAAGTCGGAATCATAGAACTCATGGAGGAATCAAAATGGATAAGCCCGATGGTGGTTCAGAAGAAAAAACAAGGTGGGATAAGAATATGCATCGAATTGAGGAAATTGAACAATGCATTCCTACATGACCCGTTCCCTACACCTTTCACGGATGAAGTATTGGAGAACATAGGAGGACACAAAGTTTACTCATTCACTGATGGATTCTCAGGCTACCACCAGATCAAGATAGCACAGGAAGACAGATACACGACCATGTTTGCTATAGAATGGGGATCCTATCAGTACATAGTCATGCCATTTGGAATGAAAAATGAACCAACAATATTTTCCAGAGTATTCATCGTTGCATTCAAAGAATTTATCCACCAGTTCCTAGAGGTATACTTGGACGATTGGACAATCTATAGTCTGTTGAAAGACCATGTAGAGGTCTTGCGGTTGATGTTAGAAAGATGCAGGCAGTTCCATATATCATTAAACATAAAAAAAAGTATATTCGAAACACCGTTTGGGATACTATTGGGCCATATAGTATGCAAACAAGGCTTACTAGTAGATCCTGCAAAGATTGCAGTAATTGTTAACTTGCCACCACCAAAGACAATCTGTCAACTAAGAGTGACATTGGGACACACATGATACTACAAATTTTTTATCAAAGGATACGCGCAGATTACCGCTCCAATGGATAAACTGTTAAGGAAAGATACAAAGTTTCAATGGAATGAAGACTATCAACATGGTCTGGATACGCTGAAAGAAAAAATTGTCACCACGCCAATACTAGTATTTCCAGACTGGGAGAAAACATTCCATGTACATGTAGATGCATCAACTATAGCACTTAGAGCTATTTTGGTGCAACCAGGAGTGGGATATTTGGATCCCCCTATAGCATTTGCAAGAAAAAAACTATCAGAATCAGAGAAGAACTATAACACCACAGAGAGGGAAGGCCTAGATATGGTTTACACACTACAAAAATTCAGAAATTACTTATTGGGAAAACACTTTAAGATGTTCACAGATCACTCAACCCTTAAATACCTAGTGAACAAGCCAGTGTTGGGGGGGGAGAATCTGTCGATGGTTACTACTGTTTCAAGAGTTTGATTTTGAAGTAATAGTCAAGCCAGGAAAGTTGAATGCAGGACCTGACCACCTATCAAAGGTCACAAATGGAGAAGAACCTACAAATTTAGAAGACAACTTTCTGGACGCACAACTATTTTCAGTCTAGATCACCGATGATTACTTTGTAGATATCATTCAGTACTTGAGTATAGGTACTGCACCATAGGAATATAACACCATGCAAAAGGAAAACCTGGTAGTCAGGGCTGCAAACTATCAGCTAATCGAAGGACACTTATACAAAATGGGCACAGATAACATCTTGCGAAGATATGTGCTAGAACATGAAAGACCAGGGGTTTTAGCAGAAACCCACAAGGGAATAGCAGGAGGACATTACACAGGCAAAGCTACCGCACAGGACTATGGTGGCCAACCATTCACAGAGACTTGAAAGAGTACTTCCAGAGATGCGATGTCTGTCAGAGGGTTGGTAAACCCAATAAAAGGGACAAGATGCCATTATGACCACAGGTAACGTTGTAGGTATTCGATAAGTGGGAAATAGACTTTGTGGGACCAATCAACCCACCAACAAAAAGAACAGGAACAAGGTACATTATCACCATGACAGAATACCTGACAAGATGGGTGGAAGCATCACCAGTGAAGGATTGCAGCGCATAAACAACAACACACTTTCTATTTGAACAAGTAATCACTAGATTTGGTTGCTTAATAATTTTGTTGAGTGACCAAGGCATGCACTTCATTAACAACACTATCAAGGCTATGAATGAAGAGTTTGAAGTCCATCATCAAAACAGCACACCATATCACTCACAGGAAAATGGCACAATAGAAGAATTTAACAAAATCCTTGAGAATGCACCAACAAAGATCTGTAATGTCAATAGGGATGATTGGGACCTCAAAATACCGGCAGTAGTGTGGGTATACAGGACCACATGCAAGAAGATGATAGGGAACACGCCATTTAAACTAGTATATGGACAAGAAGCAGTGGTGCCATTATAATTTCTGGTACCCAGTCTACTCATCGCATCAATTACACACATGACAGAGCGAGGTGCAGTACATGAGAGAATAATCAGTTGATGATCATGGAGGAAGATAGGATCCTAGCAGGGTTCCACCAACAAGTTCAAAAAGCAAGGGACAAATCTTGGCATGACAGACACATTAAGAAGAAAACTTTCAAGGAAGGAGACTTAGTGTTGATGTATGGAAACAAATCCATTCAGCACCCAGGAAAACTCTGAATGCATTGGTTAGGACCGTATGAAGTAAAAACTGTCACAGATGGGGGAGTTGTATAGTTGAAATACTTAGGAGGCGCATAAATCAGAGGGATGATCAATGGGATCCCTTTGAAGCTGTATAAGGACATTCGACCACCCACAACATGAAAGTCACCATGCAGCTGGAAAAAAAAACCAGGATACCAAATGGTACCAACATAGGTACAGTGTGCCAAAACGAGAAAGATCATGCACACTTAGGATTACAAACCCGACGAGGACAAGACCAACAGTCTGTTCAAAATGAAAACAAGCGGGAAATGTAAAGACAACAAAAGAAGTACTAAATGATGAAGGCAAGTGGAATCGAATGCCGGAAATGACTGATGGGACGCCGCATTAATTGTGCCAATTGGAGATGGCGAGGGAGAGTAATGGAAAGTACGAAGGAACTAGAGGTTCATTGAATCCATAATAAAGATAGTGTCTTCGACAAGCTTCATACGATGCCCATACAAAGCAGGGATGCGAGAGAAAAAATCTTATTGCAAAATTAGAAGAG
This sequence comes from Picea engelmannii, assembly GCA_009831015.1. Lineage (NCBI taxonomy): Eukaryota > Viridiplantae > Streptophyta > Pinopsida > Pinales > Pinaceae > Picea > Picea engelmannii. The sequence continues at coordinate 300,567 of ML797789.1, read as the reverse complement.
ACAAAGAGCGATAGAGCATACAAAGCACAGAGAAAAGTTCATAGAGGTTGCAGAATCCATTGAGCTCGACGGACGATCGAATTTCACCACCATGGAACCACCCAAACAAGAAGAACCGAGCCAGACTACCCAACACTCCATAGTTAGGACCAGGGCACAAGTACAATCACAGGAAAGCAAACAATAGCTGCCAGAGGTCATCAATGTAGAAAAAATCCCATCACCAGATACCACACCAATTAACCCCACACCCATGGTAGAATAAACCCAACAAACAACACCTGAGGGCATGGACATGGATATGCTGACAGAAGAACAGGGTCAATTGAACGAGGGCACAGGCAGCCAAGCGCAACCAGAGAACCCTGAAGAAGCTCCAAGAATCAATGGGACAACTCCAAAGAAGGCAGAAGTGACCGAACCAGATGAGTCAAAGAAAACCGTGTCAGACCATCCACAGGGGGGAGAAGTGGAAGATGTCATGGGCTGGCTAGAATAGTATGCTGAAGAACGACCAATGGAGGGTGGAACCTCGAGTCATCCACCACCAAAAAAGGACAAGAAATAGGTAGCTAGGTCACCATACAAGCAACCCGTCTCAACCATTGTTTTGTCGCGTATACCAGAAGGGGTACGGGTGAAATCATACTTGGTAGGTTATGTTGAGAAGATAAAATACTTGGACCATGATGTAACAGACACAGACAAGTTCCCAGAGTTTGCGAAGCAAGTCTACCTAGAGACAATGGGCGTAGATATATTTGGGGAACCGATTCATCAACCACTCCAGTGGGCAGCTTGGTTAGCAAAAATGGGCATTTTAGGTCTGCTGGAACTACCACACTTTGGCAGAGGAAAGTACACAAACAGTTGCATCAAACAATTTTTGGTGGTCACGCATGGCAAAGATATATGGTTGGAAAATCTTATCTCAATAGGCGTAGATGTAAGTTTTAAACCTGCGAAGTAAAGCAATGCATATATATTCTTAAGCAATACAGAAATTAATCAATGGCTCATACACATAATACACAGAGATCTTTACCGGAAACCCTCAACCGGGAAAACC
>ML797789.1:267942-283015 GCA_009831015.1 Picea engelmannii | reverse complement strand
TTGGTACTATGGCATACAAATTGGAGATGCCTGCATCTTCACGAGTACACCCAGTTTTCCATGTTTCATGCTTAAAGAAGGTTATAGGTGACAAGATCCCAGTTCAAACTATATTGCTAGAACTTGATGAGGAAGGAAAAATCATATTAGAGCCTGAATCCATCACTGACACAAGAATTCACCAGCTGAGGAATAGATCCATTTCAGAGTATCTCATTAAATGGAGGAAACTACCGGCTGAAGATTCCACTTGGGAAGATGAGTCTTTTAAACAAAAGCATCCAGAGTTACTCAAGCGTTGCGGACAACACTTGTCTCAAGGGGAGGGGCATGTTAAGCCCTAATATTGGCTCATTACCCCTTAATTGGGGCATATTATATTAGTAATGTTATTTTATTTATGTCGACTTTAGGCCATTAGTTGTAATTATACCTCCTAGTCTCCTATATATACCAAGGAGACATTTTCATTTTGAATAATCTTGTACTTGAACATTTAAGTGGGGTAAAAAGAGGTTGCCCCCTCGAAGAGGCTCATTATCTATAATTATCTCTTTTTCAAGGCGTTGAGTACTTTTCCTGAGGTTTTTCTATGCTATATTGATGTTTGGTTCTTAACAAAATTCTTACACCGTAACAGAGCAAGATTTTCTAAAAGTACCCAGAGGTATGTACATTAGATCACTGTATACTTCAATCAAGATTTTATTGTATGACAATGGTGTGATTACCATGGAATCAAAGAGTTAATATTCCTTGCGTGCATGGGGTAAGGGGGGAAGCACTGACACGAGGCTAAGAAATGGAGGAAGAGATGGATAAGGGAAAGAAGAAGGAGGCCATAGACCCAATCATGATGGAGGAAGACCAGATAAAGCAGATAATGGAAAACGTTGGAAAGACACGCAGTGGAGCAACCTACCAATATAAAATGAATAACAAGAAGAGAGTCATAGGTGACAGAGAGGGCTTGGAAAGTGACAAAGAAGAGGTAGGGGATCTTCGGGATATGGAGCAGATTGAGGAAATCTTGCGCACAACATATGAACGGAAAATAGGAGGTCCAAGTTTAGGGACAGAAGGTAGAACTCCAATCTAGATCACCGTCAATGTGGAACCTACAACCCCATGTGTGACTAACACACTAGAAATAACACCCACATTTAGACAACCAGATTTTCATGGAAGAAAGACAACATGAAACACATCCAATAAAGAAGCATCAACTTGAGGAGCCAGTTTAGGAAGTAACAATCAATTATCTACACAACGCGAAGGTAATAGTTCAACACAATTTAAAATGGTGGGGCATGATCCCAAGATCAGGTAACCAAAATTTCAGGGAGAGGCATCATAGAACCCTGAAAAGCACTTATTCATCCATGAGAATATCTAGGAAGCAAATTAGATCACAGATGAGGATACAAATCTAGTGTAGTTAGCAATCACACTAAGAGACCATGCATTGGACTGGTATATGAGCCTAAATGTAAACAGTCTGCAGGGAATAACGAAGACTATTGCAGACATGAAAAAACTATAGGTAAATGCTCAGAAGACCAATATATGAATGAAATGATTAAAATCAGGAAAAAACTAGGTGAGTCTGTTTGGGAGATTGATCAGAGGTTTAAACGTCTGAAAGGTAATTTGAAATATGCAATTACTGACATACAACATAGGCATTTATTTGTGAACTCATTGTTACCACATTTGAAATAACCATTAAGACAACAAAAGTTCCAAACTCAGGTAGAGGCTCTACATGAAGCCTTACTATTGGAAGAGAACCAATATCAACAAACATATCCAACAATAGAGGAGATGAAGGAGGATTTGAAGAATATAACATTTCAACTTAATCATAATAAGGGTAAAGAGAAAAGAGAATTTGTTTGGTGTACCCTATGCAGGACATGAGGACACCATAAGAATGAATGTCCAACTTTCGCACACTACATGGTGACAAGGGTACCAAACCCATTGCCAATAGGAGGACCATGGTGCGAGATTTGTAAGACAAATGGGCATGATCCATACCATTGTCCAATGATGCAGAAATATAAGACAGTACCAAAAATTTCATAATGCAACTTTTGCAAGTCAGTGGGTCATGATGATAAGGATTGTAGGAAGATGGAGCTGATGAGAGAAATAACTTCAGATACTTATAGGGTGCAAGAAGAAATGATGACAAGCAAAGTTGCACCTCAGTTCAAGCAAGTACCACCACCATACAATAATGCGCAACAACAATACAATAATGCATAACAATAATACAACAATGCACAACCACAATGTAATAATGCACAAACTCAGTATAATCCCACACAATATAACCAAGTACCTCAATACAAATCACCACATGAAGATCGAGGTAGATATAGAGGTGGAGGACGATGCAGAGGAGGATTTAGATGAGGTAGAGGACCAGTAGTGTGCCACAACTTCCAACAACCAGGACATTATCCAAGGGATTGTCCACTCCCACCATCGACATGTATGCATTGTCACACAATAGATCATGACATAGAATATTGTCCAACACTCTTGGGAAAGATCCAAGAAAAAAGGAACTAGAACAACCAGAATGTCCAATGGATCTCTGCAGAAGCCATGGATGATGGGAGAAACATCAATATAGTCACTCAAGGAGGAGCCAAGACAGGAATCGATGTAGTATCACGTGAACCAGATAAGCACCAATGGGTTAAGAAGAATACTGAACCACATAATCAGTTTGATGCACGAAAATAAAAGGAAACATTTAAAGAGTCTAGACATGAGTTTCTCAAGCAAAATGTTGTGTCTACATCAACTGTGCAACAAACTCATAACTCACCAATGTACGAGATGCCCTCCTCAATGGACCATACTAGTGAAGGACAACCTTCAGATAATGTAAGTACCATAAATTTTTTTATGCAATTCTTTGATAAGTTATTGAAGGATCCATCATCTGTTAAGATCTTACAAAATCTGCTATAAAGATGCAACACAGAGGTAGAAGGAAAGTTAGAAGAGAAAATAGTCAATCATCTCCATACAAGAAGAAGGGCAAGCAAAGAATTCAAACTGAATGCCAACATTGGGGATTTCAATATGGGTGATGTTATACTAGATTTAGGCTCTGAAGTAAATGTCTTACCTAAGAAGACATGGTAGTGTATGGGGGAACCTACCTTATTCTATTCACATGTCCAACTGAAATTAGCAAATCAACACAGGGTGTTACCTATTGGAAGACTTAAAGGTGTGACAATATATTTGGATGGAGTGCGCACTATGACATATTTTGAAGTAATAGAGATAGTAGATGGCACAACCCCTTACCCAACATTGCTTGGATTGGATTGGGCATTTGATAACCAATCTATAATAAATGTGAAGACAAGGAAAATGACTTTTGAATCAGGCGAATATAGATTCATTCCACCATTGGATCCTTCAAAAGGAGAAAGGTTTGTAGAGGCCACTTGTTTGGATCTGGAAGAAATAAACCAGTTGTACAGAACCACCGCACGAGAAGAGGATTATGTTAACCCAATTGCATATGGGGTACTCAGCTGGAGAAGTATTACATCATGTGCTTCCGACTCAGACACATGTTTGGAGAATTGGAAACAACACTTACATGAAGTTCCACAAGTAGGTGTGCAATAATAGATTGAGCAGTAAGATGGATTGGTACATAGATAAGAGAACCTCCTAGTTTTCATGGGTTAAATGAATTAGAGGAATTTCTAACAAAATATGAAGAGGAAGTGTTAGAAAATCATAGGCTCTTAGCCCTAGATATTTCACTCAAGGAAACACCTGCAATATGGTGGGGTGCACACAAAGAAATGATTCAGGACTGGTATTAGTGTAAATGACTACTGCACATTATATTTAGCACAGAACAGGGAAGCAATAAAATGCGAAGGTATGATGGACAAGGCACACCAGTGGAACACTTGGAGAAATGCAAGACACAGTGGTGGATGACACCACCAGAGGAATTGCCTCATCACTTTATCCATACATTGGAAGGAATCCCAGGGAACTGGTATATAGATCAAGAGATGCACATAGGCACTACAAAATGGACATGATTACAACAAAACTTTGTAGTAACTTTCTCATTTGAACATGAGAACCCCAACATTGATTCAACGTTGAAGCTGATATGGGGAATGCTATTTATTGATGAAACATAGGTTGAAATCATGACAGAATATCAACAACAGAACATACAGATAGTGAAAGAGTTACTTTCATGCTATCATGTGGAAGAATAAGCACTAGATGAAGATGATCTGTGCGACATTCAGATTACAGAAATTGAAGGAGAAAGAGAGGTGGAAGGTCTATCTCTAGAATTAGAAGTATTTGTTGCACCAATCAAAGTTAATAAAGTCAACATTGGAACAAATGAAAATCCTAAAATGGCGAGTATTGGAGACTACTGGGATGAGCAAACAGTAGAAAGAATAACATAGTTACTATAGGAATACAGTGACCTATTTCCAACAACATTTACAAATATGGAAGGTATAGCAGGGAAGCTAGGTGAGATGAAAATACCCCTCAAACCTGAGGCCAGACCTGTTAGGAAGAGACCCTATAGATTGAATCCAGTGTATAAGAAGAAAGTAAAAGTAGAAATTGATTGAATGTTGGAGGTTGGCATTATAGAACCAGTTGAAGAATATGAATGGATCAGTCCTATGGTAGTCCAAAAAAAATAATCAAGGGGAGATAAGGATTTGTGTAGATATGAGGAAACTTAATGATGCTTTCTTACATGACCCTTTCCCTACCCCTTTTATAGATGAGGTCTTAGAGAATGTGGGAGGCCAAGAAACATATTCATTTACAGATGGATTCTTAGGTTACCATCAGATTAAAATAGCTCCAGAAGATAGGTATAAGACTACTTTTGCTACAGAATGGGGATCCTACCAATACATATTCAGGCCAATTGGGCTGAAGAATGCACCAACCATTTTTTCAAGAGTAGTCATAACTTATTTTAAGGAATTCATACATCAATTTCTAGAAGTATATTTGAATGACTGGACTGCACACAATTTGTTAAAGGACCTTGTAGAAGTGCTAAGACTCATGTTGGAAATATGCAGGCAATGTCAGATCTCATTAAACATAAAAAATGCATTTTTGGTACACCTTTTGGAATATTGTTGGGACATATAGTGTGTAAACAAGGTTTACTAGTGGACCCTGCTAATATTGCAGTCATTGTAAATTTGCCACCACCAAAGTTAGTGCGCCAGTTAAGAGAAACATTGGGACATACAAGCTATTACAGGAAATTCGTAAAGGGGTATGCGCAGAGTACTGCACCAATTGAAAAATTGTTAAAGAAGGCCACCATATTTCAGTGGAATGAGGGCTATCAACAAGGATTGGACACCCTAAAGGAAAAGAGGGTGACAACATCTATATTAGTGTTTCCATATTGGGAAAAGACATTTCATGTGCATGTAGATGTATCAACCATAGCACTTGGATAAATTCTGGCACAAATAGGAGCAGGGGACTTAGACCATCCTGTAGCCTTTGCAAGAAGAAAGCTGTTAGAATTAGAGCATAATTAAAACACTATAGAAAGAGAAGGCCTAACCATGGTATATGCACTTCAGAAATTCAGGCACTATTTACTGGGTAAACACTTTATAATGTTCACAGACCATTCTGCCCTCAAATATCTAGTCAACAAGCCAGTGTTGGGGGGGAGACCTGTAGATGGCTATTGTTATTTCTATAATTTTATTTTAAAGTGATAGTCAAACTAGTGAAGCTGAATGTAGGACCTGATCACCTGTCTAGGGTAACTAATGGAGAAGAGCCTACTAACTTGGAAGACAACTTCCGTGATGCACAATTATTTTTAGTGTATGTAGTTGATGAATAGTTCATTGATATTATTGAATACTTAAGTACATGGGTTGCACCACATGATTTTAGTATTGTGAAGAAGAAAAATTTGGTAGTCAAGGATACAAACTACCAACTCATTGCAAGACATTTATATAAGATGGGCACATATAGAATTTTGAGAAGATGTGTATTGGAACATGGAAGGCACAAAATTTTAGTAGAAGCTCATGATTGTATAGCTGGAGGAAACTATGCAGGAAAAAATACCATCCGGAAGGTATTTCACGCAGGATTATGGTGGCCATCAACCCATAAAGATGCCAAGGAATATTTCCAACAATGTGATGTATCTTAGAGGGTTGGCAAACCCAACAGAAGGGATGAGATGACTCTAAGACCACAAATGACTCTACAGGTCTTTGATAAATGGGCAATAGAATTTGTTGGACCTATTAATCCACCAACAAAAAGCTTAGAATATAGATATATCATTATTGTGACTAAATACTTAACAAGATGGGCAAAAGAAACACCAGTCAAGGACTGGAGTACAGAGACAACAACACACTTCATATTTGAGCAAGTGATCACCAGGTTTGGATGTCCTAGGATTTTAATGAGTGACCAAGGCACTCATTTTATTAACAATACCATCAGGGATATGACTGAGGAGTTTGAAGTCTATCACCAAAAGAGTACACCATATCATCCTTAGGAAAATGGAATAATAGAAGCTTTCAATAAGATTTTGGAAAATGATTTGACTAATATATGCAATGTTAACATAGATGATTGGGACTTGAAAATACTAGAAGTACTATGGGCATACAAGACCACATGTAATAAGTTGACAGGACAAACACCATTCAGATTGGTGTATGGGCAGGAAGCAGTGGTACCATTAGAATTTCTGGTACCTAGTCTGCGCGTAGAAGCAATTACCAACATGATCGAAAGAGGCGCAGTACAAGAGATGTTAAATCAACTAATGGAAATGGAAGAGGAAATGATTTTGGTAGGATTTCACTAGGAGGTACAGAAAGAAAGAGACAAAACCTGGCATGACAGACATATTAAAAATAAGAGTTTTAAGGAGGGAGACCTAGTTCTTCTCTATGACAACAAATTTTTCCAACACCTTGGTAAATTTAGAATGCATTGGCTAGGGCCATATGAAGTAAAGACTGCCATATATGGGGGATCTATGAAACTAAAAGACTTGGGAGGAACAAAACTAAAAGGAATGATCAATGGTAGTCGACTGAAACTATATAGGGACAATCGACCTACTAATTCTTAAAAGTTAAAACGCAGTGAGAAAGTCATGTATATAGTGTACTATAGTATATATTAGGAAGAAGAAAAAAGAAAGACAAAAGTACAAAAAGGAAGAAAAAAGTAGAAAAAGAAAGAAAACACAAAACAATGAGAAATATCGTGCACAACATATAGTGAAATTGGTGCGACAAAAATAAAAAGTGACCGCATGTAGATATGGTTGACAGGAATAAAAAACTACACACTAATGAAAAAGTCACAACAAAAACGTATGGTGCACCGAAAAATTGCAGCGCACCAGAAAACGAGCCAACGGTCAGAAAAGAAAAAAATTGTCCTCGGGGTAAAAAGGCGCAAATTGGGCATTTATGAAACTGAACGAAGCATACTCGATAAACTTTAAAGCATTAATAACAATAAAAGAAGAATCTACAAGAAGATTCAGGGAACTTATGAAGCCCTATATATAGTGAAAATGTGTGCCAAACGAGACACATTGTGAATTTACAAACCCACAAATCTAAGGAGCACGAAGACGAGAGGTGAATAGGCGAGTTCATAGATCATAGCAGTCGAAGCTTAGTCGAGGAAGGAAGAATTACCCACGATGCCACCTCTAAAGGTTGGTGCACCTAGCCAAACAACATGAAAAACAGGCAGTAGACACATGTCATCGCAGGAAACCATAGAGGCAGAACAAGAGTTTACACACATAGAGGGAATCATCGATGTCGACGCAATTCCTTCGCCACAGGTCGAATCGGTGAGCACCACACTGGTAGAGGAAGAAGAGAAGGCACCGACGATGGTTGGGATGGATATCGACTTGCATGACAGTGCACATGGCCATGACCCATTAACCATAGACAACCCAGAACAACCTTCCAAGGTCGAAGCAACCCACATAACGAATGGCGATGACAACGAAAGAATAGAGTTTGATGAGCCAAGCCCACAACCTATGGTGGGGTCCATGTAGTTGTAGGAAGTGCGATTCAAAGATATCACGAGGCAAAAAGAGTCAGGTTGGGAAGCAGAGCCAGAGGCTAGGACATCTATCGCCCCAACACAGAGAAAGGGTAAACGACCCATTACACTATCCCCACGCAAGCAACCTAATGCCTTGATTGTTTTTCCATGCATTCTAGAGGGGGTGAAGGATACACCAATTCTACTGGGTTGCATCAAAAGGCTAAGATACATAGACCAAGATGTGTCTGACACCAAAAAATTCCCATAATTTGCACAACAAGTGTATATGGAGATCCTGGGAACAACGCCATTAGGAGATCCAGTGTTGTAGCCAAAGCAATGGGCGACAGGCTTGACAAACACAAGGATTCTAAATTTGTTGGATATTCCTCACTTCAAATGGGGGAAAGATGTGAACAAACACTTCAAGAAGTTGGTGGCGGTCCTCCATGGAGGATTTTTGTGGTTGGAAGAACCAGTTTCAATCGATGTGGAGCTAATTTCATTCATCACAGGCATGCCATCAAATGGCGAGAAACCTGTGTAGTGCCTGGATGACAAAGCCAAGGAAAAGGCTCTCACATCATAGATGAAGAATAATTATGGCACAGAAAGAGGCTTGCACATAATTATTATAAAGAGAATCAATGAAACAACCACTCATATGGAAATGAAGCTAATGGTATGCAAACTACTTCACAAATGCCACAAGGAGGAGGTCCCTGCAGGGGTTGTCGCAACAACAGTACAATGCGCAAACGACACCATGCTCAGTTGGGCCCCATATTTACTAAATCTGTTCCTAGAAAACTGCAAGGATGCACAGAACTTGGGAGAATAGGGTTCCATTACTCCTGGATAATGATATAGATAGTGTTAATTGGGTGGAAAGAGCCTCCATACTCGTATTTCCACGATAAAGTATGATGATGTCGTGCAACATAGTACACGTCGACGGGAAGAAATTGTGATTCCAAGCGAAGAAGTGGAAATGCCAACACTTTTTCTTGGTATCTCAACGACATACAATACAGCATAGCCAACACATGGAGAATAACTCTAGAAGTGGTCGTGCATTACCAGGCGAAAGACAATTTTAAGGCTACATGACACAACATGTGGATCCAAGCACACAAGGATCTAGAGAAAGAATGACTACAACTTTGATTCTGCATCAATGCATAGGATGTTGAAATGGCGATGAAAGACTGGAAAGAGTACTGGAAGATCCCAGTCATCACCAAGGACATACCCAAAGGAAAAGAAGTGGAAGCAGGTTTGTCCAAGACATCTATAGGGGCAAGCACCGCGACTAAGAAGCCAACACAACAAGGGAAGCCCGATCAAAAGACAGTGCAATAGAAGAAGGAAAGCACCCCAAAGAAGGATGAGCATATAGGAAAGAAGGACAATGCCTCAGTGCAAGAAGAACAAGGAAGAGTAGACACAATAACACAAAAAACCCTATTAGAAACTACTCCACAAGAGATGGGGCCACCCAAATGGCCAATCATACATACAGGTGGGCCAAGTAAGAAGGCCAAGGCCCATAAACAAATCCCATAATACATGATTACCGAGGATTATGTCGATCTTGTCGTAGAGAGGGTTCAGGATCACACAACATATGAGTTTGAAGAGGCCGTGAAACAAAGAGGCATGATAAGGAATGAGTTGGCCAACATTAAGTAGGTCTTGGAATAGATACAAGCAACGCAAATGAAATAAAGGGTAACAAAACTGATCCCCCGAGCAACAGAAGTAGAGGACATGACCACTCAGAACAAAGAAGACACAATCTAGATCATAGAACAAACAAGTCCTAGTTTCAGGTTAACAATATATATGATGCAGGTCGATGAGGCCATAGCTCATACGCCACTCAAAGACATGGCACAAGTACAATTGGTATGAGCTAAAACACCAACAAAGGCATTGTACAAACTACAATTTAGTGTCGCACATGAAGTGCAATAGCAAGATAGAATAAATGCGACAGAATTGTAGGCAACCATAAATGGAAAGGATGCCCTAGAAATGGTGGTAGAGAAGGTCAAGCTGGAGACACAAGAGGAGAAGAAGCGCACAGATAAATTATAACAGAAGCTGAAGGAAGTATTCACAATAATTCCAGATAACGCACAGGCAGCTGTGAGCACTGCAAAAGAATAGATTCAAATCATCGCGTAGACACTCGAAGAATATAAAAATGAGATTGAGGATCACAAAGAAAAGTTAAACCCACCACCCCTGCCGAAGTCACAACTGAAAGGGAGAAACATGCAGCGTTACAAGTAGGAGTTATGGAGAAAGATGCCAAAAAGGTCACAAAATGTTTTGACAGGACCATGTAATTACGGACGATGTTGGAGGAAGATGATAAGGTCCAACAACTAGACCAACAAGAGTAGGAGATCAACACTACAATCCAGGAGATGAAGCAATGAAAAAAGTCCATGAGCATTACAGAGCGGTTGAAGGGCGCGTAGGAGATGATTACCCTACAGACAAAATTGAAGACTGCACGGAATAACAAGCAGGCCATGCAAGCCTAGTTAGAACCTCCCCAAGAGAAAACAACACAAATAATTGTGGAACTGGAGGAGGAGAAGACAAGAATGAATTAGGATCATGCTGAGAGCACATAGTCTCTCAAGGAACATATCACAACGCAGAGGGTAGAAGAGCTTATAGGGAAAGCTGTGCAAGCTAGAGAAAAAGGGTAAGAATTAGAAGGAAAGTTTCATAGCTTGGCAGAGGTTATGGAGGGAGCATGCACCACCTGAGTGGCTCAAGACGAGCCACATTTCAGTGTTGGGGGCCTATTGGGTGCAAGCCTATTTTTAGAAGGAAGTATATTTTGGGCGTAGGCCTATTTTTGGAGAAGGATCTATTTTGGGGAAAGACCTAACTATGGGAAATGAAGACCTAACATCAGAGTGCAAGAAATAAGTGGCAAGAAAGCAACATGCAGAAAAGGAAGGAAAAACAACATGCAAGAGGAAAAAAAATGTGGCGAGGAGGCATGAAAGCCTAACCATGATAGGGTTAGGGTTTTTGACAAATATTGTAACGACTATAAGCTTGTACAATAACATAAATAATAACCTAGGAGGTCTAGAGAGGTCAGATGTCAGTTGAGGATGTTAAGGATTTTTATGTGGTTGATTGTAATAGGGATTGAAGAAGAGTCAAATAAGCTAGAGTTGAGGGTTATGTCAGAGGATGAGGATCCTAGTGTGATCTAGTCCGCCTCACAGAGGGTCCTTAACACATATCAATTGTATTACTAAAGATGTAATGTGTGCAACACAAGATTTTGTAGCAGATTAAATAAAAGAATAGAGAAGCCAAATCTTTGTGGACGTAGCTCCAGGAGGGGGTGAACCATAGTAAAACTTGTGTTCTATGTAATGTTTATTGAGTATTTACTTTCTGTTAATGATTAGCTTATGAATGAATGATTAACTAGAGTATTAACATGCATGCATAAGGCTAAAGATGAATGCATCATAGAAATAATTAAATGAAGAACAAGGTTAATGACTGAAGAAGGAAGAACACAATCACATATCCCCACTCCTTCCTAGACTGCAAACACCTGAGTATTGCAGTCGCCCATAAAATCTATCTCAGGTGAGACTGCGCTGTGAACCTTGTGCATAACCTTTCCTTCTGGTTTACCAGGAGGGTCTATAGTTTTTGAGGGTTTTGTTGGAAACCTATTGAGATATGAACTTGGGTCAACCCAAGAAGAAGTAAGAAGAGAGATATCCAACCAACAAAACGTCAACACACATTTATAATTATTCTATTATCAATATTCCCTTCTTTTTCATAAATTAATCTAAACCAAATTTATAACCGAAAGTGTGGGCAAGGTTTTTATAAAATGCAAGTGTCCATATAAGTCCTAAAATCCATAATGTGACTTAATTCGAATTCATGTAATTTATTATAGTCCATCTACTATAGTTCTTTATAATTGTATTAATTATGGATGTGGATCCTTAGCCAAAACATCATATTAGGGTATTCAACAAGGTACTTAATTCCTTGATATTTTGTTCTTGTATAAATAGATATATCACATGCCTAGGTAGGATGCACAAGGGGTGGAAGTTATGACAACTTGGAACTTGGTTAAAATTTGTTATATGTTGATGTTGTTCAAGTAAAAAAATATTATATATTGTCATTCACCACTACAAAACTTTGTAAATAATGTTAGTGATTTATCAAATTGTTCAGATTTATGAATGACATGAGCTTATAGTGTAGGAGGCCAAATATAATTAAGCATCAATTTGGGAGTGTCATTTTACTACATTGTGTTGGAAGAGTGTTCATGACAAATTCAATATGCTCCTCCAAGGACTCATCCTTTGGAGAGTTTCCCGTCTCAAAGGTTGTAGGGGATTAACTTCAAACCATTACAATGGTGGTTAGTAATGCATTAGAAACATAATGTTATATACTTTACAGTGTATTCATAGGAAATGTGTCTTTGAGGGTGTGATTAAGTCTCTTGATTCACTTAAAGAGAATGTATTTTATGGTTTGGTTGGTGAAGTCAGGGTAAAGTGTTATTTTCTAAGAAATACGTAGTCAAAGTTTAAATTAAATATTGTTTATCAAGGCCCCAAATCCACCTGATTTTTACCTTGTGGTCACGTGTTATACATATGGATGGTGTCATGTTCTGTATAATACACATGCCATAAAATTAATGATATACATGGAGCATATTTGTACACCTCTATCTATAATTCATCCACATAATTATCATATTGCTTGAGCCATTATGAAATGAAAAGTGATTGCAAGGATCAAATGAGTGATGACTAATTAATTGGAGCTTGGAGAAACCCTAACAATGGTGAAACCCTAGCTAGAGTTGCTTTCCTGGCTTGTCATGGATGAAGACTACGTATAACTTGTCAATTATTATGATGACCCCACACTAGGGCTCAATGTCTTTGAATATTCAAGGTCAGCCTCGATGAGAGTGGATGATGTGGTTTCTTCTAGCATTGGCGATGAAGGTTTTGTTGGTGGTATTTGTTTAGGTGACTTCAAAACCTTGGATAAGGGGGTTCTTGTGGGTTAGAAGGAGGATTTTAGGAAGGAGAGGGGGTTAGTACAAGAATTAGAAAATAATCAATTGCATTTGGTTCCTCTATCAAAGAAGATGTGATAGGAATTAACAATGCATGCATTGAAGGACAGGTGAACAATGGAAAATGCAATGCTTTATAGGCTTGGGGAGGAACCTCGAACAAAGGATTGTTGGAGGGCTGTTCTAGTAACATCGATTTTGCTACTAATAAGTCGATCGAGGTATGTGAATATAAAGCATTTCCCAATAGGTAGGTTAAAGTTCAGGGTAATAGTCTTAGTGGTGAAACCTTGGACATGGAGTGTTTGTTTGAGGGAAAGAGAGTTCCATCACACAAAGCCTCTGTAAAGAGTTTTACAAGTTGCAATAAGCCTTGAAAGATTATTAAAAAGAAGGAAAAATGTATCAAAATGGTGGTGGGAGAGGATTTGAAGGTTCAACAACTTATGAATTTTACGGGGAAGAAATTAGTTGGAAAATTTATGGGGAGATATATTGGTGTGGAATCCCTAAATGTGTGGTTGTAGTCTCAATTGAACTTGATCCTAGGTTATGAACCATCCTTTAACATATTTACTAGGGGTTGGGTAAACTTTATATTTCTCTCTTAATGCGATGTGAATGCCATTATTAGTGAACTGGCCCTGGGGTTCCTCTTATTTGTCATTGAAGCCATGGAATCCATGCTTCAACCTACATTATGAGGTGGATTCAAGGATACCCATATAGGTAAACTTCAATCTTCCATTCAAATTATGATTAGATGATTTTATCTGGGGTTTGGGGAACTTATTGACAAAATCGTTTTTAGTGGATCCTACCTACAAATCTAGTACCCATAGGTATGTTGCAAAGGTTTTAGTGGATATTGATACTAGACCTAGTCTCTTTGAAATCGTTGATATCATGGTTGGAGATTTGGTACATACCCAGGTCCAGATTACATAAATTCTCCCTTCATATGTGTTAGATTCCACATTTATGGCCACCTTGCCACTAACTTTTCTCAGACTTTCTTTGTCAATTTTGGAAAAATATTTCAAGCTTGATACCCAAGAAAAATATGATGGAGGAGGGTTGGAAGTTTGAGGGGGTTTTTGGTGAATTGAATCTTCTTGTGGTTTTACTACAAGGCACTATAGATGAATATATTTCTAGGTTAAGGGTCCCATCAAATAATTCCATGGAAAAAGGTGATGTGAATCCTTCTCCAAGGGATACTGAAGGTGTTATAGTCAAGGATTATGACTTAATTAGGAGAAGCTCCAATTTCTCCACTCTATGAAGCCGAGAAAAGGAAATCTAAGGTTTGTTTATCCCATACACAACATGTCGAAGAAGATTTTGGGACAATTGGTAAGTCCATTCTCGACCGTGTGAACATTGTTTCAAACTCAAAATATTAATTTAACTATGAAATGGCCATTTCTGACTGAGGTGCTTCCTAAATATAAAAGTCAGGTGAGTGGTAAAAATAGGGGGAAAGGGAATCTTTTCACCACTAATCCATTAGAGGGAAGAGGGCAAAGTTCCTCTCTCGTTTCCTCAAATGAAGATATGTCTTTGAATCACCTTACAAGGAATGGATTAACTATTTTAGGTAGTGAAGTGTTGTCTCAAGAGGCCAATGGTAAAGTTCATTATGAATTATGATCCAAATCTTGAGATACAATTGGTGGTTTTCCATTGGGAGGATTAGGGTTTAACCCCATAAAGGATTCTAGGTCTGGGTTTGTAGATCGAAAATCACATTTGCACAATGCATAAGAGGAGGCTACAATTGAGATTCAATAAGGGAAATAGAGGTTGATTACTGGGTTT